>JARPMJ010000985.1:42500-199043 GCA_033366665.1 Phoxinus dragarum | reverse complement strand
TTACTTATCCATGCCTGTATTCACAATATAGAACTGCTTCTTGTACCCGTAGCTTAGGTCATATTTATCAGCTTTTCCTCATGATTCTGGCATGTTTTCCAGGTGTTTTTAATGGACTTATTTGGGCTGAAGACGCTGTATGCCCGAGGAGATCTGGTTCTTTGTTCGATGGCAGCATTGCACATGTCTTCTGGCACTCCAATGAAACGGTGTATAAACCTGCATTGAGAAATGGCTTACATAGATACTGACACAAAGATCTACACATGATCACTACAGATCATTCTCTATTATTAATTCATACATACAGTCTTGCACATTTTGTTACAGTATGCTAATGCTTTGCATCAGGACATACATTCTGTTACTGTGCCCATTGAATGTCTCTACAATAGAGACACAAACTAAGTTTTAATGTTAAAATATACGCGTAGAAAGGTAAAAACTAAATATAAGGAATAACCATCAGTGCCTGATGTCTCATTTTGCTAAAGGGTTTGGATCTTAATCACTATTTTTCAATGTGTGTAGTTTTTTTTATTTTAATTCCTCTTTATATTTATGTAATGTGTTTGATGTGGAATGTGCTGCTGCAGTAACATTCATGCCTTGCATTTAAGTTATTGGAGTTAAGTTATTTTGCTCTGTCTTTGTCTAAAAATGCACATTGGAAGTGCAATGAGAAAGGAGAAAATGAGGGAAGGAGAAAAAAAGGGATATACATAAAGGAAATGAAAGGGAATGAAAGGAAACTCATGGAAGTGCTGTTGCATTTGCTGTATACATTACCTCTCATTTCCCATCCTTCAATCCTCAGTCCCAACATTGCTTGTTTATCATAAAGGGATTTGTCTCTGAATATTTAATTAATATTAATTGTCTGTGTTAGGATATTTTACTGTTATTTCATGCTTGAAGATAGCCTTGCTTTAACAAGGTGTTCTATTCATAGAATTCACTTTAACAGTTTTAGAATTTCTCTAAAAGGGTTTGATATTTTTAAGCACAATTTGATTATAATGCATTTAAAAGTGTGCTATACAGATGAGTACTGTAAAAAAAAAATTGCCATATGTATTGATATCATAGCAGTGTTATGTGTATTGTTTTATGCTATTTTAACTGTTTTTAATTAAATGGAGGTTAATAGATAGTTTAACAAAAAGTATATTGTTTGAAGTCTTGACTATTGAAGTACAC
Organism: Phoxinus dragarum; assembly: GCA_033366665.1. Taxonomy (NCBI): domain Eukaryota; kingdom Metazoa; phylum Chordata; class Actinopteri; order Cypriniformes; family Leuciscidae; genus Phoxinus; species Phoxinus dragarum. The sequence continues at coordinate 197,843 of JARPMJ010000985.1, read as the reverse complement.
TTTTAGCTAAAACTGATTTTGTTCAATATTTCACATTTAGTACCATGACGCATCTCCAGTTTGTACATTTTGTAAGTGACTTAAGCTGCATACCAGTGTGCTTTACTGTTTTTACAGTTTAAGTTAACTTTCAGAATAAATGTTTAATTTTTTTGTCAACAGTGTTGTCATTTGTCGAAAGTTGGCTATGCAATTCTTAATTACATTTTTAAATAAGAGCGTTTGTGACATTGAATGAAATTGAATATGAAATCAATGAAAATGTGAACAGATTTCTGAGATGTGACCCTTGCAGAATCTACTAAATGTTAATTTTAGCTTGGAAATAAATATTTCTTTGTATAAAAATATATATTTTGTATAGAATATAGAGAGATATTTGAATATTAAAAATATAGCGGTCAAAGAGTAATGAACTCCAATAGCTCATACGTTTTTACTGCAAAATTATCTTGAAACTCAGATGATGTTAGAGTTTGATGAAACTCCTTACAAAAATACAGGCTAGTTCAAATAGAAACACAGACTTTAAAACGAAAATTCATCCATTCACAATGCAAAACTATTAAACCTAAAAGGATTTCTCCTTCTGGCTCTAATAAAAATAAATTGCTACATTTGATTTTATTCTGACTTAGCAGATACAACATCTTATGCTCTGTTAGCGTGGCTCATCCCCATGGGAGCCCCTTTATTCTGCTGTAATGAAAAGGACATAGTTTGATAGGACTCTCAACTCACACCTCCAAAGGATTTCCACAAACAAACAACCAGTTGGGCTAAACTCTGTCCTGGAGGGCCACTGTTCTGCAGAGTTTAATTCCAACTTTTCTTAAACACAATTGGCCCTTCGCAGGGAGCTTGATTGACAGGTGATCTGACCAATCATACTTCGCCATCCGCCATTTTGTCCAACAAAGCAATCAGGAGAGTTAGTAGATTAAAATGGGAGGATTTGAACTTGAAAAACTGAGTGTACTGACGCCTTTCTGCGGTTAAAACAACATTCCTTCTTAAGTTCATTCATGTTTATTTGATGCTATAAATAGAGATGATCGGTTCACCGAGCAGCTTTAACTGAGGCTCACATTAAAGAGCCACAAAACGGTATTTATTGTTTAAATTTCTTTTGAAAAAATTACCAAATTTAAAAAGGTGAGTCTTTGTTTAATATCAAAAGTAACCTGGTCTGTCCTGTGTCAGCATGTTGTCAGTGTCCTCTCTGCTCCGCGATGTGTTTTTCACTGCGTGAGAACATGGTGTGGCGTGAGAGTGGCGTAGCTTGTCGGACATTGCAACAGTAACTAAAGGGGGCGGTTCTTTGCGAACTGCCAATTGTCTGGAAGTTTCTAGTATGCCTATAAGATTTTGATTAGCTGGTTCAGTGTGTTTGATTGGGGTTGGGGCTAAACCCTGCAGGACTGTGGCCCTCTAGGAGCATGATTGGACACCCCTGGGCTAGGAGATAAGCCTGGAAAGATAATTGCCAGGTATCATTTGTGGAGGGGAAGAATGATGACATCACCATTCCACTGATCAAATTATGTATAGGAAAAACCTTAATAATGCTGTTCTAACTGTGATGGGTAAAGGCACCAATTAGCAAATCCCTCCTTCTCCGAGGGTTCTCTTGAGACAAACTAACTTTGTTGTTGTAAAAGTACCCAACTAATTAATAACTGACTAAGTTGTTGCTATAGTGTAACTTTGATGCTCTTAAAGAGAAACAAGGAAGTTCTGCAAGAAAGTTTGGAAAGAGTGCCATCCAATTTTCAGGACCTTCTGCACCAACTTCAGAACCTTTTCTTTAGAGATACTCCATCTGCGTGTTTCAGATTATCCGTATCTTCTGCACAGGCTTCAGAATATTTACATTCAAGGCTTCTTTCCTCTGTGTGTTCCAGACAAGAACCTTCTCAGTCCAACAGGAGTTTAGCTTTCTTCAGTCTTTGTGTTCAGGCTGGCTGTTGAAATGGAATTCAGCTCCTTTGTTCAGCACAACCAGTGGAAGACATCACCGGACTCATGTCCAAGAAGAATGTAAGCAAGCAGAACCTTGGCATTAGTGTGTATTGTCAGTTTATGATTTTCTAATTTGCATTACATTTTGCATAGCTGATGTCAGTTAACAACAAATAATCATTCAGTTTATTTGTTTAAATAAATAAAAAGGTTCTTCAACTTATAAGTGCAGAAAAAACACTTTTATATTTTTTTTACAAGGTTATGTGTAACTGCCATAATACCATCCAACTCAATCACTTGCATTTGTCAATCTTATGCACTTTACTTCCTAAAGCCGAGTGGACATTGCGATTTATAATCGTCCTTTACAATTGTTGCTTGTCAGACTGTGTGAACATGATCCTCGCTGTAAGCCATGTCACACTGTAAGATCTCAGCTGTCATCAATGTCAGACTGTACAACAGTCAAGACGTGTTAAAAATGGACGCACGCAAGGAAACTTGTCCGGAGTTTTACATCATCAATCAATGACGCGTTCGGTGATGTGAGCTGCATTACACAAGGGATTGAAATGGTTGCTACAAAGAAATTTCACATGTTAATTTTGGTCATGGCACTTACCAGTGGCAAAAATCGAGCAAGCCAAAACAAACTGTGAATGTTGCGAGCCACTAATGGCCACCAGAATCGTTGCTTTACTAAACGGCTGGTGCGATTTACTCCTGGATGACAAGCCACGTTGGAGCAATGACAGAGTCGAATAACTTCGGACCGTAACTCCTCCAGTACAAACAATCGACTCGGTGGACAACCAGGCGGAGGCGTTACCTCTTCTAAGGCTGCTTTGACCTTCGATTCGACCTCCGATGTGAGTGTGGAGAAAACGAATTTCTCGGGTAAAATGCACTCGGGAGTAGACAGGCGTTCAGATGGATCAAAAATACGAGATAAAGAATCGGGTTTAATGTTCTTGGAACCCGGGCGGTACGAGAGGGCAAAATCTAAACGTCGAGAAAAAAAAGGGCCCACCGAGCCTGTCTGGAGTTGAGTCTTTTGGCAGATCTAATATATTTGAGGTTCTTGTGATTGTTCCAAACGATAAAAGGGACCCCGACCCTTCTAACCAATGGCGCCACTCCTCCAACACCAACTTGACTGCTAACAACTCTGTTACCAATGTCATAGTTACATTCAGCAGGTGATAAACGGTGGGATAAAAACGCGCAAGGGTGCATCTTGTCGTCTGTGGAAGAGTGTTGGGAGAGAACTGCACCTACCCCCACCTCTGACGCGTCGACCTCCACCACGAACTGACGTGAAGGATCAGGGGCGATTAAGATGGGGGCCGAAACAAAGTGGCTCTTGAGGCTGGCGAATACAGCCTCGGCTGTATCGGACCACCTGAACGTCATTCTGGGGGAGGTCAAGGCGGTCAGAGGTGCGGCTAGTTGGCTGAAGTTGCGTATGAAACGCAGATAGAAGTTGGCGAACCCCAGAAACCTCTGTAGGACCTTACGGGAGTCTAGACTTGGCCAATCTATCACAGCCTTAACCTTATCAGGATCCATACGCACTCCCTCAGAAGAGATTATGTAACCTAGGAAACAGAACAGACTGTGCATGAAAAGCGCATTTCTCCACTTAACAAAAAGCCTCTAGCAACCTCTGGAGCACTCGCCTGACGTGCTGAACGTGTTCCTGGAGAGAACAAGAAAATAAATCAATATGTCATCCAGGTAGACATATATGAACTGGTCTACCTTATCTCTCAACACGTCATTGACGAGTGCCTGGAAAACCGCTGGGGAGTTGGATAGCCCAAATGGCATAACCGAATGTTCAAAATGGCCCCTGGGGGTGTTGAACGCGGACTTCCATTCATCCCCCTTCCTGATGCGAACCAAGTGATAGGTATTACGTAAATCCAGTTTACGTAATGCAACCGCTCGAAGACTGAAGACATTAGCGTCAAAGGATAAGTATTCTTTACCGTGATGTTGTTCAACCCTCGGTAATCAATACACGGTCGCAGAGAGCCATCCTTCTTCCCAACAAAAAATAACCCCACCCCCGCTGGAGAAGAGGAAAGGCGGATGAATCTGGAGGCTAGAGAATCAGAAATATATTTATCCATGGCCTCCCTTTCTGGAACAGAAAGTGAGTAAAGCTTGCCCTTAGGCAGAGACCGGGAGCCAGGTCCACTCCTCAGGATGTTTTTTGCTACCTTTTTTTTCACTATTATTTCCTATTATCTTATACCTTGGCCATCACAAGTTGATAATGACCACCCCCAACTCGGCCCCGTTTGGTCTCAGGGGCCCAAAAACTCCCTTTTTGGGAAAAGCTTTTGACGGAATTATGTAATTGTGAATATTAAGGTACTGCAGCTACATAAATGGTCATATAACCCTAAAATTTTGCATGGTGTATCCTGACACATAGGGGAAACTAGCAGAAAAAGATTCTGGGGATTTCTGCCTTTTTGCTGTCAAATATCACCATCAACATACCCCAAAAGACCAAAAAATGTCTGTCCGCCTGACAAATTGTCATCAAAAGTGATAATTTTCAAGCATTTTATTATACATATCACTGCCTCAAATGTACATGAAAAACTTCCCAAGTTTATAAGCTTCAATTTAAGACCAAGATGACCTTTCTGCCTAGTGGATTACAGCTGGTATAACCAAGTTCTCCCCTGTACCCCAAATCGGAGGAACAGAACTTTCAAGCATTACCCATTCCAGATATGGGATTAACCCCTTATATTGGCATCAGCCCATTACATATTTAAAACAGTAATATTCTATACTAAACCTAAACTAATCTTGACAAACTATATATCATTTGAAAACTTACAATCTCTAGTTTACATATTTGGTGACTGATTTTCAAAATAAATTACAGTGGAGCCGTAATTTATCAATTTGCAACAATAATATTTTCATACTCCTAAGGCTGTTCAGACCTTTATTTTGAAATAGTGATGAACATGAAAAATCATGAAAGAATGGTAGAAACCTCAGTTTTGTTTTCATGCCAAGAGTTCAAAAGATAGCATCCAATTAATTATTTTAGAAAAAAAGGTCTGAAAATGTTTTAAATATAAAGAAAAAAATAATAGATTCGCCATTTGTGATGTGGCAGCGAGCTATAATGCACATACGTGTTCTTTTTGTGTTTCTTAGAGGTTGAATTAATTTCAAAATCTGCCAAACTTCCAATACTACTTCTGAATGGAATGTCTACTTCATAAATTGTATGAAAATTGTAAAAATAATGGTTCAGATCACTCAAACAACAAATGGAAATAGAGGCGCCCTTATATGGGCAGTAATGTCAACTAGTGAAAAAGTTTGGTACTGCGCCCAAACAAAATCTCACTGAAAGCTTATTTTTTGAGAAAATAAACTTATTTATATTTTGAGAACACAACTTGTTCAGATTTTTGGCTTTGATTTTTTTTTTAAATCCACCAGGTTTTGAAAATATATATTTCATATAAAATATGAATAATACAATTTTTAACTGTGTACATTTTCATAAACTCAAACTTCTATAACTTTTTTTCTGTTTAACTTTCTTAATTTATTTCACTTCTACAAAAATCTGCCAAATGTCTTCTTTAAAACAAAACCAATCTTACATCTATATTCAGATGTAAAGCATTCTTGAATTACAACCATTTAAGTTTGGAATGTGCATTTCATGTCTATTAAAAAAAGGGGGGTGCCGCTTAAGGAGTTAAGCATATTTTTTGCATATGAACAATACTTCTAAAAAGGAGTTGAGACTTGACTTACATACTGCTATACTATATGAAGTGAATTGCACGATGTTTATTCAGTAATGTTATGCCCCTAGGTGGACTAAGGTCAGGGTGCAACATAGGGTACAATCACACAAAATCAATTAACCAAATGTCCGTCCATCCATCCATCTTCCGCTTACCCGGGGCCGGGTCGCGGGGGCAGCAGTCTAAGCAGAGATGCCCAGACTTCCAGACTTCCCTCTCCCCAGACACTTCTTCCAGCTCTTCCGGGGGGACACACATAGACATAGTCTCTCCAGCGTGTCCTAGGTCTTCCCCGGGGTCTACTCCCGGTTGGACGCGCCAGAACACCTTCCCGGGAAGGCGTCCAAGAGGCATCCGGAACAGATGCCCGAGCCACCTCAGCTGGCCCCTCTCGATGTGGAGGAGCAGCAGCTCTACTTTGAGCTCCTCCTGAGTGACCGAGCTCCTCACCCTATCTCTAAGGGATCGCCACTCTGGAGAAAGCTCATTTCGACCACCTGATCTTCTCCTTTCGGTCAGGACCCACAGCTCAAGACCATAGGTGAGGGTAGGAACGTAGATTGACCGGTAAATCGAGAGCTTTACCTTGCAGCTCAGCTCCTTCTTCACCACGACAGACCGGTACAATCGACCGCATTACTGCAGAAGCTGCACTGATCCGTCTGTCAATCTCCCGTTCCATCCTTCCCTCACTCGTGAACAAGACCCCAAGATACTTGAACTCCCCCACTTGAGGCAGGAACTCTCCACCAACCTGAAGTGTGCAAGCCACCCTTTTCCGACTGAGAACCAAGGCGGCCGGATTTGGAGGAGCTGATTCTAATCCCAGCAGCTTCACACTTGGCTGAAAACCGTCCTAGTGCATGCTGAAGGTCCTGGTCTGATGGGGCCAGCACGACAAATTCATCCACAAAAAGCAGAGAAGAAATCGTGTGGTCCCCAAAACGGACCCCCTCCAGCCCCCCTCCAGCCCTGGCTGCGCCTAGAAATTCTGTCCATAAAAGTTATGAACAGAACTGGTTGCAAAGTCAAACATGCACCGGGAACAAGTCTGACTTACTGCCGGCAATGCAAACCAAGCTCCTGCTCCAGTCGTACAGGGACCGGACAGCCCTTAGTAAAGGGCCCCGGACCCCATACTCCCAGAGCACCCTTCACAGGACACGGTGATGGACACAGTCGAATGCCTTCTCCAAATCCACAAAGCACATGTTCATTGGAGTTCCACGACCGGGACGAAAACCGCACTGTTCCGCACTGAATTCACTGTTCGTGAATTCGAGGTTCTACTATCGGCCGAATTCTCCTCTCCAGTACCCTGGCATAGACTTTCCCGGGGAGGCTGAGGAGTGTGATCCCCCTGTAGTTGGAACAAACCTTCCTGTCCCCCTTCTTAAAAAGAAGGACCCACCACCCGGTCTCTCAGCCCAAAGTTACTGTCCCTGACCGCCACATGATATTGCAGAGGCGTGTCAGCCAAGACAGCCCCACAACATCCAGACACTTGAGGTACTCAGAGTGGATCTCATCCGCCACCAAGGAGCTTCTTGACTACCTCGGTGACTTCAGCTTGGGTGATGGACAAGTTCACCTCCGAGCCCTCAGCCTCTGCTTCCTCAATGAAAGACGTGTAGGTGGGATCCTCTAAGTATTCCTTCCACCGTCCGACGACATCCCCAGTTGAGGTCAACAGCTGCCCACCTCCACTGTAAACAGTGTCGGTAGGGCACTGCTTCCCTCTCCTGAGGCGTCGGACGGTTTGTCAGAATCTCTTTAAGGCCAACCGGGAGTCCTTCTCCATGGCCTCACCAAACTCCTCCCAGGCCCGATTTTTTTCCTTCACAACCACCCGGACTGCAGTCCGCTTGGCCTGCCAGTACCATTCAGCTGCCTCAAGTGTCCCACAAGCCAGCCAGGCCCAATAGGAACTCCTTCAACTTCCGGTGTCCACCACCGGGTTCGGGGATTGCCGCCTCGACAGGCACCGCAGACCTTACGGCCACAGCTCCGAGCGGCCACTTCGACAATGGAGGTGAATAACATGGTCCACTCGGACACAATATCTCCAGACACCCTCGGGATCCGGTCGAAATTCCGGCAGAGGTGGAAGTTGAAGATCTCTCTGACAGGGGACTCGTTCCCAACAGACCCACACAGTACGTTTGGGTCTGCCGAGTCTAACCAGCTTCCTCCCCTGCCATCAGATCCAACTCACCAACAGGGGGTGATCAGTTGACAGCTCCGCCCCTCTCTTCATACGTGAAGATGAACTCCGGCCTAGGGTGTCCTGGTGCCACGTGCACCGATGAACATGGTGTTCGTTATGGTTATGGTTATAACTAGCACAGAAGTCCAATAACAGAACACTGCTCGGGTTCAGATCAGGGGAGCCTTTCCTCCCAATCACCCCCCTCCAGGTGTCACTGTCGCTGCCCACGTGGGCGTTGAAGTCCCCCAGTAGAACGATGGAGTCCCCAGTTGGAGCACTTTCCAGCACCCCTCCCAGAGACCCCAAGAAGGTCGGGTACTCTGCACTGCCGTTCGGCTCGTAGGCACAAACGAAAGTGAGAGAACTATACCCTCTCATTTAGCAGGGTGAACTCCAACACATGCCGGCTGAGCTAGGGGGCTATAAACCCACACCAGCCCGCCGCCTCTCACCATGGGCAACTCCAGAGTGGTAAAGAGTCCATGCTCTCTCAAGGGGCGTGGTTCCAGAGCCCAAGCCGTGCGTGGAGGTGATCCCGACTATCTCTAGTTGGAACCTCTCAACCTCACGCACAATCTCAGGCTCCTTCAGCGAGGTGACGTTCCACGTCCCTAAAGCTAGTTTCCGTGTCCAGGGATCGGGTTGTCGAGGCCCCCGCCTTCGACTGCCGCCTGATCCACTTTGCACCGGTGGTGGTGAGCCCACGGGAGGGCAGCCCCACGTCGCTCCTTCGGGCTGAACCCCGTTGGGCCCCATGGGGGGAGGCATATGAGCCCCGGGCCTGGCTCCAGGGTAGGGCCCCGGCTGCTCCATTCAGGGCGTTTTTTATTCTAGCATAAAGGGTTTTTGAACTGCTCTTAGTCTGTCCCGTCATCTGTTTGCCTTGGCAGACCCTACCAGGGGCATATAGCCCAGGACAACATAGCTCCTAGGATCATTCGGGTACTCAAACCCCTCCACCACGGTAAGGTGGTAGTTCAAGGAGGGGCCAAATGTGAGATTTATTAAAGTCCACAAAGTCCTCACAAAACAAGGAATAAAGATGGCTTTGGTATGCAGTCTGTTATCAAAAAGCCAACCATGGATTTCACATAAACACACAGACAGGCAAGCTAGAACCACTATGGTCTGAGGGCGACATGGATAAGCAGCAAAAAGGTCTAAGAACCAAAGAAATGTTTTCTATTTTATGTTTGAGCTGTATTTTTGTTTCACCATTTGGCTGTAAAGAATGTTTACCTGTACAGAAGGTTACTAACGTTTACTCTATTGAAGGTTAGCTTTTTGATAACAGAATGTACAATAGTCATCTTTATTCCTTGTGTTGCGAGGACTTTGTGGACTTTAATAAATGTGATCCTGGATCACAAAACCAGTCACAAGTCGCACCGGTATATTTTGTGGCAAAAGCCAACAATACATTGTATGGTTCAAAATTATCGATTTTTTTTCTTAATGCCAAAAATCATTAGGATATTAAGTAAATATCATGTTCCATTAAGATATTTAGTAAATTTCCTACCTTAAATATATAAAACATTTATTTTTGTGAGTGAAGCACAATCGCGAACATAAATGCACAACTGTAAAGGCGATTTTCTCAATTATACGATTTTTTAAATTTTTTTATTAGGCCTATTCATATTTTATATAAAATATATATTTTCAAAACCTGGTGGACTCTAAAAATGCAAATAAATCAAAGCCAGAAATCTGAACAAGTTGTGTTTCAAATTTTAGGTTGATATCTCAAAAAATTAGCTTTCAGTGAGATTTAGTTTGGGCGCAGTACCAAACTTTTTAACTAGTTGACATTACTGCCCATATAAGGGCGCCTCCATTTCCATATGTTGTTTGAGTGATCTGAACCATTATTTGTACAATTTTCATACAATTTATGAAGTAGACATCCCATTCAGAAGTAGTATTGGAAGTTTGGCAGATTTTGAAATTAATTCAACCTCTAAGAAACACAAAAAGAACACGTATGTGCATTATAGCTCGCTGCCACATCACAAATGGCGAATCTATTATTTTTTTCTTTATATTTAAAACATTTTCAGACCTTTTTTTCTAAAATAATTAATTGGATGCTATCTTTTGAACTCTTGGCATGAAAACAAACTGAGGTTTCTACCATTCTTTCATGATTTTTCATGTTCATCACTATTTCAAAATAAAGGTCTGAACACGCCTTAGGAATATGAAAATATTATTGTTGCAAATTGATAAATTACGGCTCCACTGTAATTTATTTTGAAAATCAGTCACCAAATATGTAAACTAGAGATTGTAAGTTTTCAAATGATATATAGTTTGTCAAGATTAGTTTAGGTTTAGTATAGAATATTACTGTTTTAAATATGTAATGGCTGATGCCAATATAAGGGGTTAATCCCATATCTGGAATGGTAATGCTTGAAAGTTCTGTTCCTCCGATTTGGGGTACAGGGGAGAACTTTGGTTATACCAGCTGTAATCCACTAGGCAGAAAGGTCATCTTGGTCTTAAATTGAAGCTTATAAACTTGGGAAGTTTTTCATGTACATTTGAGGCAGTGATATGTATAATAAAATGCTTGAAAATGATCACTCTTGATGACAATTTGTCAGGCGGACAGACATTTTTTGGTCTTTTGGGGTATGTTGATGGTGATATTTGACAGCAAAAAGGCAGAAATCCCCAGAATCTTTTTCTGCTAGTTTCCCCTATGTGTCAGGATACACCATGCAAAATTTTAGGGTTATATGACCATTTATGTAGCTGCAGTACCTTAATATTCACAATTACATAATTCCGTCAAAAGCTTTTCCCAAAAAGAGAGTTTTTGGGCCCCTGAGACCAAACGGGGCTGAGTTGGGGGTGGTCATTATCAACTTGTTATGGCCCAAGGTATAAGATAATAGGAAATAATAGTGAAAAAAAGGTAGCAAAAAAACATCCTGAGGAGTGGACCTGGCTCCCGGCCTAAGACGAAACCTAATTGTGTCCGCAGTCAACCCTCAGACTGTGTTGTACCAGCCAGGGATGACCGAGGACCATGGGAACCAGGGTCCAGAAGGAGAAATGAAAGCTGCTCGGTGTGGTTGCCTGATGTGATGAGTGTCAGAGGGTCGTGGTGAGTGTTATGTCGGGGAGTTCTTGACCATTAAGTGCGCTGACAGAAATCTTGTCTTTGAGAGGAGTGATGAGTATCTTGCAGTGCGGCTCGCTAGATGTTGAAGCTGTTGGGTGAGCTCGGACACCTGCGCTTCCAAGGCTTGCACTGCTCGTCCCATGACGGCCAGGTTATCTTCTTGTTGATCCATTTTGGCAATGCTTCGGGACAGGAAGTCGTTTAACTCAGGTGCACTTGCTGAATCCATGATGGTCAGATCGTTCTGTTATGGAAATAATCAGAAGATTCAATTGCAAGTAAAAAGTCATATTTATTGAAACCAGGTCAGATGATGTGAGAGTAGAGGTATGCAAGTGTCCGGAAACATCGCTCTTGGTAGCGCAGGGACGCTGAGGAACAACCCAGTCTCAAGATGGTGATGAGATGGAAGTCCAGTGAAAGTAGAGATGACTTGGGGACCAGAGACCAGGAATGCAGTGGAAGATGATAAAGTGAAGATGACTGAAATGCTGGATACGTAGGGATGGCTGACGCGAAACAGTCGTTCCGAAGTTTTGCGAGATCCCGAAGCACAGATGTTTCGAAACACTGATCGAAGCGTGATTCAAAACACCCATGTCACGTGACTAGGCCAAACGAAGCCTCAAAGTGTTTCACTAAGTGTTTCATCTGGTGTGATCCGCCGAATCAGCGTTTGATTGACACGGTCGGGAACAGAGCACACAATCGATACTTGTATGATACAAGTAGACACTGGGTAGTTGCGCCCCTGCTTGTATCCATCAAACACAGATGGTACACAATGCTACAGCTGATGCCACAGTGGAAGTGAAAAAAATACATCAACGATGCGTATTTGCCCATAACTCATGATCCACTAACTTACTGGAAAGAGAGAGCAGTAATCTTTCCTCATTTGTATGTCCTAGCTAAAAAATATATTTGCATGCCAGCAACAAGTGACCCTTGTGAGAGGATTTTTTCAAAGGCTGGAGAAATTGTCTGTAAAAAAAGAAGTAGGCTAAGTCCTTCCACAGCAGAAAAATTAATATTTTTGAATAAAAATCTCTAAAAAAAAAAGTGAGACATTGTGGCTTGATTTCTTTTATTTTTATTTATTTTATTTACAGGATCAAAATAACATTATGCACAGTGAGGAGCCTATATCAATAAACCTATATAGGTTTCAGATCAACACCTGCAAGTGACCACTAGGTGTCACCGTTGAGACGGGTGTCGGATTGATTCGAAGCCTCGAAACAATATGGCCCATTTTGGTTCAACTGTTTCATTGCTTCACGAAGCCTCGATCTGCCCACGGATACGGCTATCACACAGGAAGCTCGAGGACAGGTGGGAGACAAAATCACACGGGGAAACATCCACAACGATCTGACAAAGACGAAAACTGTTACTCTTGTTTATCATTGTTAATAAAACTCTTTTTATTACACGTCTTCCTTGGTTTGAAGAAAACAAGAGAAAAGAACAGTAAGAGGCTCTATAAATTAACAATCTCACAAATCCTTCAGATTGGTCAGATGACAAACTTTCAGTTTATGGGTCCAATTGGCTAAAGGCACACTCTAATTTGACTACTCCCATTGTATGATTGCAGAAAGAGCTAGGCTCTATTTATTTTTACAGTCTATGGGCTCCACCCATTAGATGTGTCTTGCATCCATAGAAATGGTATTGATGTGCAGTTTTGTTGGGTGCCAGGCAGCTCACGAGGGACTGAAAGGAAATGAGGGTGCTGACTTGCTTGAGAAAAAGAAAAGAAAAAAGCCTTAGCCTACAAAAAGACATTACAATATCAATTACATTAGGAAAAGGAGAAGGGAAAGCCCTGATTCAAAATAAAGGTATGGAGATTTGGCATGAAAGTGGGATGAAGATTTGAAAGAAAGGAGATATTAAATAAAATTCAAAAATCAGTTAAAATAAAGATCAGAAGAGAGGAAATAATAATAAGTCTCAGAGACCACACTCACACAGGAAACATGTTGGCTGTTCTATGGGAAATATATATAAATAAGTGTGCATGGAATATGCAGATTCATATTACATACAGTTAGTAATATGAATCTGACAGAAGAAATGTATGACAAAGTATTAAGAGAAACAGGACGGGTGTGGGATCTAAAAGGGAACAGAAGGGGAGGGAGAGGGGGTAAGAGAGATCAGGAGGGCACTTTTCACCTTTTTTAAATACACTAGATTGAATAATAGAATATGAGCTAAGTGACATGGTGATACACACTCTTGTACAATAGGTGGGGGTTTGCACCTTTAAAAGTTGTTTGCGATCCGCCAGAAAACGAAGAGAAGAAGACGTTTCTGGCTCCACACTCCGTTCCATTTGGTGGCGGTAATGCACCGAAAGCTGGTTTGCCAGCTAGCCGCCAATAAACATTGGAAGAGGAAGACTGCACGTCCTCTTTCGTCTCGGAGCGGCGAGGTGTTCGGGAGCAGAGACTTGTAAGTGAGAAATAACGTTGGGTTTTTACGGAAAATGATGGCCTAAATGACCATTCCATGCATGTACTTATCTCACAATATTTCGCACACATTAATTGAACACGACTCTGTTCGATAGGTTAAATATTGAGATTATGCTGAAGTCTTATCGTTTCACGTGGTCTTACATTTTGGAACACGAACCGCGCGATACGACCTAATGTGTTTAACGTTAACTTACTAAACTTCTGGGTAGCTGCTATTCGCTTTTTATATGATAATGCTTAATATGGTATGATTCAGCATGATATATGTGCACTCATGTCCTGACACAAAAATAATAAATTACTGTCACTGTGTGCCAATACACGGGATACATGCAGGGCTCTACACTTATTTTTTAGCACTTGTAAATGCATTTACACTGCACATACAAATTGCATGCTAAATGTTATGAGATTAATGCAAAATATATAATTCAAATATAAAAGTTCAATATAGCCTACATTCAAATATAAAAATACTTGATTGATTGATACTTTTGAATATGAAACTAAAATTGCCAGTAGGTGGCGGCAAGCTTTAAAGGGGTCATGACATGGGTTTATTTTATTTTATTATTATGTTCCCTTAGGTGCAATTATAGTATTACTATAGTTTTTTTTACAAAAACTTAAAAAATGTAGTGATTTATGACCTTTTCCCACCCTGTTTCTCATCCTCTGATTCAAACAGTCTGTTTTGGGGTGTTTTCCCCTTTATGAGTTCAGTGTTAACGCCCACTGTTATGATTGGCTAACGTCAGTGCCTATGCATCAATTATTAACGCCCCCAGCCAGAACATTTGCGGATTCGGCGTATTTAAAAAGTAGTTTAAAGTTTTAAATACATTACTTACAGTGTGCGTCGTCGTTGTTGAGCCCAGAATAGTCGGCACAGACTTATCTTTGAGCAACAGTTTTCTGGCAACGCCAGCATCATTTTGGGATTTGTTCTCAAAACAGTCATCCTTCAAATGTATAGAACAACTAACACTGCCGTGACTGAGACGTCCGCAAAAAATAAAGTGCATCTATTTTTCCCTGACGACTGGATCTTTCGCAGCGTATTCAAAGTTGTTGTTTGTCCACAGCCAGGAACAGCACAACTGCGTGGCATCGTAATTTTACTGTACACAGACCCACTCGCTGTCCGTCGACTGAACACTTGTGAGGCGCGCGGGTGCGACGATGATACGAAATGAGCGTAGTTGCCTTGCGCTTAAAGCGTAGTTGTCTTGTGCTGGAGGCGGTCTATATGCAAACGCTGGTACGTCACTTCGTACCGTGACGTCACTTCTTACCATGGATCCAGAACGAGGTGTATTTAGAGCTTGATTAAATAAATGATTCGTTTATAATGGGGAGGAAGTCTTAAGCTATGAAACTTGCAGGACGTTTTAATGGTACAAAGACCACTTATATACCAAAAGATCAAGGCAAATTTGGTTTCTCATGTCATGACCCTTTTAAAGGATTAGTTCATTTTAAAAAAAAAAACTTTTGCTAATAATTTACTCACACCCATGTCATCCAAGATGTCCATGTCTTTCTTTCTTCAGTCGAAAAGAAATGGTTTTTGATGAAAACATTTCTCCATATAATGGACTTCAATGGGCCCCAAACGGTTCAAGGTCCAAATGACAGTGTCAGTGCAGCTTTAAAGGGCTTTAACGATACCAGACGATGAATAAGGGTCTTATCTAGTGAAAGATCGCTCATTTAAAAAATAAAATAAAAAAGTTTAAGTTTTATAAGCACAAATGCTCGCCCTGTTCTGTGATGCGCGTTCGTGACGTCATGTAATACGCAATTACGTTGAAAAGGTCACGCTTGCGGCTTGACGTAGGCGGAGTCGGTGTTTACAAGTTGTTTATTTGTGTAAACTCACAATAACAACAAAACGTTGTGCTTTGTCAAATAAAATAAAACAATCAGGCGCACTTTCATGATCTCTGAACTGGAGCGCGTCTCAGAAATGAAACTTTACTGTCTAACTAACAGACATGCGGAATATACCTGTAAAGCTTGACACGGACACTGTTTATTACTAAACTACTGTTTTCTAAATCAATTAAAATGCCTCTTTATTTTTTCAGAAACATTTATTGTAATTAGCCTGCTTTTGCGGCAAGATTTATGCATGCGTTTGAGCGTGGGATAGGATATTCCTCCATACACCTAGTATTTAGTTAATATGAACGTGCGATTTGTCAACTTATTGCTTAAATAAGTGACTAATAGTCGACTAGAAAAATCTTTATACTTTTAATGGCAACTCTAATCAATACATTCAGTTGACATTATTTAAGCTACGTATTTATTGGATACTAATTAGTATCCAGTTATTTACAAATATTAAATGAAGATGCTAACCAAATATTTATAGCCTATTTGCTTGTTCCTACTCGAAAAGGGCTGTTTTAAGGTGACAATCCTTTATACACGTGCAGATTGTACTGTATGTTGAAGATTGTATCTTCTGTTATAGAAGATTGACATTTCGTTAATTAAAATATTAAGCACATAATATTGTAAAAAAATAAAATTATTTGTTCTGTTAGATGGCGTTTTGACTACTTTTTGTATTTTGTATAATTATCTCTAGGAATTGAAGATAGCCTATATTAACAAAAAAATATAATATATATATAACTTTTATATAAAATATAGGCCTACATTTTTAAAAAGGGGCCTTTCCTGGTTTCCGTTCGCCTTCAAAATTGACTAGTGTCAAGTCACCTTTATTTATATAGCACTTTTTACAATACAGATTGAACTTGATCGCTATGTAGTATCACTACGAACCGGTGTCGTCGGCATGGCGGCGCGCATTGTTTAGAGCAGAATAAGCGTGACCTTGTTAGGGCAGTTAAGTTTCTCTCCATATTGTCCTGAATCTGCTTTGTTGTCTGTAGTGACTCATTTTCTTCCCTTGGATCAAATAGTTTTTTCTCCTCATTTAGGATTACATCACTGTTGAAGAAGTATGCCAAGTACCTTCACCATTCTGGATGTCACTACTCACACGTTTCTGTAAGGCCTGGTGCCCCATAGTGGGGCAGATGACAGACTCTGATGCGTGACCTTAATAACGGTAGCTGTTGACCACCGTACACATCAAGAATGCATTCCAGATCATCTTACTCCTTACAGGAGAGGTGGGTATGTTGACAGACTGAAGACAGTTGTTCATTTTTTCAGATATAAATTAAACTTACTTTTTGAAATGTTATGTCTAAAGAGCGAGACTAGAGTCACATCTGATGTTGCTCATTGTCCTGGTGTGCTATAGTACTCGCAGAGTAACTCTCTGCTTATTCATTGGCTGCTGCTTTCAATTGCCCAGCCAATCACCAGCTCAGATACAAATTCGCCAACTTTTTTTTTGATCCAGTTGTTAACTGGTAGATCAGGTGTAATGTGTTGTTGTCTCTGTCAAACTACAGATGTTGGTGAAAGCGATCATTAATAGCATCTCCCATGTCGCTCAGGAGCAGGCTGTAGATGCATCTTCCCTTCAGTCAACCAGGTATAAAACAACTATTACATAGAAATGGAATACCTGTTCACATTTAAAAAGAATACAATAATGCAGGGAATTCATAGTGTTCAATTATGTCACCAGTATAAGGTTGTTTGTTGCTGAATGAAAAAACAATGCAGTAGGGCTGCACAATATATCGAAAAATTGTCATCGCGATAATAGTATATGCAATATCCGTATCGCAGAGAGGTGTGATAAATTAAATTTATTTTATGTGCCAAGCATTTGCTGCGTAGCCTGTTTATCCACATTTGACCAATCAGATGTGGCCTTGCTATCTTTATACCCGCCTCCCCAGTAGGTCCTATTATGCCATTGGCTAAACCAGGTCCAAAGGGAAACCTAGGGGGACAGAGCATAGAGTGAAAAATAAAAAGTGGAGTGGAGTGTACTACCGGGAGTAGAGACAAGCGAGGAAAATGACAACAGCGAATAACTTGTGCCTTAAAAGAACTGTACGTCTGAAATATGGCAATATTTTGGCTTCAAGAGAGGATGTGTCCACGTCGAGAGGAAATAAAACTAATCTCCTACAGTCACCTGGAACACAACCACTGGGAGCTAGTGAAGACTTCAAAAAGTGTCAGCCCAAACCTACCAAAACTGTTAACGAAATGTCAAGTAATGCCCACTCACGGGACACTCTAATTCACAAAAGTTCATTATTTGCATGTGCTTTAAAGCATTGCTGGTTAAACATTTCATTCACGTGCTAATGCGCTGTTCTATCAAGCGCTTTCCTGAGCGCACCCGAAGTGCAGGAAGTAACAGCCTGTCAAACAGTGCCTGAATACTGGACTAAGTTATCTTTAGACGCTCATTGCGCTAATACTGTCAAAAACACAAGGTTTACATAAACAGAGTTGGTTATATCTAAAGTGAAAGCAAAGATTTGAGAGAAAATCTAGTGCTTGTGTTATATGCGTGTATATTAAATGCGTTGCATGCCGTTTTTAAAGAAACAGTAGCCTAATAGTAAACATGCTGCCGCTTGTCCTTTAAAGGGATAGTTCACCAGGAAATTAAAATTCTGTAATTATTTATTAAGTATTTATTCTGTAATTAGTAATTAAGGCCAGCAGCCATATCACCCTGTAACCCAAGACTGGTTTCCCACTGAAGCTAAGCGGGGCTAAGCCTGGTTAGTACTTGGATGGGAGACCTCCTGAGAAAACCAGGTTGCTGCTGGAAGAGGTGTTAGTGAGGCCAGCAGGGGGCGCACCCTGTGATCTGTGTGGGTCCTAACGCCCCAGTGTAGTGACGGGGACACTATACTGACAAAGAGCGCCGTCCTTCGGATGAGACGTTAAACCGAGGTCCTGACTCTGTGGTCACTAAAAATCCCAGGATGTCTTTCGAAAGAGTAGGGGTGTAACCCCGGCATCCTGGCCAAATTTGCCCAGTGGCCTCTGTCCAACATGGCTTCCTAATCATCCTCCTATATATACTAATTGGCTTCATCACTCTGTCTCCTCTCCACCAGTAAGCTGGTGTGTGGTGGGCGTTCTGGCGCAATATGGCTGCCGTCGCATCATCCAGGTGGATGCTGCACATTGGTGGTGGTTGAGGAGATTCCCCCCTTCTATGTAAAGCGCTTTGAGTGTCCAGAAAGGCGCTATATAAATGTAATTAATTATTAATTATTATTATTATTATTTACTCTCTGAAGTTGTTCCAAACCTGTATTTATTTATTTATTGTGCTGAACACAAAATATATTTTGAAGAATGTGGGCAACCAAACAGTTGCTGGTCCCCCATTGACTTCCATAGGAGAAAAAAAAAAAATACTATGGAAGTCAATGGGACCAGTTAACTGTTTGGTTACTAACATTCTTCAAAATATCTTCCTTTGTGTCCAGCAGAAGAAAGAAATTCATACAAGTTAGAAACAACTTGAGGGTTAGTATATGCTGACAGTATTTTCATTTTAAAGTGAACCATACCTTTTAAGTTTCTCTGTATTTTCCTGAGCCTTGCTTTGTTGTCTGTAGTTGTCTTCCCTTGGATCAAATAGTTTTTTCTTCTCCTCATTTAGGATTACATCACTATTGAAGAAGTATGCCAAGTACCTTCACCATTCTGGATGTCACTACTCACACGTTTCTATAAGGCCTGGTGCCCCATAGTGGGGCAGATGACAGACTCTGATGATGCGCAACCCTAATAACGGTAGCTGTTGATCGTACACATCAAGAATGCATTCCAGATCATCTTACTCCTTACAGGAGAGGTGGGTATGTTGACAGACTGAAGGTCTGTTCATTTTTTCAGATATAAATTAAACTTACTTTTTGAAAAGTAATATCTAAAGAGCGAGACTAGAGTCACATCCTGATGTTGCTCATTGTCCTGGTGTGCTATAGTACTCGCAGAGTAACTCTCTGCTTATTCATTGGCTGCTGCTTTCCATTGCTCAGCCAATCACCAGCTCAGATACAAATTCGCCAATTTTTTTTGAACCAGTTGTTAACTGGTAGATCAGGTGTAATGTGTTGTTGTTCCTGTCAAACTACAGATGTTGGTGAAAGCGATCATTAATAGCATCCCCCGTGTCGCTCAGGAGGCAGGCTGTAGATGCGTCTTCCCTTCACAGTCAACCAGGTATAAACAACTATTACATAGAAATGGAATACGTTTGCTTCCAGAGTCAGCGAAGAGAATCATCCACTGAAGGAGATGAAATCAAGGCAACCATGGGCAGCGCGGCTTATATAGCCATAAGCCACGCCCATTTTGGCGGGCTGTGGCGCACGGAGGGCGCAAAGCTCCCTCATTGGTTCTTACGTTACAGCTGCCTCTCCATAGGTTGCAGCAGTTGCCGCAGAGCAGCCAATAAGCGTGCAAGCTGTCTCGCTTAGGTCTGCTTGCTGCAGCCAAGTGCGTTTTAAAGAAAAATGAAAGGATCATTTTTGGCTTCAATCTTCTCGAGAAAAGGGGTTTTCCCGATGCGTAAGCCAGCTTGCACAACACGAGAGTACTCTCGAAAGGGAACCAGGGGTTATCAAACTTTTCCAAATTCAGGACCCACCTAGACAAGTATAATCGATCTCAAGACCCACGAAAATATTTAAGATTAGAAAACAATTGACATAACTAAGCTTAATGATAACTTAATGAAAAGTTGATGTCAAATCAAGTATTTAATAAAAAAATTTTTTACAAATGTAAAATGAATACTAATATTAACGTTTTAATTTCTTCATTAACAGATGTTAAAGAGTAAATGAAATGTGTCCATAACTTGAAAAACGCGCACTCCAGTCCAGATATGAACTGTAGTTCGTGCTGCGTATGTTGTTAAACTCTTCGTGTTGTTCAGTGCAGAAAACGCCCTCATGCTACAGACTATCGTATAAGAAAATTAATTGCTTGTCTTCAGATGATTCTAATTTTTATGTTTGTGATTTTTGATGCAAAGCGAGACTAGAGTCACATCCTGATATTGTTCATTGTCCTGGTGTGCTATAGTACTCGCAGAGTAACTCTCTGCTTATTCATTGGCTGCTGCTTTCCATTGCCCAGCCAATCACCAGCTCAGATACATGCTAATGTTGTGGCATTTTTCTGTTTTTGTACAAAGTTTACAGTGTAGGATAAAAGTGCTTGGATTGTATTTTTTTTGTGGTGATGACCATGTTGTCATGTCACACCTTGTTAGGGCAGTTAAGTTTCTCCGTATTTTCCTGAATCTGCTTTGTCTGTAGTGACTCATTTCTTCCCTTGGATCAAATAGTTTTTTCTTCTCCTCATTTAGGATTACATCACTGTTGAAGAAGTATGCCATCACTGTTGAAGAAGTATGCCAAGTACCTTCACCATTCTGGATGTCACTACTCACACGTTTCTGTAAGGCCTGGTGCCCCATAGTGGGGCAGATGACAGACTCTGATGCGTGACCCTAATAACGGTAGCTGTTGACCGTACACATCAAGAATGCATTCCAGATCATCTTACTCCTAGGAGAGGTGGGTATGTTGACAGACTGAAGACAGTTGTTAATTTTTTCAGATATAAATTAAACTTACTTTTTGAAATGTTATGTTTAAAGAGCGAGACTAGAGTCACATCCTGATGTTGCTCATTGTCCTGGTGTGCTATAGTACTCGCAGAGTAACTCTCTGCTTATTCATTGGCTGCTGCTTTCAATTGCCCAGCCAATCACCAGCTCAGATACAAATTCGCCAACTTTTTTTTGATCCAGTTGTTAACTGGTCGATCAAGTGTAATGTGTTGTTGTCTCTGTCAATCTACAGATGTTGGTGAAAGCGATCATTAATAGCATCCCCCGTGTCGCTCAGGAGGCAGGCTGTAGATGCGTCTTCCCTTCACAGTCAACCAGGTATAAACAACTATTACATAGAAATGGAATACCTGTTCACATTTAAAAAGAATACAGTAATACAGGGAATTGTCACCAGTATCAGGTGGTACCATGCTGAATAAAATAATAATGCAGTCATTAAAGCAAATCTGTAATAAATGTGATCATAGGTGGAATGAGAATGTAAAATTTCAATAAATATGTTTTAATTTCTTCATTTGCAGATGTTATATACTATATACTCACTATATACTGTTAAATACTCACTCCAGTCCGCAAATTAACTCTAACAACATTTGCAGCGTGGATTAAAGTCCTCCTGTAGTTCATAATTGTATCCCTTAACTCCTCTTTGATCACCAAAATTACATATTAAAATGTTTTTTCCTTGAAAAAAAAGTCTTCATGCCTTAAAAAAGCTTGAATGTAAATATACACTTTCCTTTAGTATATTTGGTTCTATGAATATGTAAATTAGCCCTGCCTCCACTCACACCAGTTCAGAGATCCACTCGTTAAGGATCACACATTGATGTGATTGGTTACAAGGTAGTTTGACGCCAGAGACACCAGTGATTTAAAACCACATTTGAGACTGTCTTGGATTCACTGCAGTTTTAGGAAGAAAATACTCAGCACTGGTCTTGACTTGAGCTTTAAGACAAACCATGTGCAAATTCATATTAAAAACACCATAGACATAAACATTAAAAGCTTGATTTTCACCACGGGGGACTTTGAACTCTTAGTGGTGTTCAGCACAGAAAACACCTTCATGCTACAGACTATAGTTACAATGCATGTTAAGAAAATGAATTGCTTGTCTTTAGCTTAATCTAATTTGATGTTTGTGATCATACTACGTTTTGATGCAAAGCGAGACTAGAGTCACATCCTGATATTGTTCATTGTCCTGGTGTGCTATAGTACTCGCAGAGTAACTCTCTGCTTATTCATTGGCTGCTGCTTTCAATTGCCCAGCCAATCACCAGCTCCGATACAAATCCTCCTACTTTTTTGATCCTTGTTACTGTTGCAATTGTTCACTGTTTGACCAAGTGTAATGTAGTGTTGCCTCTGTCAAACTACAGATGTTGGTGAAAGCGATCATTAATAGCATCCCCGTGTCGCTCAGGAGGCAGGCTGTAGATGCGTCTTCCCTTCACAGTCAACCAGGTATAAACAACTATTACATAGAAATGGAATACCTGTTCACATTAAAAAAGAATACAGTAATACAGGGAATTCATAGTGTTCACTTGTCACCAGTATCAGGTGGTACGATGATGAAAGCACAATGCAGTCATTAAAGCAAAATGTAATCAAATGTGTGATCATAAGTGGAGAGAATTTAAATATGTAGGCATTATTGTGGTTTTGCCCTTAAATTGATCTAAGTCAAGAACTACCAAAATATTTAAGATTAGAAAACCATTAACATTACTGTAAGCTTAATGTTAATCAAAAGTTTGATATGACAGAAATCGAGTATTTAATAAACAAGGTTCCCGCGGGCTCTTAATGTCTAAAATTCTGAACCTTAAATTTAAGGCCTTAATGTCTTAAAAACAGCTAGATTTTCAGCCAAGGTCTTAAATTTCATTTAATCAGGTCTAAAAAAGGTTTTACCCTCATTAATTTCCAGAAGCGCTGGCCGCAGAAGTTATTACAAAGTAGCAGAAAAGTATTGAGTCGCAGCCTATAAAGCAGAGCTGTAAGAGCAGGGGTCTCCAACACGGCGCTCGCGAGCATTGGAGGTAGCCCGCCAAGAGGCCGCTCATATATCGCGTCTTTTGCGCGCTCAAGTTCGTTCAAATGTAGGCGTGCGGCAAGCGCGCTCATAATAGAAGCGATGCGGGCGTTTTTTACAGACGGAGCGAGATGGAAAAAAATCTAAACTTTTCAGAATTCCGCAAGCGCACCGCAGGTCATGTGACAACCAATCAGCTTCACTCTTTCCGTAACAACATTGAAAGCTCAGTCAACATGAAGGATGGGGTGCAGCCAAATACTATGGGTGTTTTTCTTTTCTCCGTAAATAAATCTTGTAGCAGAGCTACAGCAAGCGTTTATAGCTGGTGGAAATCCATTAGCTACTAAAACCTCTTTGTCGTTGTGGAGAGCACAGTGCATTGTTGCATAGCAACGACAGACGCCACGTGAAAATTGGACCGAATTTTGCTATTAATAATAAAAGATAAGCTAATGTGCATTGTAAATGTCAGTAATTATTTTTTTTTACTCCTTTTTATAAAAAAATATTTTTAAGGCTGAAATATGTGAGGTTTATCTTTTTATAAAACCTTTTGTCAACTTGATTTGAACTTGTACTTGTTAGTAGATAACATGTTGCAAGACACTTTTTTTTTTTTTAAATCTGGCCATCATTTTTAATGTTTATGTAAACAAAAACTGCATATTAATTCTATTTTTTTTTTGTTATTTCCGGGTTAATGCAAATAATAGGTCTTAAAATTTCAATCTGTATGGTCTTAAAATGTCTTAAAAAAGGTCTTAAATTTGACTTACTGAAACCTGCAAGAACCCTGAATAAAACTATTAGTAAAACTGTCAAATTTCAATACTTATATTTGCGTTTTAATTTCTTCATTTACAGATTGTAAAGAGTATTTGAAATGTCGATAACTTGAAACACGCTCACAGTCCGGATATGAAATGTCGATAACTTGAAACACGCTCACAGTCCGGATATGAAATGTCGATAACTTGAAACACGCTCACAGTCCGGATATGAACTGTAGTTCGTGCTGCGTATGTTAAACTTCTTGGTGTTCAGTGCAGAAAACGACCTCATGCTCTAGACTAGGACTGGACAATAATAAAATTTTTCAATAACTGTGATATCATTTTTAAACACATTTCTCAGCACGGCACCGTTCGCAAAGACCCGCCCCCTTTAGTTACTGTTGCTATGTCCAACAAGCTAGACCGCTCTCACGCCACACGTTCTCACGCAGTGAAAAATACATTGCGGAGCAAAGAGGATGCTGACAACGTGCCGACAGACAGGATAGACCAGGTTACTTTTGATATCAAACAAAGTCTCAACTTTCAAATTTGGTCATTGTCAAATTTAAACTATAAATACCGTTTTGTGGCTCTTTAATGTGTCTGATCATCTCTTCCTTCTAGTTCATTTATAGCATCAAATAAACATGAATGAACGTAAGAAGGAATGTTGTTTTAACCGCGCGAAAGGCGTCAGTACACCGTTTTTCAAGTTAAAATCCTACAACGTTAATCTACCAAGTTAACTCAGTCCGCTTTGTCGGACAAAAATTGCATGTTACAATGCATGTTAAGAAAATGAATTGCTTGTCTTTAGCTTAATCTAATTTGATGTTTGTGATCATACTACTTTTTGATGTGAAGCGAGACTAGAGTCACATCCTGATATTGTTCATTGTCCTGGTGTGCTATAGTACTCGCAGAGTAACTCTCTGCTTATTCATTGGCTGCTGCTTTCCATTGCCCAGCCAATCACCAGCTCAGAAACATGCGCAAACATCAGCTTTTTTGTTATTGAGATTGTGGCATTTCATGATGTATAACACCTGTTTTATATTGTCTTAGGGATCATCAAATGCCATCAAGAAAGATGACCTGAAAAAAAATGTTGTGATGCCCACCTGTTTTTCAAAACTGTTGTTTTCATAACTAAATTTGAATAAACTTATGATTGTCAGTGTGTCATTAAAAAGGATTTTAGATATCAGAAGTCAAGTCACCTTTATTTATAT
This sequence comes from Phoxinus dragarum, assembly GCA_033366665.1. Taxonomy (NCBI): domain Eukaryota; kingdom Metazoa; phylum Chordata; class Actinopteri; order Cypriniformes; family Leuciscidae; genus Phoxinus; species Phoxinus dragarum. Next base: position 172,625 of record JARPMJ010000985.1, on the reverse strand, counting down.
AGCCCTTTTTACAATACAGATTGTTTCAAAGCAGCTTTACAGTGGTAAGTGTACAGCAGATCTAGAAGAAAATAGCGTCATAGTCCATAGATTACCATATATAAATATATTGTTATTTTCTTTTTAATCATCTGTCTGAAAATAAAAAGCAGATTAAATATACAAATTTGTCATGTAGTCTAGTTTTCGGATAATATAGTTTTCTAGACCCCTCCAAAATAATCCTGAATAAATATGATGACCAAAAAAAAAACAGTGTTGTAACAGTCAGTTTTACAAGTTAACAAGAGCTGTGGTGATGTCATCAATATCATACACTCCGATCATTTTTTTTTTTAGCTCACATGAGAAGTGACTGAGCAATATTGAAGATTTTATGCACAAAAAGAATGTATTTACAGGAAGAAAAGTAAATTGTTAAGATTATATTTTGCCTAGCAATTATTAGATTTGCCTAACCTAAAGTAGCTGTTTCTCTAGTAGTTTAATTTGACGCTATAAGAGTTGGCTATGTTTGGGTTGGGTTTGGGTTGCAACTATTACATAGTTGTAATAGTTCATTAAAAATGTTACAACCGACCCCTTATGATTCCAATGAGTCTAGTTATTAATCACGTGCTGTTAAGGATTTATATGGTAAATGTTTTCACCGTAGTCTATGCCTCTTATCAGATAAAAACATCCGTCTCAATTGATTTTTTTTTTTATTGTATTGGCATTTTCATTCAGTGTTTTTTTTTTTTTTTTTATGTATGTGATGCTGCAAAACACTCAAGGGCAAGGCAGTTGTTTTGTACTAAATTTAACATCTTAAAATAAATACAATGTACGTTTTTGTTACTTTAAATTGTTAACTTTATTCAAAAGTGATTTGTTTTTTGTTCTTCAATAAAGTTATTGCATAAATTAGATATTCATCTTATTTCAGCAAATCACCTCTCATTGTTACATCTATCCAGGCTAGTGTTACAACTCACCCTAGTTGTGGGGTAGCTGAATTTGACATTAACTCACTTGGATGTACTATACAATTGTAGATTACGTGAGTTGTATTTGTAGTACACAAATGTATTAAAGCTTGAGAGATCTATCACAAACAACCACTAAGTTACCGATGCTCAAACAAACATTGTTACTACCATCCCCATTCTCCTCTAAGATTATAATAACAAACTATTCTCCCAATTAAGATCACCAACATACTTGGTCCAGTAATAGTGTACGATTTGGTCGCCGTCTCTTTTAACTTGATTTTGACAACATACAGTATTGACTGGGTAAAAGTCAAGGAAATAATTTAACCTGTACATAGAGAAACAACACCAGAATGAAGTCAGAAAAATTTAAGAAATCCGTCATAAAGGATCCCTGTAAATTGAATTACTGACAAACCCAAAACCATTGCTTGCTTGTAAATCTGCTTCCATACCAACAAATCTTGACCATGAAAGGCACAAACTTTTACAGTTTTATCTATTTTAGTCACACATTAACCAGAAACCAGTCAGGAAAAAAGTAGGATAGATTTTTCAGAGAGTATTTTAACCAATGTAATTAAATGTATTATTTGAGTGGAAAAATAATAATAATTGGTCAATACGTGGCAGTGTTTTTATCTAGATGTATGGAGGAAGCAACAAATATCAATCTTGAAATGCCTTCAGCTTTGGTCGAAAGAGAACGACTTTTGAGAAACAACCAGAGATTACTTTTATTTATTAATTAACAGTAAAAGAAACTGTGTTCTGGGAATAATAACTACAAAATAGTTAACCAGGTTTCATCAATGGGAATAGCATGAATGGTTCAAATAAGTAGTCCTTTAAAGCAAATATCTGTCATGTTTGAATGTTAAAGAATAGGCCTAAAACCTTAGAAAACAACTGAATCATTTCAATAATAAGTTGAACTTAATCATTAATTTTAAGAAACAGGACTGTATCATCTGTGAGCTGGCTAATCAAAATGTTTTCTACCAGCAACATGGACTCCTGTCAACTTGCTGTCTTTAATACAATGGCAAAAGACTTGAGCCAAAGGAAAAGATAGAAACTTATTCAGGTTTACAATGTATATAAACTTTAAACCTTTCACTTGCACTGATATAGCAAGATGTTTTCTTTCAGTTGTCCTCTTTTATGGACAAATCTTGCTGTGTAATTGTGGTTATATTGTTCCTATTTATCTCTTAATCTTTGGCAGAAGAGAGAAGTGAATCAGTTTGTGTTTTTACGTCATGTGATTGGCTGTTTGCTACTGATATCACAGGAATTTCTTTCTTCTGCTGAACACAAAAAAAGATATTTTGAATAATGTCGGTAACTAATCTGTTGATGGACCCCATTGACTTCCATAGTATTTTTTTCCTACTATGGAAGTCAATGGGGCCCATCAACTGTCTGGTTACTGACATTCTTCAAAATATCTTCCTTTGTGTTCGGCAGAAAAAAAAAAATTCAATCAGGATTGAAACAATTTGAGGGTGAGTAAATGATGACAGAATTGTCATTTTTAAGTGAACTATGCCTTTAACTGACTGTATAAGAAAAGATGTAAACAAAGTAAATGAGAATCTGATTATGCAGAGATTGTACTGGAGTGTCTTAATAGTTGGATTTCTTGTTGATGAGAAGGCAGTGGGAGGACAGTGCTCCCCCGAGTTTGGAGGTTTCACTGCAGGCTGTGGGCAGTAGGGTGTAGTCTGTCAAACGCTGGAAGGCCTGAAACAGAATGATAAGTAAATATGTAGCACCTGGACCAATCAAACTCACACAAATTATTCATTATATTTAACAAATAATCCAACAAACTCACTCTACAAAACAAAGGTCTGTAAGCCATCCCCCGAAAAGCGGCAACTATCATCCTAAATTAAGCTAACACACAGGCAGAACCAGGGCTCTGGTTACAGGACACATGAAGACTGATAAGGTTTATGACCAAAAGAAATTTGCAGAGAGTTGTGACTCTCACTTAAATATTGATGAAAAGGACAAATAAACCCTTTTAATCCTATATATTCTATATATAACCACTTGAGAAATGTATAAGCATGCATCTAATTTTCCCATCTCATGATTTTCCTTTTATGTGGTTTGGCCTATGTATTCATTCTATCTTTTAAACTCTTTTGGGTTAATGTTTCTGACTTGCATATGATGGTTAACCAAAATTATGTTTAGCATGTTTGGTGTCTATGAGTTACAATCTTCGTTCCCCATTTGTTAATTTACATTATATTTTGCTAACTTGCGTCCCTTGCATTAGTATTATAAGAATCTTGAAGGTTTATTTTCATAAACACCCAATCAAATTACATAATCAAGAGCCCTGCTAGAACACAAAGGATCGTAAAATTTCCCTCCCTAGGAAACACCTTCTTATTGGCACACTAAAATCCCGAGGGTGTGACATCTTCACACTTTAAAAATCACTGATCAAAAGATCACCCCTGTTTTTCTGTTTTCTGAGAAATCCTGATGTGAAGATGATTTTTCTAAGGACCCCTAAGTTTGTGCGGCCTTGTCTTTCCATTGACCAAAGATCCTCTGACTCCCACTGGTTCTCTCTCATCAAGACAGCATCAGCAAAGATCTGGAGCCTCAACAAAATGGACGAGCATGTATCATGCAAGTATCAAACTGGGCACTTTCACACTTGGTTCGATTGCCTGTTCAGAACCCCGATGGACTGTGTTCACATTATATTATTTGTATCAGAACCGCGGTATGCTTGCGTCATCAAGCTGCAGCTGGCGCGTAATCGTGTTGCTTGGTAACCGGCGCCGCTATGAATGAAAAGGCATCAAAATGGATAGAATTGCTCGCTTCACATTTGTTGTTTTTATTTTAAACCTTTGGTTTTGTTTTCAAAGAAAAGATACAGAAACACACTTGCGTCTGTCTGCCACAAAAGTACTAAAATCATTCCAAAGACAGCGGGCTGTCCGCCGAAGAAAATTTTTGCGGAGGCAACAGGCAAGCATAAATCATCTCCCTGCTTGCAGTGCGTCAATCCCGCTTTTCGCCAAGGTAAGTGACACACAGAAGCGCACTGACGACTGTCCTGTCGACCACATTATACATCATCAATAGCAGTTCACTTCCGCGATTTGGTACGATTGCGTGCATATCAGCAGCGAACCGTACTGGAGTTCACATGAACCGTACCCCAGACCACCCTTTTTAAGTGGACTCGAGTACGGTTCACGGGTGCGCACTCGAGTTTGGAAGACAGCGTTCACATCATCCAAACGAACCAAACTGACATCATTCGAACCCGGGTGTGCACCGAAAGTGCTAGTGTGAAAGTGCCCTTAAGTCTCATTGTTTGATACATTAAGGGCGCTTTCACACTTGGTTCGATTGCCTGTTCCGAACCAGAGTTCGATTGCTCCCCCCTCCCCCTGATGGACTGTGTTCACATTATATTATTTGTATCATTTGCTACAAATATAACAGTACAAAAATGCAAAACAGGTCTGCACTCTAAAAATACTTTATTACAAACAGGAGATAAAGATTACACAAACGTTTCAGGTCTTTGCCTTCGTCAGTGTGACAATTTCAATTATTCTCAATAACTATATAGAAAGCACGCTGTAGGTTAAACAATCACATGATTAGGCCTAGTCCACAATTCCAGTTTAAGTCTGTCTAGAAAAAACTATGTTGGGAACAATTACACATCAGGAAAAGATGCCATATATAAAAATAAAATTCTATAAACGTTTTTTCAACATATCTCAATGGACATTAGAGTAGGTAGATTACATTTTTACTCGAACATGTTATGCAGGATTTAATGTGGTATATTCTTTTTGTGGAAGAACACGTACAATTTTTACATAGCAAAATAGAAGAACATGATGTGCAATTCCGACATGGAAAACAACCTTGTATGTATGTTTTTTGGTCATTATGTATGACATCTGATCTGACTAGCATGTTCGCCAAGTTTTGAGATCTCTTATAGGTGAACATTGGAGGATGTTTAAACATGTCTTTTAATGAAGAATCTAACGCTAGAATAAACCAATATTTGTTGACCAGAGATTTAATCTGGTAACTTTGTTTCGTGCAAGTAAGAATGTAATTTACTGAAAATGGCTTGTTTTTGCTTTCTTTTATAGCTATTCAATAATTTAATTATTTTAGATTTTTTTTACTTTATCAAACGCTGATTTAAACCAAGTTTGTGGGTATCCTCTTGAGTTAAAGCGATTGCCAAGACTTTCAGATTGTTCATCAAATTCCTCTTCTGAAGTGCAAATACGTCTCAGTCTATAGAGTTGGCTTAAAGGTAAACCTTTTTTCAGAAGTAACGGGTGATGACTATCGGCAGAAAATAATGTATTCTTATCAATTGGTTTACGAAATACCGTGGTGTTGTTGTTGTGATCAAAAAATCCATAAAAATTAATAGGCAAGTCTTTTTCAATTGATAATGTAATTGAGTCTAAATCTGGTGTTCACAAACAGCACAAATTCATGCAGCTCCTCTTCGCTTCCTTTCCAAATACGGAAACAGTCATCAATGTATCTTGCCCAGTACTTAATGCAGTGCAGTGCTCATTGTTATTGCAAATTAAGTCTAATTTGAATTTACCCATAAAGAGATTTGCGTAGTGGGTAATTTATTTTAAAAAACAATCTGTAGTCTCTCTTAAGTAGGAAGGTAATTGCTTAACCAATTTGTTGTAAATGAGAGTCTGATAACTTATCAGTGAGTGAGCCAATACCAGAAACTATGGGTCGATAAAGAGGATCTATGGTAGATTTATGTATTTTTGTAATGCATTAAGTATTGGGACAACTGGATGACGATTAATTAGACATTTGAATTCTTGTTCCGTTATCCATTTTTCTTCAAAACCTGTTTATCATCTTGTCTAGCTGGTATTTGTAATCTATAGTGGGATTAAGAAGAGGAACTTGTTAAACAATCTGAGATTCTTGGCAATCGCTTTAACTCAAGAGGATACCCACACACTTGGTTTAAATCAGTGTTTGATAAAGTAACAAATTCTAAAATAATTAAATTATTGAATAACGATGAAAAAAAGCCATTCTCAGTAAATTACATTCTTACTTTCACGAACAAGGTTACCTGATTAAATCTATTATCAACAAATATTGTTTTATTCTAGCATCAGATTCTTAATTAAAGGACACTTTTAAACATCCTCCAATGTTCAACTATAAGAGATCTCAAAATCCATAACATGTTCGAGTAAGAATGTAATCAACCTACTCCAATGTCCATTGATATATGTTGGAAAAACATAGAGACCTTTGAGGATTAGAGTTAGTGAACATAAATGAGCCATTCGCAGACATGATATAACCTCTTCGATTGCTACTAGACATTTCATTTAATATAATCACAGATTTGAACAACTTAAATGTAAAGGCACTGAGAAGGTAATAAATTACCGTTAATAAATGTTTATATATGGCATCTTTTCCTGATGTGTAATTGTTCCCAACATTGTTTTAAATCATTATTTACTGTTCCAGGTGAACTTAAACTGGAGTCTGTGGACTAATTATTTGATTGTTTAACTATGATCACGATGACCTGAAGACCTGCAGCTTTTCCCCTTTTACTTTTATCTGTTTGTCCATTACATGCCAGCAGACAAAACTGTCAGCTGATGCAAATGCTAGACTTAAGATTTTAATTTACTCAGTAATTCACTAACATTTAGACATTGGGGCATTCAAAACATTCAGAAGAATTTCAATGGATGCAGGACTTAAATATTACACTGATAATCAAGCAACTACAATATTCACCAGTCCAAGGATGTATTGTGATCAATGATCCTGCTATGCACAGCAGCAAAATTATATAAAATGTGCAATCACTGTCAATTACCACATTTTCTAATTCAATTCCACATTAAAATACGGTTGTCAATCCAGAAACTTTGCAGTGTGAAGTGAGTAGCATGAGAAATATTCTTATTCAAATTGGGAATAGGTTACAAACAGAACGTGAGCAATGAACGCTCCCTTTATAATCACTGAAGCTGTCAATATCATCAGTCACTGAGCTCTGCACTCTTGCGAAAACACCTGTTATAATCAGTGACGTCGTCTAAAGGACAACTCCTGTCTTTTGAGCGGAATTGAGTGGATGCACAACTAACTGACCTAAACAGCTCTGATTGGCCATATTGTTCACGTGGTCAAGAGACATGTCTGTGATTGACTTGCAATGCTTAAAGCTGCAAAAGCCTGCACAAATACGCACAGTAGCATTTGAAAGCAGCACCTATCTGCTGTCAGTCATGAGACAAAAAAGGTGATGAAACCGGCGTAATGCTTTTATAAACAAAACTTTTAACATCGTTAACAATATTCCCTAATATTTTATATTGTCAGCAAAGATATTGCAATATAATCGCTAATAATCGATGCATCACCCAGCGCTAAGTGTAATGTACTGCAAATGAGACAAATATATATATAAAAAAAATATAACATCAAAGCTGCAATAAGGAGTTCTGGCACTGTTGGTACCAGCAATATTTCATTATTTCAATATTTAATTTGTGGCAAACATCACTGGAACACATTCATTGGTTGTTTGTCTATCTACACCTGCAGTATCTTGCCTACATGTGGCCACAGTGGAAGTCTCAGCTGTCCTCAATCGATTATTGTTGTTTCCTCACGGAGTAGACCCAAATGCACAGATTATCGCTGTCATGGTTTAACAGTGCTTTTGCTCTGAATCAAAGATGTAGAGAAGTGCAAAGTTACACTAAAATTTTAACAAAATATTTAGAAAAATTGTTTTATTTTTCCTATTAATCACAAAGACCAACTTGACAAAAATCTGTCGTGATGCATGCAAAAATGACCCAAAAAAGTTTGTTGGTTTTTTTTTAGTCTTAAAAATCTGCTGGTCAATCAGGCTTGTGTTGTTGATTATTCTCTGTGATGTAAATGCTTTTACTGTACATCCTCCTTCACTCACAGGAATACTGTTGGGACACTCCTCCACTGTGGGATGCAGGAGGTAGTCCACTTTTGCAGGACCTCTGATGTATACGCAGTTAGCAGCAACCTCCTCAGGTACAGACAAGATCTCATAGTGATGGTCAGTCAGCTGCTCCATCACCTGTAAATCAAAAACACAATACTTCTGCCTAAGTGCTTTTGGCACATCCTTGGTGATAATGTGATTATCTCCTCTAAATAAAAAGTGCATACATCTATACACATTTATGTAGAGATCATGTATGTATTTTACTTGCACACACTCACTCTGAGTGTTTTTTTAGCCCCGTCGCTATTACTTATGATGATGGTGTCGGGGCCGCCCATGGAGCAGATGCTCTTCAGACGAGAGCCTCCACACACGGGCACAGTGGACACAGCAAAGTCCTGAACACACAGCACCAAGCAACTTCACACAATTGTTATTTTCTTTTTGCTTGTAATTACACAGCTTGATAAATAAATAAAGTGTGATTATTTGACAAAACAGCAAGAATTCAGTTCAAACACATTGATAAATGAAATTCATTATTAAAATATGTCTGCATTTGATATCTACAATGTTAATGTGCATGATTCTTAAATATACAGTTACAGAATTCTAATCAGCCAATGCTAACAGAAACCAATTAAACCAAAGCGCACCGCTCACCTTGAAGGTGTCGGCCAGGACTTCTGCCCCTCTGTGATTAGTGTATTTCGAAATGCCCACAAAGAACTCTTTTCCAGTAAAGAAGACATCACTTCCTTCTAGAGTGGCTCCACCAGACCCCCCCTCCTCATCGCCCATCTCCACCACTGTCATGTTCAGTTCATTTAGGACTCGCCGCACGGCCTCTGCCTAAAGAAAGTTTACACACTTATGACCATGTAACATCTACTACATCTACAACAGCCATGTGCGTGCCCCTTACCTCAACGCGTCTCTGCTGTTTGAAGGGTCGTGTGATGAGCGCAGTGTCGCCTTGGATCACAACAATGTCTTCGATCCGCCAGCTCTCAGGCAGCTCAGAGTCTGCTGGAATTTCAATCAACTGCAGTCCCACCTTTTGCCTCAGTGCACCTGTCAGCACCCCCATTTGACGCTGGGCCTTGGCGAGGTCTGTCTGAAACCCTTCTCCACCCTCTGCCAACTTCCCAAAGGACTCTGGGATACATCTGACGACAGCATGAGTGAAGCAGCCGTACGGATAAATATTGGCCATGACGGCGTGTGTATGAGGTATGCTCAACAGGTGTCTGTTGAATGTTTGTATGAGCTTGACTGTATATGGGTGTATGTACGTGAGCAAGTTTAAGTCTATGAAGGACAGACTTTGAGTGAAAGTTATTGAACAACAACAACTGGATCAGCAAATCATTCTTGACATCCCTGAATCCCCTGGGTAGAAAGCTCAAGAAGTGTGTTTGTCCCTCTAATACTGCCTAGGATAGAGAGAGAAAAATGATATCGTAAAAAGCTATCAACCAAACTGACTAATCATATCTGAGAGCATTGCATTGGCTTAATAGTCCACTTTAAAGTCCAGGTACACCTAGCCTACTCTTACACCCTGAGGTTACTACACCTAGAGCAGTCTCTAGGACAGGTTTTTAAGAAGCACTGTCATTTTATATCAGTCCACACTGATATAATGAACTGAACAATTAATCTCAATTTATGTTCCAGATTCTTTAAAAGTCTTGTCAGTGGATAAGGCACATTATCTGTTTTCAAATGCTTTGAACTTGGAGTAAGTTATTATAAACATATTATGGTGCATTGCAGTGCCAGGACTTACACACGTGTGACATGCATAACATAACCTATAAAAATAAAAAGTAGCAAAAATTATTCTGTAGCATGTTTTCCAAAACAGTAAAACCATGCATTGTTTCAGTTGCCATGCCTAGTGCTAAAGTGTAGTCCACAACTAAAAAGAAAACAATCAAAATATAAAAGGTAACTTCTAAACAAAGACAATAATACCGGTTATTGTGCATCTATTAAACAAATTATCTTATGGCTGTTTTGGGCACATTCAGCATTATCATACTGTCCCGGTTCCAAACAGCACACACACGCTGGTGCAAACATTAACAAAAATAAAACAAAAGCCAGTCAGTTAAAATATAAATTCATTCCACTTTAGATAACTTTTCCGAAAAGATTCGAATAAATGTATTTGTAAAGTCACGTTGATACACAAAACGGTTCAACAGTTTGCGGTTCCACAGTTTGTTCAACAGTGCATCGGCTGCCAAAGTTGACGCCCTGATGAAATACGACAAATCGTAAAAAAAGATCCTACCTTGTGATACGATTAAACACGTTAACTCAGTTTCCCCTCAGCATAAAGCGCTGAATTGTTTTGATCGACACGAACTCGGCCATACACAAACACCATCGGCTACTACTCACGTCCACTCTTTCCTTTCCCTTCCCCCTCAATCCATCCATCCTGCTGGAATCCTTTTTCTCCTGCGTGACTATATGGGGGATTTACTAAATAACGACTTAAACAGGGAACACATACCCGATAGCAGGGAGCGAAATGCTACCTCTGAGACAAAGACAGAAGTTCTTTAAATTTGCCTGTTAACTCTGACCCGCAAGAAAAACCCATCTTTCAGTATTTCCACTTACCCGTCCGGTTGTTTACAGTGCCACACCTCCAATGCTCCCTATTTCCTCATTTCCAGCGTGTAGCTAGACTAAACATTCTTCTTCTTTTTTTTCTTTTTTTTTAAATAATAATAATTTAATAAGAGCTCATATCCGGACTAAACAATGTGTGTTCAGTGAATTTTGAGCTATGACAACGATAACCAGCCCTAGTTTTTGTTCTGTTAACATCTATTCGCTAATCCACTCTTTTAATATGTAGGTCGGGACTCAAGCTCAGCTGTGACCTCTGTCTCATCAAATAACAGATTATTTGTGAAATGTAGGTCTACATGTCATAGATTTGTTGTTTTTCTATTATGGGGTCATGTTTTCCAGGATTTTGTGAGAATGTGCATAGGGGCTTGGGATTGTTCCCTGGTACAAAACTTCTGTATATTTATTTGTGATTACCGTATGTGTAAATATGCCTATTCTTGTTGAAATATAGAATTGGAAACTGGATTAATTTTTATCCTGGCTGATAGTCAGGATTATGATAAAGTCAAAAGTGCAGTTCTGTGTGAATTTGGTTCCAGATGCTTCGTCAGAAATTTTAGCTTGAGTAAACATCACACTCAAACACATAAATTGTGTTTTACGCATTGGCGTGTATGGCTATATGCCCCGTCTGTTGAGTCGTACGAGAGCCTTTTTGATGTTGTTGTTCTGGAGCAGTTTAAAAACATACTGCCAACTTGTGCCAAGCCAAAGCACACATACGTCTGCAAGATGTCTGTTAAAGATCACTTCATCTGGGAAGCGTCTGCTGTTTGTCTTTAAGATTTCAGTTTTGCATAGGCCTACATTCTAAATCATAAACATCTTAACAGGAAACATTTGACATCTGACAGGAAACATCCTATAGACGTATTGCAGATGAGCAAATAACACTCTGAAAAAAATACGTCTTCCAGATGTAGGCTAAACACGCACATCAAATAGACGTCTCCGTGATGTACGTGTGCTGTCAGGGATATTGCTGAGTGTGTTCACTGTGGCTGAAGCAATCTGCCAAAAAACATGGTTACTCTTTTACTATAATAAAACCATGGTTAAATTATGAAAGGGAGTGTCTGATAATATGTTGACATTTATGATTAGAACACGACAGTACAGATATACAGTCATGGCCAAAATTGTTGGCACCCCTGGTAAATATGATCAAAACTGGCTGTAAAAAATAAATCTGCATTGTTTATCCTTTTGATCTTTCATTCAAAAAATTGCCAAAATTCTAACCTTTCATTGAAGCAAGAGAATTGAAAGTGGGGCTAAATCACATTATGAAATAAATGTTTTTCTCCAAAACACGTTGGCCACAATTATTGGCACCCTTTTATTAAATACTTTTTGCAACCTCCTTTTGCCAAGATAACAGCTCTGAGTTTTCTCCTATAATGCCGGATGAGTTTGGAGAACACCTGACAAGAGATCAGAGACCATTCCTCCATACAGAATCTCTCCAGATCCTGCAGATTCCCAGATCCATGTTGGTGCTTCTTCTCTTCAGTTCAGCCCACTCATTTTCTATAGGGTTCAGGCCAGGGACTGGGATGGCCATTGCAGATCTTGGTTTTGTGCTCAGTGACCCATTTTTGTTTTGATTTTGATATTTGTTTTTGGATCACTGTCCTGTTGGAAGATCCAAACATGGCCCGTTATAAGATTTCTAGCCCCGGCTGTTAGGTTTCGATTTTTTATCTGTTGGTATTTGATCCAATCCATGATGCCATGTATCTGAACAAGATGTCCAGGACCTCTGGCAGAAAATTAGGCCCACAGCAGTAAAGATACAGCAGAGTATTTCATTTACACATGGGGTACTTTTTTATCCCTGTGTGCACCAAACCCATCTTAAGTGTTTGCTGCCAAAAAAGCTATTTTTTTGTTTCATCTGACCATAGAACCCGTCCCGTTTGAAGTGCCAGTTGTGTCAGGTACTTTTCAAACGTTCTATGGACAGAGGAACCAAAAAAATAGCTTTTTTGGCAGCAAACACTTAAGATGGGTTTGGTGCACACAGGGATAAAAAAGTACCCCATGTGTAAAATGAAATACTCTGCTGTATCTTTACTGCTGTGGGCCTAATTTTCTGCCAGAGGTCCTGGACATCTTGTTCAGATACATGGCATCATGGATTGGATCAAATACCAACAGATAAAAAATCGAAACCTAACAGCCGGGCCATGTTTGGATCTTCCAACAGGACAGTGATCCAAAAACAAATATCAAAATCAAAACAAAAATGGGTCACTGAGCACAAAACCAAGATCTGCAATGGCCATCCCAGTCCCTGGCCTGAACCCTATAGAAAATGAGAGGGCTGAACTGAAGAGAAGAAGCACCAACATGGATCTGGGAATCTGCAGGATCTGGAGAGATTCTGTATGGAGGAATGGTCTCTGATCTCTTGTCAGGTGTTCTCCAAACTCATCATGCATTATAGGAGAAAACTCAGAGCTGTTATCTTGGCAAAAGGAGGTTGCAAAAAGTATTTAATAAAAGGGTGCCAATAATTGTGGCCAACGTGTTTTGGAGAAAAACATTTATTTCATAATGTGATTTAGCCCCACTTTCAATTCTCTTGCTTCAATGAAAGGTTAGAATTTTGGCAATTTTTTGAATGAAAGATCAAAAGGATAAACAATGCAGATTTATTTTTTACAGCCAGTTTTGATCATATTTACCAGGGGTGCCAACAATTTTGGCCAAGACTGTATAGTGTTGCAAAAAAATATGCTACTTAAAATTTTACCAGAATGTGCTGACAAGTTTAAACAGTAGAATTGTCCCATGTTAAAGTGGCCGTTGTTTGTGAACACAACAGGAGAGCATGTTAAACTTTCTTTAAAGGGTGTCAAATACACTGGAACAGAAACCGAGAAATCAAAGTGGTCTAATATTTATACCAATGTTTATAAATAATGAGCCATATGTTTCTTATTAATCTATGTTCCATGGATGTGCCGAACCTGCAGCCATCTAACATCTGCTGGAAAGTCAGGTAAAATTATCTGTATGCACGTGCATGTCCTCAGTTAGCATGATCCCAAGTTGATCCATTACACCGGAAACTGTGACGCATGACTTCAGATTTAATAACCAGATAGCAGCATGGATATGATTAGCCAATAGGCACGAGACCACTTATATTTGGAACAACTCAAAAATTAGACAACCATACAGGCTACATGTGTGAGGTGTGGGCGTGTGGCTGTAATTAAGCACACAATGATGGAGTAGCCTATACAAGCACAGTGTTTAAAGGGGTGGTTGAGTATATGATTTCACTTTTCTAACTTTAGTTAGTGTGTAATGTTGCTGTTTGAGCATAAAAATCTGCAAAGTTACAACGCTCAAAGTTCAAAGCAAAGGGAGATATTTGTTTTTAAAGAAATAGTTTTTTAAGGACTACAACAAACGGCTGGTATGGACTAAACGACATTCCTCACGGGTTAGTGACATCACCAATCTTACAATTTACATAAACCCCGCCCCCAGGAACACGCAGTCCATGTTGAGAAGAGGGAGAGTTGTTGTAGTCCATCACATTTGTGAGTCAGCTCAAACTGTTGCATCTGTCTTTTCACTTGCAATAGAAAGTCACTCTGTGTCACAGAATATGCTAATTGAAGATAGTTAACACCACATCAGCTACATAAATTCATCAACTAACCATTCAGAGACGTCCTGTTGCATTTTACGTTGTCACTTCTTCTTGAGTTTCTCCATCATTGTCTGACTCCGTTTAAACATAAAAGGCAGAACATTTTCTGTCATTTTAGTGTGTGTCAGCGTGAGGTAATCGGAGCTGTTGAAACCCCGCCCTCTTTGTCGGGAGCAGCAGCTAATTTGCATTTAAAGGGCCAGACACAAAACGGTGTGTTTTTGCTAACCCTCAAAAAGTGAAAACTTTAACATGCTATATAAAAATATCTGTGAGGTATTTTGAGCTAAAACTTCACACACACACTCTGGGGACATCAAAAATGTATTTTATATCTTGTGAAAAGGGCATTTTACCACCCCTTTAAAAAAAATCTCACACATAGGAGAAACAAAACATAACCACATCCAGCATAAGCAAGACTGAACATAGAACCAAGCGAACTAAGGGCTTAAATACACATGGCAAACAAAGGAAGCTAAATGAAACACAAGTAAAACTCATCGAACTAAATGGAAACAAACTGGCACACACTAGGAAACTAGGTCAACTTACAATGACAGGGAACATGAACAGAACCAAACCAAAACACAATGAAACTAAACATATGTGACAACAGGGGGATGGAGCAAGAGATTGAGACAAAAAGAGGGACAGAGACTAGCAGAGGACAGACAGGATTAAAGAACAGACCATCTGTCCATCCCTCTTTTCTCATACTAAAACACCAAACAGTCACATAAGCAATACATTTATCCTCTTCCACTCCACATGCATGTGCATTATTGATTCTGTGCATGAGTGAGCAGTATCAGTCCAGTATAGGTGGTAAACACGCTATTATAAAATATGCTCATGGTGTGTCTGAGATTTGCATTAGTGTGTTTGTGTGTGTCTGTGGCATAATCACTAGTAAACCGTTTATCGTGACTGTCACGCTTGTGTCACAAGATTGCTGTCATTGGATTTCCCTGCTGCTCTGCATGCCTGTAATTTGGAACAAACAGGCTGTACGTTTTTTCAGCACCATTGTGCTCTCTCTCACACGCACACAACTTTTTAAACTATACTAGCAGTAGCACCTAATTATAACAATTATAGAAATATATTATTTGCCTGCCTATAAGGCAGACATTCTGTGTTTTAGAAGGCTCTTCAGTTCAGTTCTTAAGTGTTCACGTCACCATTAAATCAAATTATACCTCCAGGGTGGAGTGCAGCAAACCAAAAGATTTAGGAGTTTCATAGTGGCAGTCATTTAGATTACTTGCTGACTCCATCTGACTCCTTGTATGCCAGGAATTAGGAAAGGCAAACTGCTGATGTGATTGAGCTGGAAGACTAGGAAAGATTCACTCTGCCTGACTTCAGTATAGCCAAAGCTGAGCAGAGGGAGACGCACCATGATGAAACTTAAAGGGTTCTTCTTCATCACCGTCAGCTGTCTGCCTTTAGCCGGTAAGGTGCATGTATAAATGGAGATTTATTATCCATTCAACCAAAGAAGATAAAGATACTGAAATTTTCTTTCACCCATACTAAAGATGTGCTGATGTGCTGAGTTGTGTAGTGCTGAAGTTGAGTATAGATCTTGACCCGCGTAGGTAAGATCTTGGCAGTCTACGTATCCCTGAAACGTAGATAAATCATATCATAACTTTTGCATGTTTATTATAAAAATTACAACATATGCAATGTATTAAAATCCAAAGTGACACATTTCAGAGAAAATACCAAAAAATGCAGTCTCCACGTTAAGATGTTCCAAGAACACAAGTGTGCAAACTCCTGAACTAATACTTACCTGAAGCACCTTTTGATTTTATTACCCTGTCTGTTTAGATAGGAACATCAGCTTGGAACATCTTGACTTGGTAATATTTGGTAATATTGCGAGTTTTTGTGTCACTTTGGTTTTCAGTGGCATTGCATGGGGTTGTATTTTTAACATTAAAATGTGCAAAAGTTCTGATATGATTATATCTATTTAATTTTTTACATCACAAAAAATTCTGTTTTAAAAGGGGTGTGTAGACTTTTTAATCCTGTGTATTGCCATTCAGGGTGTAATGAATAAAATACAGACTAAGATTCAGATGTTTTCCTAACTACATCAGTATTTTGCGATGTTCCTGATTTGCCTGAAGAGGAATTGCAGGATGTTGAGAAGGGTGTCTGCTGAGTGCTGAATCACTCTATCCCATGACCACTGCTAAAGATTTCCTTAACTAAATGCAGCTAATTTAATATTTAGATCAAATCTACTGTGCTCTAGAATGTTTTTTTTTAACTACTTGTGAACTTATGTCTGCTCTTCTTTGGCTCTAAACTGTCAGAAGAAACCTTTGATTTTAGCTAACAGTTGTAGACACAAAAGAAAGGGTGAGAGAAGATGAATGATCATGACACTGGTCAACAGCTTTTTCATGTCCTGAGTGGGCACACAGCTTTAATACATGCTGATTCCAAAACATTCACCCGACTACACTCTGTCAGGGTTCTGTAACCTCGGTCTAGTGTGTTTCTTGGTTTTGTGACAGAGCCCTGACACTCCCGTATTTCTCCTGTCTTTTTCTGTGTCTTGTTGTGTTCTATTGAAACAAGCACCGCATGCAGAACAGAACACAACAAGACACACAGGCAAAGACTGGAGAATACAGGAGTGTCTTTTC
This sequence comes from Phoxinus dragarum, assembly GCA_033366665.1. Lineage (NCBI taxonomy): Eukaryota > Metazoa > Chordata > Actinopteri > Cypriniformes > Leuciscidae > Phoxinus > Phoxinus dragarum. The sequence goes on along the minus strand of JARPMJ010000985.1, from coordinate 155,630 downwards.
TTTTGTGTTTCTGTCTTGTGCTGCGTCACACGTACGCATTGTTTCTCACTGGCTGCGTGAGTTCATCTTATCTTGTTCTATGTGAACACACGGCTTATGAGTGTCCCTCATTAGCTGCGTGTTCGTGTCTCGTTCTGTGTAAGCTCATGACTAGCGATTGGTTATTGCTGGTCATGTGCTTTGTGTGTGATTTCAGACTTGTTCAACTTCATGCAGCGCTGCGCAGACCGATCGGTGGCTGACTTGAAGCAGTGCATGGCGGTTAGAAATTTTGTCCAAGTTGAGACAGTGCCGACGCCACGTGACTGTGACGTATGCCATCAAAGTACCGCGAGAGCGATTCGAGAGCAGCTGCAGAACTCTCTCTTCTCAAGAGGGGCTGCACCCCATGGGCTGCACGAGCACAGCTCTTTCATGATTGGCCGGATTCACCGCATGACAACAATCATGTGTGTTTTGTGTTTATTCTCACACCTTCGGTTCCACTAATTCTCAGAAATCTAATCTCTTTTCCTGTAGTCTCGATGTTATATTGTTTCATATTTATCAAAATAAACTGATTAAAAAAAAAACGTTGATCCCACTACATTGATAGTATAGCCTTATGTTGAACTTTATTCTTTTACAAACAGACGCTGTATTAAGCAGTACATACTGTAAAGCAATGAATGAAAAAGTATCTGAAAAGTCTTTGTATTTGACAAGATTGCATTTATTTCACTGCAGCTGTGGTAAAGTAGGCAAACGCAGTGCGAGCATCACTATGGGAAGCAGAAAGTGTCCGACTTCACGTCTCTGTTTTCAGCTCCTCCCCGCCTGCACGCGGCAACTTTCGCCGATCGGTTACATCCAGCCGCAGCCAATGTCGGACACACCTTTCATGTTTGTTGTGATCACATGGCTTGCCTTGTTATGCTTCTCTGTGCCATGTGCTCTCCTGTCTATTGTCAGACCCTGCCCATCTTTTTATCTGATTATTAAGTTCAGTTTCCCCACCCCGTCCACCCTCATTACCTGCCTTGTTTACTGTCCTATTTATTCCCCTTGTGTTTGCTGTCCTGGGCCCGTGACAGAACAATCTGGCCCAGAAGAGGACTCAGCGGAGGTATGGGCGTCTTCTTATTTCCATCTCCCAGCCCGCGCCACTCTGCTTGTCAGCCGATGGAGCGCTATGGCAAGCTTGTCTCACTTCATCAAGGGGATTTGACAGAGAAGGAGTTTGCCCACCAATTCATCATTACCACTGAGGGGCTCAACCTAAACAACACGGAGCTCAAGGACCTTTTTAATACCACCCTGAACGACCCTGTCTGCGATTGGGATATGGGAATGCTGGGGTTCTCGTCCTTTTGGGGGTTTGTGGTATTTGTTTACAACCGTGGCGGTGAAGTTAGTCTCCCTCCTCTTGATCCTCCCCCGCTTTCCCTCATGAACAGTCAAGTCCTCAGTCCTCTGATGACCCCTTCGGGGAGAGGAAGAGGAGGAGGAGGAGGAAGGAACATGCCCGCCTCATCTTACATCTACCCAGAAGTGGCAGTACACCCTGCAGCTTTGCCCATGTCGTCTGTGACTGCTGCAGTTTTTCCAGAGGCGGTCATATATGCTGCAGCGCCCCCGGTGGCAGTCGAAGAAGCTTCAGTGCCCCCTGTGGTGGCTGAAGAAGCTGCAGCGCCCCCGGTGGCAGTCGAAGAAGCTTCAGTGCCCCCTGTGGTGGCTGAAGAAGCTGCAGCGCCCCCGGTGGCAGTCGAAGAAGCTTCAGTGCCCCCTGTGGTGGCTGAAGAAGCTGCAGCGTCCCCGGAGGTGGCCGCTTATGCTGCTGCTTTCCGTGAGACGGCCGTGAACGCCGCTGTTCCCCTGGAAGCAGCTATCTCCACGCCATCATCCCGCCAATGTAGGCGGTGAAAGAGAAGTAAGGCTTCCTCTATAGCGTCAAGTCTGTCGGTTCCTGAATTACCTGTCATGTCCAAAGATGTTGCCAGAGACTGTCACAGAGCCACTCACATATATTCTCCTGTCTTTGTCTGTGTGACTTGTTGTGTTCTGCACAAGGTGCGTGTTTCCACAGCCGCATGCTTTTCTCCAGGGCTGCGTCGCACATAGCTAGTGTTTCTCACTGGCTATGTGTGTTCATGTTATCTTGTTATGTGTGAACACGCGACTTATGAGTGTCCCTCATTAGCTGCGTGTTCGTGTCTCGTTCTGTGTAAGCTCATGGCTAGTGATTGCTGCACAGACCGATGACATCAAAGTACCACGAGAGCGATTAGAGAGCAGATGGCTCCGTATGCTTTTGACTCGCTCTCGCGGTACTTTGATGTCATAAACCGATAGGTCTGTGCAGCGTCAGTTCAAGTCGAACAAGCCTTTTATGTGTGATGTGAGCACATGGCTTGTCTTGTTATGCTTCATTGTGCCATGTGCTCTCCTGTCTATTGTCTGACCCCGTCCATCTTGTTATCTGATTATTGGTTCAGTTTCCCCACCTGTTCTCCCTCATTACCTGCCTTGTTGTCCTATTTATTCCCCTTGTGTTTGCTGTCCTGGACCAGATCGTTGTCGCACATCGTAGCATGCTGTTGTTACCCTGCCTGTCTGATGATTCCTGCCTAGTCAGTCATAAGTCATAAGTCTGCCTTCCCAGTCAAGTCAAGCCTGCAGTGTTTTCCCCCACGGGTTAGTTTCTGTTTCTGTTTGTTTTACTTTTATATTAATGAAGCTCATATTCCTCTGCATCGTTGAGTCCTCACTTCAATCAGTACCTCAAACCGTGACACACTCCCTCTCTCTTTCAGTGATTTCCTTGACATGCTACACGTGTGTGTTTCCAGCAATCTCTCCAGTGGACTGTCTGATGTTCCACCAGGAATGTTCCGAGGGCCAGCGATGTCTTGCCAGCACAGCTGTAGGAGTCAAAGGTCAATTGAACCAACTACTGATTAGACAGTCACTATAGGCCTACTATGATTTATTAACCAATGTAAAAAACGAATGAATCAGATGAATATTTATCAGCATAGTCTGAATGTAGTGAATGTGCTACTGAATGTGCTACTGTGAGACTGATTGGTTGATGTACTATGTATCCTGACAGTATCTTGTGTGTGGGAAAATAGTTGTGAAGGTTTTCTCAGAGTATGATTTAGAGGACTTTCATGTTTTTAAGGAGTGTTCTGCATTTGTGAGTGAGTAATGGGGTGTGTTCCCTAATAAGCTGTCTCGACCTGAGTTTAGTTTTAGTTAGTTAGTTCAGTTTTGCAAGCCAGACATTTGACTATCAATATGACTATCAAATGAAACGCAACTTTTCAAGATTCAATGGCATGAAGCTCACAAATTTGTCATATATATTTACACACAGAGCTCAAAGTGTATACATATATATTTTATTCTATAGCGTTCCCTCACTTTTTCTTGCATACCGGTTTCATAACTTTATATATTTATTAAACTTAAATCCTTAAATCCTAGAGCATTGCTTTTATACTTTCAACTGAAATGTTGCTTGTGTTTATTTATTATTGTACAAACGTCTTATACTTTTAGAATGGCTGTTATTGGTCATTTAAATATTATTATACAATAAATAATATTTTATTTAAATAAAATAAAAATAAATAAATAAATTGATTGATTGATTAATTGATTGATTGGAGTAGGGTATTCCTGGCATCTTGGCCAAATTTGTCCACTACCTAATATTCCCTATACTGATATTCCCTCACTCTGTGTCCTCTCCACCAATAAGATGTTGTGTGGTGGCCGTTCTGGCGCAATATAGCTGCCGTCGCATCATCTAGGAGGTGGATGCTGCACATTGGTGGTGGTTGAGGAGATTCCCTCCTTTCGAGTGTAAAGCACTTTGAGTAGCCTACCTAGAAAAGCGATATTGTCACAATTATGTTCTGTCTTGTCTGCACCTGTTCTCGTTAGTCCCTGGTTATTATCTTCCTCCACCTGTTTCTAGTTAGTTTCCTGAATTCACCGTGTGTATTTATACTCCCTGTTCTGTTTTATACTATTTATACTAAAGTTCTGTCGGTTCTCGTTTATGTGGTTGTGTCTGTCATGCCACAAAATAACCCCCAACAAAGCAGGAGACATGAGAAAATGTAGAGATTTTGTGCAGCTTTTCACAGCCGCTCTAGATTTGAAGTATGGAGCACAGTTGTGCAACAGCTGAAGAGAAGAATATTGCTATACATTTGTAAAACAACTTTTTACCCTGCACAGTTGCACAGGGTATTGGGAGAAATAGACAATACAAGCCAATAAGCATGCTGCTGAGTTTATATTGCTAATATTGCTCCAGTTACTGCTCTTCATCAGGCTAGTGTGCTGGTATAACTCATCTGTATTATGTTCATGTCAGCACTGGCATCAACGCTGCATAAGACAACAATACAATAATGGTGTCGGCACGACCGCCACCATTAACCGCTGGCCACTTGTTGCTGCCGTTTGCCTTATTCGGCACCAGCACACTGTGATGTCACATAATACTCTGGGATAAACGTTACTAGGCGATAGTGCCGTCACCCACATTGTGGCGCCGGATACCTGCTGTTAATGTAGCCTCTGGAAACAATCGCTGGCATGAATGCTGGCAGTGACTGGTTAATCAAGGACGCTGGCGAGTCTGCCGTCCTTTACTCTGTGATGTGTTTGCAGTAGTTTAATGCTTGTGCGACTTGCTCTTTTAACCACTATGCCGCTAAGCTTATGAGGTCTTCCGTTGCATGAAGTGCTTTCAGCTGAGGTCAACGGCTTTGCTTGCAGTTTGAGCTGGACCTTCACTATTAACACAGCGGGATTTTATGAGATACCCATAGTGCCAGCTCTGACGCAATGTTGAGTGAACCGAACTTGAAAGGACAAACGTCGCTGGTTACCTGATGTAACCTCAGTTCCCTGAGAGAAGGAACGAGACATTGTGTAAAGCTGCCGTGTTACATAGCTCAGAGGCTTTGTCAGCTGTGCTCTGCTTCAGTTCAATGGCATCCAGCACTGCCTTATGGAGAGGGGAGCCTGCCTCTAGTTCTCGTGAGATTTCATAAGGCTTCAGTAGATTCGAGAAAGGAGGGGAAACCCCATAGCATGACACGATGTCCCGTTCCCTCCTTTCAGGGAAACCAAGGTTACGTTAGGTAATTCGTTTCGGTAATTATGTTTCCTTTATTCGCTTTCTTTCTTCACGTCTTAGCTCCACCCCCTTAGGATGCGAGGGAAGGATACACCTTTGTATCCTCGCTCATAAATTTGTGCCATGTGTGATGGAATTGTGAACCATGTTTGCTCAAATATGTTTGCATGACCTTTTGCCTTTTTTTTTTTTTTTTGCATTATCGATTGCCTGGCTATTCTCTACGCTCTTTTCTTTTCTCTCAATTAATTTGCAATAGGACTCATTACATTTTCTTTGGTGCAAATGCTCGGATCAGACTTCCACCATCACATATTTTAAATACAGGTGCTGAAACTAATTAATACCAGGAATGTACTTTTAAAATGAACCAACAGAAGTATATTAAAATATATCAGCCCCTGCATCAGCAATGAGATGTCATGTTTGTGTGCATCCAGGGTCAGTGTGCATCGTTCTGTACGAGAGGAGCTGTGCCCTGCCATCACAGTGTGACCTGAGTGGAGAGAAACATGCAGCAGGACTTAAGTTCAACTACACTAATAAGTGCTGTGACACGGATCTCTGCAACACTGCTGCAACTATCAGCTCCCCCCGCTGGACAGGAGCAGCACTGAGCCTCTGCAGTCTGGCCCTCTTTCTCCAGCTGGGATGAATGAGGTCTAATCTTACAGGAGGTGCTGACAAAATTATCAACAAAGCCTTATATTAACAAACACAACTATATAACAAGACTTGTTAATCTGTATAAAACCAATGCTTCTATAAAGCTTAAATTTGAAATGCACACACAACTGAAACTATAAGTCCAAATATGCAGCTTCATGCAGCATGCTTGAACGGAAGTGCCTGCAACCACACACACACACACACACACACACACACTAAATATAAATAGTTGTACTGAGTTTAGGCTCATTTGTTTTGCCTTTTTCTGCTGTAAACCACTAACAATAGTAAAATAACACGTTAATACATTTTTTTTATTAATTCTAGAAAAATAAATACATATTTTCATAAGAACAGGTCATATTATAGAGCCAGTTCCTTGTCTATAGAGCACAACACACATTTTCTTTTGTATTATTGTTGTATTAATAAAAATGTTTTTATCTTTTAATTAAATACTGTATATTTTAAATATGTTGTACTTTTCAGTAAACAATTTCTTTTAATGTAAGATTTTAAACCTGCAATATCTAAACATGAAGGATCAAGAAAAAAAACCTACTCCACACTAAATGTTTTATTTAATCTTTATTATAATCTGCTGAATAATAATTTTAGATATGCAGGGGTTAAAAAACTCTTGTATGCTTGTAAAATTCATCTAATCAATAAAAATACTCAATTGTTTGGAAACGAGCATTAAGCGGAAGTGAAAGCAGAAGTGCACAGGAAGAGGGCTGGGTATACAGATACTACATTTACAGTATATAAAATATATTTAAGGTCATCGACTTGCATCAACTTAAACAAGGCAGACTAGACTAAAATATAAAACAGCATTGAACCTGTTAATGATGGTCCCTTGAAAAAAAAAATCATCAACATCTACGACTAAACTTAAACTCAAATTAAACACTAAAAAGTCACTAATTTATACACTCACCGCCACTTTATTAGGTGCACCTTTTCAACTGCTTGTTAATGCAAATATCTAATCAACCAATCACATGGCAGCAATTCAATACATTTAGGCATGTAGACATGGTCAAGATGATCTGCTGAAGTTCAAACTGAGCATCATAATGGGGAAGAAAGGTGATTTAAGAGATTAAATAAAATAAATAAAATGGCAACAGTAACTCAAATAACCATTTGTTTACAACTGAAGTATGCAGAAGAGCATCTCTGAACCTTGAAGTAGATGGGCTACAGCAGCCACTCCTGTCAGCTAAGAACAGGAAAATTAGGCTATCATTCACACAGGCTCACCAAAATCAGACAATAGAAGATTGGTAAAACATTGTCTGGTCTGACGAGTCTCAATTTCAGCTGTCAAAGATGGTAGGGGCAGAATTTGGTGTAAACAACATGAAAGCTTGGATCCATCCTACCTGGTGACAAAATACTAGCAAGGTGTACCTAATTAAGTGGCCGGTGAGTGTAAATTCCTTTTGTATTTCCTTGAAACATAAACAAATTCATGCCCACAAAATTTCTGCTTGCTGCCGTTAATGGTTTTCTCTTGTAGAAAGCAACAAACCTGCATAAACTTCACACAGTGTTTTCAATGTGGACATTGACAGTGATATTTGAATGGAAGCATAAATGCAAAGCTCCTCAAACCATTGCAGATTCTGGATGCAGATACTATTGAGCTAATGAGTTGAGTCAGTTGTTTTAGATGAGGGAGACATACAAAATGTGCAGTGGTGGGGAGTCCCCGAGACAGGTTTGAGAAGCACTGTTCTAGTGACTCCGACTTGCACAACTACGAGATAAGACTGTTGTTTTTGGACGGTACCTGATTTAAATGATTTTCAGTGAATAATTACTTCTATTTTAGATTGTCCATCTCACATAATGTATGACTTTAGAAGATTGGGAATATAAAACCTGATTTATAAGGACTACTTTTAGGAAACTTCTATAATTTTGTAACATATCAATCACTTGGAAACCAGTTTATGAAATGCATGCGACTCAAGAAAGCTCTCACGTTACATAATCCAGATAATGACAGCGAGAGGGAGGGACAGGGGAATGGGGCCACAATATCCTGTTTGTAACTGCTAGCAAAGCACTTGTCCACACGACATGAAAAATACTGAAAAATAACCACTATTGAAAGGAACTTGACCTCTGCAGTTCAGGTGCTTTAAAAAAATATGAACTATAAGACCACATTTAGTTTAAGAGTGAGACCCTACTGGTGCAAACAACCTTAGGAGCTTGAGACATAAAGGAAACATTTGAAACACTAGGATAAACTGGAAAGAGAATGCGTTTGTGTGTTCTTCTATTTGAGCGCCTTCACAACAGAGGAATAGGCCACGTGTATCTCCTCATCGCTGGGGCAAGTGGAGGAAAATTCCTCTCTGGCATACGCCGCATCCAGGTATCGCCACAGAGATGTCAGAGAGCGAGGGATGGAGAAACCTCGAAACTTCTGACACACAACCTAAGGAAGGAAAAGAGAAGCTAAGCATTTGATTCTCAAACTCTTTTGCTTAAGGATCAGTCGGTTGGGTGTCTGTCTCACTTTGACGATGTGTAGCTTGGGCAGCAAGTTGCAGTCGGCCAGAGTGAACTCCTGACCATCCAGGAAGGGGCGGGTGGAGGAAGTGACATCATCAGCACTGTTCTCATCGATCTCATCCGGTAGGGGAGAGCTCAGATAGTCATCCAACTTTTTCAGGGCCTTCAGTAAACCCTTCTCCAGATCTGCACAAAGAAACTTAATTTGAAAACAATTTCCTTTTCTGCATTGATGTATTTCCTATTGAAAGGGGGCTTTTGTCCCACTTTAAATAGCCAATACACACAAAAGCTAATACAACCATAATTTTCTATGTGTCATTGCTAGTCGGATACAGGTGCTATTCGGTATCCACAGTGACCTGTTCACACCAGCACACAAGTTCGGCCAGATTTTTATATGCGATTTGTCTGTTTAGACCAAAGCTGAAAATGCTATTTCAGTCTCTGACAGGGACAATATGACTAATATACACAATTTGCATTTTTTCTTTGTTTTTAAAGTTTGTCTCAGTATTTGATATGCTATGACTAATATTTGTATAATTTCCTTAATGCGTTCATTGTTCATAATGTTGCTATAAAAAAAACTGCACAACTTTACATTTCTGACACCAATTTCCTAATACTTAATTATGAAAAAAAAAAAAAACGATTGGAATTTTTGGACAAAAAGCTTCCTCACGTAATAACCTAGAATACTGTCTTAACACTTGATGGCTGCTCTGTCTTCGTTGTCGGTTAGGGACCTGGGTGTGCTCTTTGATACTAATCTTTTTTTCCATCTTAAAAATATATCTAAATGACGCAATATGCTCTCATTGACAAATTCTGCACGCTTAACAAACAAACTACAGCTAGTTCAAAACGCAGCAGCTCAAGTTCTTACCAGAACCAGGAAGTATGACCATATTAGCCCCGTTCTGTCAACACTGCATTGGCTGCCTATTAAACATCGTATACATTTTTAAATATTGCTGATTACTTACAAAGCACTAAATGGTTTAGCTCCACAGTACTTGAGCGAGCTCTTAATGCATTATAGTCCTTCACGTCTATGCGATCTCAAAATTCCAGCCAGTTATAATACCTAGAATATCAAAATCGACTGCTGGCGGTAGATCCTTTTCCTATTTAGCACCAAAACTTTGGAACAGTCTTCCTAACATTGTCCGGGAAGCAGACACACTCTGTCAGTTCAAAGCTAGATTAAAGACACATCTCTTTGACCTATCATTCACATAATGCATTATAGACTTCTATAACTCAATGTAAGGCTTAGATTAGGTCAGCCGGAACTGGGAGCACTTCCCTTAAATCCTGATGTACTCGTTACATCATAATCTACGCTAATTTTAGTGTCTTTGTTTATCCAGAGGTTTTCCCGCAGCCTGCCGGATCCAGGCCGTATCCAGATCCGACGAAGGACCTTCGCCTGGACCCGAAGACAACGCAGTGCTGAAGTGCCAACTAGTCTCTCCCTATCGAGGATCCCTTTATCACAGATTAAGCGGTGTCGGGATAATTTCGGTTTTGCGTATCTACCCCGAAGTGATAATTCTGTATAAAAATGTTAAGGCCAGACAAGTAGTTTGTTAAGGTTTGGTTTGTAGTGAATTACAAACCTGCGCACATATATTCAAATGCGCATAACTATAGAATTATTTCTTGATGCGCACGTGAGCGTCATCTGTGTTTCTCACAGGTTCGCATTTAAAGTCTGTGTAGAGAGAACGGTGTCGTCTTAGCGGCCCCCTAATTTAATAACTAATGATTCTTGCGACGGAAGTGAATCAATCAAAACTAACTTTAGCTGGAAAATATCTTTATTCAAGAACAGCTATAAAGCCAAAACAATCTCTGTTACCTTAAATTATCCGCGTGTAAAGCCGCTTTGAAACAATCTACATTGTTAAAACCGCTATATAGAAGATGACTTGACTTGATTACTATGGTAGGCTACGGTCTAAATCCTGACTGATAATCCTTGCATACACCATTTCTTTCTTAAAAGGAACAGTTGTGAGGATTCTGCCTTCTCTAGTATCTTTGACAGAAAAGGCAGATTCGAGATCGGCCTGTAATTGATTCATTTTGTAGGATCTAGTTGAGTTTTTTTAATAAGCGGTTTAATCATAGCCAGCTTAAAAGTTTTTGGTACGTATCCTAGAGACAAAGATGAATTCATGATATTAAGAAGAGGATCTATGACATCTGGAAGCATCTCCACACTTTAAAATAAACCTTTAATTGTCAGTTTAGTAGTCCATATTTAACAAACAATACAATTTAATTGTGGTGCTTCCAATTAAGTGATAAAAATAAAACATTTTACAAAATACACACTAATCTCTGGACCAATAAAATGTGCAACACTTTACAACCAAATTTTATGTAATATCTAATTACTTTAACTTACACTGTAAACTTTCCCCAGACATTGCATAATTTCAATGCAAGTGAGTTCCTGAACATGATAAATAATGGAATATGCTTAGCCTCAAATACAGCTCAGACGAAGTATTAGAGATACTGTGAATTGAATGTGGATTAAGGGCTCTGAGCTTTGGCATTTTTTCCAACCTAGGACAGTCTTGGGCAATTACTTCCTGTTGTGTTCATCTAAACCTCAAGTGTGGGTATTGGGACAGGCCCAAAATGTAGTGACGCTCATCATGGTAGTTATACCTTTTATCCCATGTCACTTAGGATGATGTGGTGTTAAGGGGAGGAACAATTCTCATTCTAGAAAGCAATTTACTGGATCTAAATTGTTACATACCAATGAGCAGGAGATGAAGTAATCAATATTTGTTTTAATCTATTTTCCTAAAAGAGAAGATTGTAGTTTCATATAAAAAGTTGATATGACCGTTAAACAGCTGATTTGTGTGATGTAAAAATTAAGATAAATCATTCCTGCACTTTTGCACATTTAATATAAAATTTACAACCTATGTAATGCCACTAAAAGTGACACATTTCAGAGAAAAAAGATAAAAACAAAAACTTAAAATAACCTAACTGCATAAGTGTGTATACCATTTTATAAATTGCCATGTGACTTTTTTCTGAATTAACTAATCATCAGGCTCACGCAAAATAGTACACACCTGTCTGCACCTGATGTGAAGCTGTTCCAGTAAGATTCTGACATCTTGGTTGCATTCTATACGACAAGAGCCATGGGCCACAAAGAGCTTACAAAGCATCAATGGGATCTCATTGTTAAAAGGTATCACTCAGGTGAGGATTACAAAAACATTCTAAGGCATTAGATATACCATGGAACACAGTGAAGACAGTCCTCAACAAGTGGAGAAAGTATGCTACAATAGTAACATTATCAAGAACAGGGCATCTCTCCAAAATTAATGAGAAGACATGAGAAATTAAAATTAATGAGAAGTGAAAACTAGTTAGGGAAGCAGTCAAGAGACTTACAGCAAACATTAAAAGTTGCAGCTTTTTCTGGAAGTAATGGTTTCCTCCTACATGTGACAACTATCTACCATATATCTATCTGGGCTATGGGGCGGTGTGTTAAAATGCAAGCCCTTTCTGAATAAAAAACATCCAGGCCCGACTAAACTGTACAAAAAAACTATATCCATTCTCCCAAAACCATGTGGAAAAATTTGTTATGGTCTGATCAGGCCAAGATTGTCCTTTCTGACTAAAATGCCACTTTGATTTTCAGTGGCACTGCATAGGTTGTGATTTTTACAATATAGATGCAAAGGTTCTGATATGATTAGTTTTTTACAGTCAAAAATGTTTTAATATGGTTGTGTCCATCGGTCAACTGTACAACCATTTGAGGTGTTTCTTCTAATGAGATGATAATTAGAATCAGGTGTGTTTGATTAGGGAGAAACACAAAACATAGGCTGAATCCGGAATCGCCCAAAACCTCAATCACTAGTCCACTAATATAATTCACTTGAAGGAGTGAATGAAAACGAGAGAGTGAATTCGGACATTGGCTTTACACTCCTTATTGTGGTGCAGAACGTGGGACAGAATGAGTGTACTCGATAACGTCCACTATGGTTTCGGACACCATATCAAATGGCTGTCCCTTCAAATAATGGCCTATTTGAGGGTATAGGGGGTGATTTCGGATTCAGTCATACAGTGTCGGGGACCAGGGTTAAGAAACACTTGCTGCGTCCACAATCACATACTGTCTGAGTAGGTACTACATTACCTACACTATGTACTTCACGACTGTTAAAAAAGTAAGTTCTATATAGTAAGAATGGGGTAGTAGGAATTAAATATGGACGTACTACATTCATCATGTTGTTACTGTCATGTGACCTACAGTACCAGCATCAGTTGTGTTAATTCACTTCCAATCATAAATCCTCTCCCATGGCCTCATGGGATAGTAAAGTGTCCATTTAATATGCCCTTCAAAATCTCGGCGGAAGTAGTAGGTCATCTGGGTACTTTTCGCCTGCTGTTTTTCGAATGCTATGTATTCAGACATACTAATCTGTTGGTGTACTGTTTTTTACATACTATATAGTAGGGAAGTATTTGATTTCGGGCACAGTGACTGTGTTAGGGCATGATTTCAGAGCACTGAGGTTGTTGTAGTGTAAATCTGTAATCCAGGAACACTGGATTTGGATTAAGTTTGACAGAAAAAATTAAACAATACTGGGCATCTTTTTAATAAATGAATAAAAACAAAGAAGCATTATTGCACTCACTTTCATTCATCTGAGGGTTTGAATTCTTAATGTAGGCTGAAAACTTTGAGAACACATCAAGGCCTGCAGTGTTAGATTCAGGATTGCGAGCTGCCAGCCGTGGGTATCTGTGTCGTAGAGAGGGATGAAGAAGAGGAGGACGGTTAGTAAACATAATGAGACGGAATACAAATACAAGCACAGTTATATATGGAGTGATACATGAAGGGAAATAAAGCATGCATTAATGGAGTTACTTAGGAGGGGAGAGGGTTTCTTCCAGGAACTCTTCTATCTTGTTTGTGTCCGTCTTCACCTCTGTACCATACAGCAGGAAAGGGGGCTGAGCACCAGGGGCCAGATCTTTAAGAATGTCTGGCTTCCTAGTCACAAAACAGAGAAATAGGAATAGCACTACTTTTGAAAAAGGCTGTATGCATTCTGTGGCAATTTTCTGCATGGATGGAATACCCGGATGACCTATTTGATTTGCCAAAAGCACACTGCACACTGAACCCACAATACAATACAATGCACTTGACCTTCCATTTCCAGCGTGAATGAAAATCTCTTTTTTTATTGGACCAACAATTATAGCATACTACTGGGTTGAAACAGCAATATGCTAGGTTTCCCTGCATACTTGAAATGATAACTTTATTTAACTGCTTTAGGTTTGTGAATGTCTGCATGAGTTGCACAGAATCACCAACCCTCTTCATGTCAACAGTAGTCACATTAAAGGTCACGCCTTTCAGCCACAGGACCATGAAGAGCCGCTGAGAGAATGGGCAGTTCCCGATACTCTGACCATCACTTCCTGCCTACACACATATACAAATACAGAGAATTACTACAGGTTTCTGAAAGATTGTGTAGCCCCAAATTATGCTTACACATAATCCCAAAAAAAGTACTTGAGTTTTGATTTTGCAACCGCTGTACAGTTTCGCTGTATTGTAGCTACATCACCTTGGCATATCCCTATCATATTGTAACCAAATTATGAATGTGAGTTTTGAATGAGTCAGAATAATTAGTACTTAATTATTTATGTCAATCTTTCGGTGTGAAAGCAAGTTAATTATTCTGAGTGCACATGGATATTTATTTAATATAATCCCATGCATTTAAAACGAAAATTGTATAAAGACAGCATACTAGAGTAAATATTTGGCTAATCAACTGCATTGATATGCATTATTGTAAATTATTACATGGCTCACTGGAATACTTGATTCTGACTGGTCAGTCACAACATTGCTGTTACATGTCTGTTGGTTTTTTTCGACTGTGTTTTAAATGTAGGAACTGTGCCCACTATTCAGTGCTCACCCCTACTCATAAACACTGCTCGTTCAGTGTCACACACACACTTAGGGCTCCCATTAATAAAACACTTCCCCGCGTGTAAACCAGGCGCCCGTAACTCAATGCGCGCCTCCACATATAAGCGCTGTATGTACAGTGTCACAAGCACTGTCGATCAGGTCACCGGATCCCTAACACACAGCGTTCCGAGCCTAGACACCATTTCTACCCCTAGCCGTACGTGCAAAAGCATGGGAAATCATCCCGGGTGTGTCAGAATGGGTGTTAAACATAATAAAGCGAGGCTACTGGTCGAGCCGTGGTCGAACCTACGGTGAAAAGCGAGGTAGCACATCTACTTTGCGCCGAGATAGCGAAAACTGCTGAGAAAAGGGCCTATAGAAACCCGTTCCTCTAACACAGAGCGAGTCAGGCTTTTACAGTCGTTATTTTCTCATTCCAAAGAAGGATGGTGGTCTCCGACCCATCCTAGACCTCAGACATTTGAACAAAGCGCTTATGAGGTGATCGTTCAAAATGCTGACGACCAAACAAATCCTCGCACAAATTCGCCCGGAAGACTGGTTTATATCAGTGGATCTGAAAGACCGCGTATTTTCAGATACAAATAGCACCCCGTCACAAGCCATTCTTGAGATTTGCCTTCGAGGGTCGAGCTTATCTGTACACTGTCCTGCTGTTCGGCCGGTCTTTAGCACCTAGTACGTTCACGAAGTGTATGGACACGGCGATGGCTCCCCTGAGACAACAGGGCATGCGAATACTGAACTATTTAGACGACTGGCTAATTCTAGCTCAGTCAGAGACAGAACTGGTGACTCACAAAAGTTTTGCTACTCAGTCATTTAGAAAATCTGGGTCTCAGAATCAATTGGACCAAGAGTTCGCTGTTACCCAGCCAGAAAATCTATTTTCTGTGTCAATGAAAGCGCGGCATACGTCACAGTGCACGCTCTCCATCCAGCGCCTAGCAGCGTCATTCAAAAGCTCATAATGTCACACCTCTCAAAATGTTTCGGAGGATTCTGGGCCGCATGGCCTCGGCTTCAGCAGTGCTTCAGCTGGGTCTGCTACAAATGCGCTCCAGTACCGTCTCACTCGTGGATCTCGGGTCACTTTCGTCTCAGGGTAACCCAGGGATGTAATCGAAGCCCTGGAACCTTGGAAGGCAGCCGACTGGAACCAGTCAGGCGTCAACATGGGGACTGTCTCAAAGCTAAAAGTAGTCTCAACAGATGCTTCCAACCTCGGTTGGGGTGCCCTGTACGAGGGCAAGCCAACTTCAGGCCTTTGGTCAGGCCCGGAGAAAAACCTACACATAAACTGTCTAGAGATGAGAGCGGTCCGAGCTAGCACTGGAGTTTTTTCTCCCACACTTGAGGGGTCACCATGTCTTAGTCTGATCGGACAACATGTCAGTGGTGTCTTACAAAAACAGGGCGGTATCAGATCTCGGAGCCTGTACACCATGGCCAAACGTTGAGAGCCAGCGCACGTGCCAGGCATTCTGAACCTGGGTGCAGACATGCTATCCAGGGGCAACGTTCCACCAGGGGAATGGTCCCTTCACCCTCAGGTGGTTCAGTTGGTATGGAGCACCTTCGGCAGGGCAGAGGTCGACCTCTCTCGCCTCAGAAGACAACGCTCATTGCCCAACATACTTCACAAAGAGCAGGGACGCGCTGGCCCACGACTGGCCCAGTCGCCCGCTCTATGCGTTCCCACCTATATCGTTGTTACCACAGGTTAACAAACGAATCAGGGAGAGCAAGTGCGCTGTGCTCCAAGTAGCTCCGCTTTGGAGGAACCAAGTGTGGTTCCCGGAGCTGATGCAGCTACTGGGAACAGCCCCGTGGCCGATCCCAGTGAGGAGGGACCTCCTCTCTCAGGCCAAGGGGACGCTCTGGCATCCCACCCCCAGCCCTGCATGTATGGGCCCTCAACGGATACCCGTTAACCTCCCAGAGGGAGTGTTAAACACTATCACAGAGGCTAGAGCGCCCTCTACTAGGCAGCTGTACGCCTTGAAATGGTCAGTGTTCACTAGATGGTACTCAGCACGGAACATGGAACGGAGGTACTCTTCCTCCAAGAGCTTTTGGACGCGGGTTGATCCCCCTCCACGCTCAAAGTATTCGTGTCGGCCATAGCAGCGTTTCTAGTGCCAGCGTCTGGTCAGTCACTGGGGGAAAACGACCTAGTCGTCCGCTTCCTCAGAGGGGCTAGGAGGTTAAACCTAGTGCGGCCACCAAAGGATACAAAGTTCTATGCGGATATGCTGGCGAGTTCTCTGGGGCCCGAGCTTATCTCAGATGGTCTAGAAGACAGTGGAAATGTGAACTCAGATGAGTCCATGTTTCAGCTTCTTTTGGGGGAAAAACAGACATCGAGCTCTCAGTCCCAAAGACGAAAAGGTCCAACCAGACTTTCATCAGCGACAGATGCAAGAGTAAACATCTGTCCTGGTATTGGGGTGCATCAGTGCAATGGATTTAGTGCATATGGGTAAATTGCATTTGTGTGAAAGTATAACTGACATGGAGGCATATATTTGGATATTGGATTGAGACATAAACTGTCATCAAGATGACATCTTTCCTGGGAAGCAAGACAATGCCAGGCCTCATCCTGCACATACTAAAACAGAGTGGTTTCTAGACACTCTGCACCATAAAAGGGATGTGCCAGTCTACCTGCCAGCCTGCAGTCCAAATTGGTCTCTTATTGAAAATGTATGACCCATCATGAAAAGGAGAATCAGGCAACGATGACCACAGACTGCTGAGCAGCTGTCTTGTATTAGACAAGATTGGGCAAATATTCCACTTGCAAAGCTGCTAAAATTAGTAGCCTATACTCAAATTATTAAAAAATATAATTAAAAGGAAAGGTGATGTTAAACAGTGGTAAACATGCATCTGTGCTAGCTTTTGTGGAATGTGTTGCAGCCATCAAAATTAAAACATTTTACAAAATAAAATTAAGTTGGTCAGTGAAAATATTGTTGGAAATATTTTCTTTGTACATTTGTTAGTTAAATAAAGGTTCAAGAGAATTAAACAAATCACAGATTCTTGATTTTATTGCATTCTACTAAATGTCCCAACTATTCTGGAAATGGGGTTGTTTAACATTATTAACATTCAGAGAAACTGTATTTGAAACTAAATCAAAGGTGCATAGAGCAAGATTCTGAGTTTTTGCAGAACTATGCCACTTCTGGCGGCAAGCGAAACTGCAGCCAGAGATGTGCACACACTAGACAAGTTTTCTTTTTTTATCTTACGTGGAGTTTGCGTTGGTGTTTGAAATGAACTACAAGCAGGTCTCTTACAATCCATCTTCTACGGAGAATGCCGGCGAATACACAAACCTGCCAGACATAGCTATGTGAGCGTGCCGTGAACGCGCATGACGTCACGCCCTGTCTAAAATTCCGGCCCAAATCCCTCTTATTTTATTTTACTTTACAGGATTATAGAGACAATCTCAGTGATCAGAGAAGGGCTCATTCAGCCCATCAGGCAATTGTTTAAGCATGTATGGGTTAGAAAACCGGTATTTTTAACATGAAAAGTTGCTTAATGCACCTTTAATAAGGACCAATAAATAAACACTGATAAAAAAAAAACATAGGAAATTACATTTATTGATTATTTGACAGGCCCCAAGAGGTGCACTAGCGATTGACAAGAGGTTGCGGACTTGCAGTCTTTAGTGTTCTTGTTAGCGGCCTCCCATGCCGGATATTCAGTTCGGATCCCACTTGGAGCGGTGTGAGTAGAAACAGAGGGTGTACACTTTCAATGTAGCACAGCGTGAATATAATTAACTTTTTTTATTATTTTTTTTTATTGTCATTTTGCATACATGGTTATACATTAAATGTTGTTTCGGCCTAGTTCTACTATGTCTTTTTTATTTGATAACAAAGCATAATGTAATAATAGCATAGTTTAATAAATATTACATTAATAAATATAATGATAAATAATATAATAATAAATGCATGAATATTTAAATCTGGTGCATTTCATGGTAAGTTTAAGACCCGCAGCATTGGTAGGATTAAGATGAAAGGAATGCCACTGTTTTCTATGCCTTGAAAGGATACTATTTATTTGTTTTGGAAATGTCTACAATATGACAATGTTTTTGCTGATTTCATAATGTAATACATTTATCATAATGTAAACCCTTTTATTAAATTATGAGTTCAAGATTTTATTATGTTTTGAGGACAATTACATTATAAATATTTTAATAAATTAATTATAGAACGTTTATTACATTGTGCAGTTATTCAATTGTAAGTTGCTACAATTCCATTAGTTTCAAGTGAATCCATGAGTAGGCTAATGGCCTGCGGGTAAACTCACCTTCACAAAGAGCTCAACCTCAGGTTTCTCCTCACTCATGCTGGAGCCCAAACAAGTCCTAGCAAAGGCCAAATAACTACAGCGAGCGTTTAGTTCAATAAATTAATGTCTTCTATTCCTGTCGCCCTTTTTCGAGCTCACTTCCGCTGTGCCTTGGGCAATTTGAAATTGTAAGCAACTTCTTTTCCGCTTTGAGGTAGGCTACGAATATGATAGCGAATATGATAACCCAAACAAAGGCCACCAACAAGTGTCTAATTTCTGAGTAACTTTCTATAAAAATGTAAACGATTTACTGTTCGAGTTTAGTATCGAAATCAATAACGCCTACAGCAAGATCAGCCATACATCTCTCTCTCCTCTCTCTCTCCTCTCTCCTCCTCTCTCCTCTCTCTCTCTCTCCTCCTCCTCTCTCTCTCTCCTCTCTCGTTTCCTGATTTTGACAAGCTTTGAACTTCCTCTAACTTGTAACCGTATTATGCTGGACGCTGGAGGTGATGCCACAACATTCGCGCACAAATGGACGCACATTAACATTTACACCAAATCAGTCACTTGATCAATACACGTTATCAGTCGTCACTTGTGTATTGCATATTTTATAAGTAGTTTTTTAGTTACTAGTCTATTTAGTAGTCTAATAGTGGTATTTTAGATAGCATAGGCTAAACTGTTTACTAGGTGCCTATATTTACTAGCCCAAATCTGGATGTAATTAATATGCTACTTTAAAAATTCAACTTAATTATCTATTTAGAGCAAATTATATACCGAACTCATTAGCTACTATAGTAACAATTTTGCATAGGTAGTGTTTAGGTTATAGCCTAAACATTCCTTTAAGTGTTTAAAGGGGAAGTGTGACTTTTACAGAGTGTCTTCTGACACCTAGTGGTAGATAACTGAAACATGAATTTGAACAAGTTGTATTATCTAATAAGTATATTTATATATAAGTTTACCATGGGCAGGATGATGGTGATGCATCAGCCAATGCGTTATATATATATATATATATATATATATTATATATATATATATATATATATATATATATATATATATATATATATATATATATATATAATAATTGGCAATTCATTTTTATAGCAGAAAATGTAAAATATTAAATATAAAAAAAACATATAGTAACACTCTAAATGCAAATGTAATGATTTCACTCAACTTACCTATAAGATTTAATGAAAGCGAAGATGTCTGAAATACAGTAGGCCTACATCTATTCATGAAAAAACTGAATAAAACCCCCATCAATTGCAATAAGTATTACATTTAAAAATAATAACACTAGTTACAACATGCCACTTACCACCTTTTCTGGGGATCTGTTTTAATCTTTTTACCGTCAAAATAAATAATAAAAACTATAACTTTTACTTCAGAAATCGAAAAACATTAATGTGTCTACACATGTCTCTTTAACATATAGGCTATATATAATAATATATATATATATATATATATATATATATATATATTATATATATATATATATATATATATATATATATATATATATATAAATAAGTGATGAATATAAAGTCTGGGTTCATATAGTAAAAAAAACCGACACTTTTGCTGTACATCCTGCCACACTACAAAGGGCAACTTGGAGTCACATCAGGTATGCTGCGCAGCTGAGAAATAGATTCTGCGCTCAAAAAGCCATTAACAGAATATCAAAGTGTGATTGAGTATCGGGACGCCGTCACCTTACTTCAGGTAAGCATGTAGGCTACTAAGAATTAAAAAGATTAAGATTTAGTGGACCTATAAAAATCCTCTCTCATATAGGCTATATATTATATTTTTGGAAATATAGCAAACGGACATTGGAACAGCAAACGTCAGATGAATGACCAAGCTGCTCAGGCTTTGTTCATCCGCGCACCACAATATTGATAGCGATTGCCAACGTCCTTTTGGGTTCAAAGTGGTGGCAGACATATAGCTACTGCTGTTTGTGTTAACGAAGCTCGGTCGAATCACTAAGGCAGATCTTCTCGTCAGACGATGATGTTATTCTGAGACGTTTATTTGGCAATCAATTTTATGATTAAGGTCACGCACCTCTCTCTAAGCCTGGTTCAGGACTCATCTGTCCTCAAAAGCTGCAGTCTATCTCCCTTCCAGAATTCTGGACACTCCTTCAGGATATCCTCCACACAGCAGCTGAATGTGGTGTTCTACTTCAGCTATCAAAATCCTGGGCAGATGGTCTTCCTCTGCTTTTGAATCTTACATAAGAGCCGAACAGAGAGTCATCCTTGAAGCTCAGCAAGCTCTCCAGTAACCGTTCAGGTAATTCCCTAAGCAACTACTGGTGGTGGTACACTGTAAACGATTTATGTTGTTTTCACAGTATTATACTGTTTTTATCAACAGTTTATTGCAAACCTTTGTCAAGTCAAGTCAAGTCACCTTTATTTATATAGCGCTTTTTACAATACAGATTGTATCAAAGCAGCTTCACAGTGATTACATGAAAATAATACAAAAAAACAATTTCATCATCGTCCACCTTTAAGGCAGATCTATAATATTGTTGAATATTAAATGTCCCCAACTAAGCAAGCCAGAAGGTAAGGCAACAGCGGCACGGAACCAAAACTCCATCAGGTGACAGAATGGAGAAAAAAACCTTGGGAGAACCCAGGCTCAGTCGGGGGCCAGTTCTCCTCTGGCCAACGAGCGAACAGTGGATGATTATGATTCAGGAGCATTACAGGTCAGAAGTCAGAATGAATCAGAGTATTTGTCCAGTTCCGGTTGGTTGAAGTCGGAGTGGAGAGGAGGAGAGACTGGTTGACACTTCAGGTCAGCGGCGTCGTCGTGTCCTGGCGCTGGTCCTTCATCAGATCTGGATACGGCCTGGTTCGGGTGGACAGCGGTCAACCTCGGGATAGACAGAGAGACTAATATTAGCGTAGACCGCCATCCTTCTTATGATGTACATCAGGATTTACGGGAAGTGTTCCCGGTCCCCCGGCTGTTCTAAACTATGCAGTCTAATTATAAGTCTATAATGTGTTATGTGTATGCTAGGCCGAAGAGATGTGTTTTTAGTCTAGATTTGAACTGACAGAGTGTGTCTGCTTCCCGGACAATGGTAGGAAGACTGTTCCAAAGTTTTGGTGCTAAGTAGGAAAAGGATCTACCGCCTGCAGTCGATTTTGATATTCTAGGTATTATTAACTGGCCGGAATTTTGAGATCACAGTAGACGTGAAGAACTATAATGCGTTAAGAGCTCGCTCAAGTACTGCGGAGCTAAACCATTTATTGCTTTGTAAGTGATCAGCAATATTTAAAAATTTATACGATGTTTAATAGGCAGCCAATGCAGTGTTGACAGAACGGGGCTAATATGGTCATACTTCCTGGTTCTAGTAAGAACTCGAGCTGCTACGTTTTGAACTATCTGTAGTTTGTTTGTTAAGCGTGCAGGGCAAACCACCAAGTAGAGCATTACAATAATCTAGCCTTGAGGTCATAAACGCATGAACTAATTGTTCTGCATTATTCATTGAGAGCATATGACGTAATTTAGATATGTTTTTAAGATGGAAGAAAGCGGTTTTACAGATACTAGACACATGACTTTCAAATGAAAGATTGGTATCAAAGAGCACACCCAGGTTCCTAACCGACGACGAAGACTTAACAGAGCAGCCATCAAGTGTTAGACAGAATTCTAGGTTATTACGTGTGGAAGTTTTTTGTCCAATAATTAGAATCTCTGTTTTTTCTTAATTTAGTAGTAGGAAATTACTAGTCATCCAATTTTTTATATCAGCTATGCATTCCGTTAATTTTGTGAATTGGTAGGTTTCGTTAGGTTCAACTAGAATTTATAATAAATGATGGTTCAAAACAGAAAGAAATACGAAGCTAATACGAGGTTTAGACGCAGCAAACAAACTCACAGCAGCAGCAGTCACAGCGAGGCAGACAGGAGCAATCGATCTCCGAATATGTGTGAGCCTATTTGTAGCCTACAGTATGTTACTGTAGATTTTTTTGTTTTCACAGTATTATTTAGTATTTTCAACAGTTCTGTACTGTGCACACAATTGACAGTTAGTTACTGTAGATTTGCAATGCATTCTGGGAAATGATCAGTTACTGTAAATCTAAATACAGCAGTGCAAAATAATTAACAGTGAAAAACACCACACCAACATTTTTCAGGTAAAATTGCTAGCCAACTAACTTTATTCTTACATAAAGCACTGGGTGACCATAACACTCTTCAATTTCTATCAGTGGTGGGGGGTGCATGAGAGCGCATTTTTTTAAGGGTGTACTCACACTAGCCAGTTTGAAAACCGTGCCCGAGTGCGTTTGACCACCAAAGCGCGGTTCGTTTGACTAGTGTGAGTGCTCCGAAACCGTGCCCCGGGCGCGGCTCGATTAGCCGGCCCTGGCCCGCTTGGAAGAGATGGGCCAGAGCACGGTTCAGTTGGACTCGGGCGCGGTTCGCATGCAGTGTGAGCGCTAACCGTGCTGGAGCACGGAACAGGACGCGTGTAATGGGAACTGTAGTCCGTAATCAAAGCTGCGCAGTCCTTGCTGCACTTCAGCTGGTACCTTGCAAACCTCCTCATACGAGCAGCACGATTACTAGTGCTGGGTATCGATTCAAATTTCAAGAATCGATTCGATTTCCGATTCTCAATATCTTGAATCGATTATCATTATTCGATTCGATTCGATCTGATCCGATCCGATCCGATCCGATCTTCGAGATTTAGATAAGTATTTTTGAAAAAAAGCTTTTTTTTTTCAGCTGTTACCTGAATTACAGGACTGTAGTCATTCAACATATTGATACTATTATTATAGACATTCAACTGCAAATTAATGGAGTATTGATGGTTGTAAAGAACAATCCCCCTTCCAGAGTGTTGATACAACTGCTTTCACAAACTTGCACTGGTGTAGACGACAGAGGATGCAGAGGTATATCAGCAGCAGTAGACCGATTATTTAGACGCGAACCTGATGTATTATTAAAAATGACATTAAGAATTTTCCAAAAAGCTCCTACAGTTCAGATGCAAATGCACCTTTATTTTTTTATTTTAATGATCAACATTTAGAACACATTTGTTCTACACTTGTTACTGGCTTTACAGTAAACAGACAACATTACACAGAATGTAAATAACATTTGAACTTACAAAACCTTTAGAAAACACAAGTGTGTAACAGTTAAGACATTAAATTGCCTTTAAAGTGTATTTGTTGTAAAATGGTAATTTCATTTTAAACTAAAATAGTAGATAAAAATAAATAAACACTGGAAAAGGCCTTGCCTATTAAAGTGCAAATAAAAATAAACTGGAAATTAAACTTGTCTTATCCCAGAGTGTGAACTGCCATCACTGCCATCACAGGATTGCTCCTGTCTGCCTCGCTGTGACTGCTGCTGATGTGAGTTTGTTTGCTGCGTCTAAGCCTCGTATTAGCTTCGTATTTTCTTTCTGTTTTGAACCATCATTTATTATAAATTCTAGTTGTTTATACTACTAAATACAGCTTACTCAACATCTCAGATTAACCTGACATTGCTAGCTTCCGTTATTGTCAGCACAACACGCTAACCTCGCTAGCCTTTATAACGCAACCACCCGTGCGCTCAGTTATTTATTTTTCTCTCGCGCGCCCCGCGCCTTTGAGTTCATAAAAGCCCAGGTGAGTAAGAATCAGTCAACAAACACGGTGAGTAATGTCTTCTCCTGTTATTGTCACCTGCACTTCATGTCACATGTTTACCATAGCCTTCTCTGTCGGCAATATAGGATTTATATGTGATAAATGCAAGGAGACAGTCAGGCTGACAGAGAAGATTTCAGAACTAGAGACACGCATCCAAACTTTAATCGAGAATAGTAAGAAGAGTGCTAGAGCTTTAGATAGTATTTCGGATGCGCCTAGCCTAGTGAACTCTTTACATGAGTCGGTTCCGGCTGAAGTAGAGCCCGTGCAGCAGGGCAGATGGGTGACAGTGAGAGATCGCTCTAGTCCGCGGATCAAAAAACCACTTTTTCCGTTCCGATAACAAATCGATTTGCCCCGCTCAGTGAAACACCCACTGAGAATTATTCTGATTGTGCCCTAGTTATTGGCGATTCTATTACACGGAACGTGAAAATAGAGACACCAGCCACCATAGTCACATGTTTGCCGGGAGCCAGAGCGCCTGACATCAAAGCAAATTTGAAAGTGCTGGCTAATGCTAAACGTAAATTCTCTAAGATTATTATTCACGTCGGCACTAATGATGTTCGACTCCGCCAGTCGGAGATCACCAAAATTAATATTAAAGAGGTGTGTGAACTTGCAAGTACGATGTCAAGCACTGTAATTTGCTCTGGCCCCCTTTCCTGTTCGCCGGAGTGATGAGATAGTTAGTAGATTGTGTTCACTCAATGGCTGGCTGTCTGGGTGGTGTCCACGAAATAATATAGAATTCATAGACAATTGGAAAAGTTTTTTGGGGCAAACCTGACCTGTTGAAAAGAGATGGTATTCATCCCTCCTGGGATGGTGCTGCTCTTCTCTCTAGTAATTTGGCTCATAGTCTTAGAGATAAAACATGACAATCTGGGGCTCAGGTCAGGAAGCAGACAGACCTGGCTTAACCGACCGTCTGCTAGCGGCCTCACGTCACCAAGGTCAGATAAATCCCATCACATAGAGCCTCTTTCACCTAGATATCATCATATAGAGACTGTGTCTGTTCCCCGAACTTGGAAATCCAAAATACGTTCAAACCCATCTAAGGTTAAAAATTTAATTGATCTTCAACAAATAAAAAACAGATATAATACAAATGAGCAAATGATAAAGCTTGGGTTGCTGAATATTCGATCTCTTACTTCAAAAGCGCTAATAGTTAATGATATGATTACAGATTATAACCTAGATGTGCTGTGTTTAACAGAAACCTGGCTAAAACCAAACGATTACATTGCTTTAAATGAGTCAACCCCACAAGATTACGGTTTATAAACATGAACCTCGTCTGAAACGCAAAGGAGGAGGTGTTGCTGTAATTTATAGTAATATTTTCAAAACCACTAAGAAATCTAGTTGTAAATATAATTCTTTTGAAGTGTTGGTGCTTAATGTAAAAATATATAGTGTAACCGATAAATCACGTTTGAAAATTCTGCTGGCTACTGTATACAGGCCACCAGGGCACCATACAGACTTTATCAAAGAATTTGCGGACTTTCTATCAGAATTAGTATTGGCTGCAGATAAAGTACTAATTGTTGGTGACTTTAATATACACATAGATAATGAAAAAGATGCATTGGGATTGGCATTTAAAGACATTATAAACTCAATTGGAGTTAGACAACACGTGTCAGGACCGACTCATTGTCGTAATCATACTCTAGATCTAATACTATCACATGGAATAGATGTTGATGCCGTTGAAATACTGCAGCAGAGCGATGACATCTCAGATCATTATCTAGTCTCGTGTAAATTACATTTAGCCAAGGCTGCAAAGCCGACTCCGTGTTATAAATATGTTAGACCGATCACTTCTGCCACTAAAGATTGCTTTATCAATAATCTTCCTAATCAGTTTCATCATCTTAGGATCCCGGATAGCTTAGAAGAACTTGATATTGCAACAGAAACTTTTAACTCTCTCTTTTCCAGCACTTTAGACACAGTTGCTCCGCTGCGCTTAAAGAGGATTAAAGAGCATGGTCCAGCACCGTGGCACAACGAGCACACTCAGGCCCTTAAGATAGCAGCCAGAAAAATGGAGCGCAACTGGAAGAAAACAAAACTAGAGGTGTTTCGGATTTCATGGAAGGAGAGCTCGATTGCTTACAGAGAGGCTTTAAAAGCTGCTAGATCTGCTTATTTTTCAACCCTATTAGAAGAAAATAAACATAATCCTAGGTATTTATTTGAAACAGTGGCTAAACTAACGAAAAAGAAAGCTTCAAGCCCAGAAGTTTCCAAGAAACACAGCAGTAATGACTTTATGAACTTCTTCACTTATAAGATCGATAATATCAGGGACAAAATTATAACTATGCAATCGTCTAATACAGTATCGCATCAGGAAGTGCATTGTAGTCTCCCTGAGGGAAAATTTTATTCATTCATTGCTATAGGAGAGGAGGAATTTTGCAAACTCGTCAAATCATCTAAATCGACAACGTGCATGTTAGACCCTATACCGACTAAGCTACTGAAAGAGATGCTTCCAGATGTCATAGATCCTCTTCTTAATATCATTAATTCATCTTTGTCTCTAGGATACGTACCAAAAACCTTTAAGCTAGCTATGATTAAACCGCTTGTTAAAAAACAGCAACTTGATCCTACAAAACTAGTCAATTACAGGCCGATCTCTAATCTGCCATTTCTGTCAAAGATATTAGAAAAAGCAGTATCCTCACAACTGTGTTCTTTTCTTGAAAGAAATGATATCTGCGAGGATTTTCAGTCCGGATTTAGACTGTACCATAGTACCGAGACAGCTCTCGTTAGAGTCACAAATGATTTGCTCTTATCATCTGATCGTGGTTGTATCTCTCTATTAGTATTACTGGATCTTAGTGCTGCATTTGACACCATTCACCACAACATCCTTTTAAATAGACCTCGAACATTATGTTGGCATAAGTGGAATTGCACTAGCATGGTTTAAATCATACTTATCTGACCGTTATCAGTTTGTAGCAGTAAATGAAGAGATGTCCTATCAATCACAAGTTCAGTATGGCGTACCACAAGGCTCAGTACTAGGACCGCTGCTGTTCACTCTGTATATGCTACCATTAGGAGATATCATTAGGAAACATGGAATTAGCTTTCACTGTTATGCCGACGATACTCAGCTGTATATTTCTTCAAAACCTAACGAAACCTACCAATTCACAAAATTAACGGAATGCATAGCTGATATAAAAAATTGGATGACTAGTAATTTCCTACTACTAAATTCAGAAAAAACAGAGATTCTAATTATTGGACAAAAAACTTCCACACGTAATAACCTAGAGTACTGTCTAACACTTGATGGCTGCTCTGTTAAGTCTTCGTCGTCGGTTAGGAACCTGGGTGTGCTCTTTGATACCAATCTTTCATTTGAAAGTCATGTGTCTAGTATCTGTAAAACCGCTTTCTTCCATCTTAAAAATATATCTAAATTACGTCATATGCTCTCAATGAATAATGCAGAACAATTAGTTCATGTGTTTATGACCTCAAGGCTAGATTATTGTAATGCTCTACTGGGTGGTTGCCCTGCACGCTTAACAAACAAACTACAGCTAGTTCAAAACGCAGCAGCTCGAGTTCTTACTAGAACCAGGAAGTATGACCATATTAGCCCTGTTCTGTCAACACTGCATTGGCTGCCTATTAAACATCGTATAAATTTTAATATATTGCTGATCACTTACAAGCACTAAATGGTTTAGCTCCGCAGTACTTGAGCGAGCTCTTAACGCATTATAGTCCTTCACGTCTACTGCGATCTCAAAATTCCGGCCAGTTAATAATACCTAGAATATCAAAATCGACTGCTGGCGGTAGATCATTTTCCTACTTAGCACCAAAACTTTGGAACAGTCTTCCTAACATTGTCCGGGAAGCAGACACACTCTGTCAGTTCAAATCTAGACTAAAAACACATCTCTTCGGCCTAGCATACACATAACACATTATAGACTTATAATTAGGCTGCATAGTTTAGAACAGCCGGGACCGGGAACACTTCCCGTAATCCTGATGTACTTGGTATATCATAAGAAGGATGGCGTCTACGCTAATATTAGTCTCTCTGTCTATCCCGAGGTTTACTGCTGTCCACCGGAACCAGGCCCGTATCCAGATCTGATGAAGGACCAGCGCCAGGACACGACGACGCCGCTGACCTGAAGTGTCAACCAGTCTCTCCTCCTCTCCACTCCGACTTCAACCAACCGGAACTGGACAAATACTCTGATTCATTCTGAACTTCATACACTGTTCACTCATTGGCCAGAGGAGAACTGGCCCCCGACTGAGCCTGGGTTCTCCCAAGGTTTTTTTTCTCCCTTCTGTCACCTGATGGAGTTTTGGTTCCTTGCCGCTGTTGCCTTACCTTCTGGCTTGCTTAGTTGGGGACATTTAATATTCAATTATTTTCAATAATTTTTTTTGTATTTTCATGTTATAACTGTGAAGCTGCTTTGATACAATCTGTATTGTAAAAAGCGCTATATAAATAAAGATGACTTGACTTGACTTGACTCAGGAATGGAAAGATTCTTCTGCAGGAACAGTAGCTCATTGACATGCCCAGGTGTAAGGCAACTTCTTTTGGCAGTAATGATATCACCTGCAGTTGAAAAAATCCTCTCAGATGTGACGCTGGTTCCTGGGACACAGAGATATCGCTTTGCCATGCGAGCCAAAAGAGGATACTCCTTTTCATTCTCCCGCCACCAGATGAGAGGATTGTCCTGCAGTCCCGCAGGTCTCCTTGCCCTGTACCTTTTGATCTCGTCTTTTGCCTCTGCCGCTTTAGTTTTCTGTGGTCCTACTTCCTCTTGTGGTCTGTAGGCTTCCCCAAAGAGAGACTCCAAAGCACTGGATTGCTTGAATTGCTTGGGTGCCGGATGTTAGGTTTCCACCTCTTCCTCCACTCCATCAACTTCATCAGTAGCATCATCTTGCTGTGTAAGAAGAGAGAGAGAGAATTTGTATTTTATGGAGGTCTGTGTGAGTGAAAGAGAGAGTGGACTTTTTCCACTGAGTTTCTTTTTAAAATGATTACTTACATTATATGCATCTTCCTCCATCCCACACACTGCTTCAGTCTGGAGTCTGGAGAAGGTCCTGTCTCGCTCCTCCTCATTCAGGAATGGCAGAGCTTTGAAACGTGGATCAATAGCTGAAGCTACGTACAGCATGTCCTTCTGGTTTACATACCTGGAATTAAATTTCACACATTTTTATCAATTTATCCCCCCTGGGGAGGACAATAATGTCTTTAATGAAGTTTCCTTTATATATATATATATATATTTACATACAGTAAAATAGTCTCACACACACACACACACACACACACACACACACACACACACACACACACACACACACACACACACACACACACACACTAACTCACACACACACACACACACACACACACACACACACACACACACTCACACACTAACACACACACACACACACACACACACACACACACACACACACACACACACACACACACACACACTAACTACTAACTCACACACACACACACACACACACACACACACTAACTCACACACACACACACACACACACACACACACACACACTAACTCACTCACACACACTAACTCACACACACACACACACACACACTAACTCACACACACACACACACACACACACACTAACTCACACACACTAACTCACACACACACACACACACACACACACACTAACACACACACACACACACTAACTCACACACACTAACTCACACACACTAACACACACACACACACAGAGAGAGAGAGAGAGAGAGAGAGAGAGAGGCCTACCTTGTGCTTAAGTTTTTCTTGATCTCATCCTTCGTGTCCTTAACAACTCTGGAGTCTTCTGGGAGACTGGTCATCTCTTTCAGCAGCAGAGCATGCAGAGGTGCTATCACTGAGAGAGTTGGGCACTTTTCTTTTGACATCACTTGAGTGGCTGTCTTCATTGGCTTTACAGCTCTGACCACATCTTCTGCATCTGTTATGTCCTCTTCCTTCAGGCTGCAAAGATCCTTTTCATTTCTCCGCACATCAGGTGAGAGCAGAGCGGCAGAGATCGCGGGTTGCTGCTCTAAAAAGCACTCAAGCATTTCTAGTGCACTGTTCCAACGAGTTACCACATCAATTTTGAACTTGTGTGCATTCAGCCGCAGTAGCTTCTGCTTTTCTTTGAGGATACGGGTGGCAGTTGTACTGCGATGAAAGAACTTTGCGATGTGCCTTACTCTCCCAAGAAGGCGTGCAACATTCGGCAGTTTGAGACCGGCTTGCGAGGCCAGGTTGATTATGTGCGCGAAGCAGCCGACGTGGGTTAGCCCCGTAATCTCAAACCGCACGGACCATATTCGCCGCGTTGTCAGTGACTATGGCTGGGTCTTTACTCATCAGCCCCCACTCCTCCATAGCTTTGGTTAACATTTCAGCTAGACTGACAAAGCGATGGTTCGATTGAACTTCGGTTGTCTGCAGCACGAAAGACACGAGGTTCCAGAGCTCGTCTATGTAGTGTGCTGACACACTCATGTAAGATTCCGTAGCTACGGATGTCCAGGTGTCACTCGTAATGCCCACCCTCTCTGCGGTCTTACACATTACACCATCTTTTACTGTCTGGTATATGTTGGGGATCACTTCTTCAGACAGACGTTTGCGAGACACAATGACATAATTTGGTTCCATTACCTTCATTAGCCGCCTGAATCGCACGTTCTCAACAACAGAATACGGGCGCATATCTTTGCAAATGAAGCCCGCAATCGTCTCAGTTATTTTGACAGAGCGTGCAGAATTAGTTGGCAGTTGTAGAGCTTGTTTCAGTGTCATCTGTTGCGGTCCGGTGGCGTGCTTGGATATGATGTCTTGATGATGTCGCATCATGTGGTTCCTGAGATTTGTAGTATTTCCACAATACTTCACCTCCATTTGGCAGGCTTTGCAAATTGCTTTGCTTTTGTCAAGCTCGTTCTCTGCATTGCTTCTGAACCCGAAATGGTCCCAGATCGCAGCTTTGAGCGTTTCTGGAGTTTTCAAAGTTACCGCTTGCTTAACGTTACTGACCGCCATGTTCGTTGTTTTAATGTCATTCCACCTCGCGCGCATGCGTGAATTCAATGACGCGGCAAAATGTACGCCTATTATTAAATCGATCCTCAGAGTTACGGATCGATCTTTAGAAATTTATATGAAAATCGATTAAGAATTGGTGAATCGATTTTTTCAACACAGCACTAACGATTACGTGAAAATTTTCGCGCCACTAAGGCGACACATCTGTTTAACAACAGGCTGTGAGAGGGCTGTGGACCACCGTGGACCAAACGACACAAAATTATCCACAAAGAAGACAGAGCGATGGACTCCATTGTGTTCAGAGAGCGCCGCTCTGTTTATCCCGAAACCGTCTCATCATAATGACGTAAGCGTGCTCCGGCACGAATGCTGAAACCCTATGTGAATGCAGGCCAGAGGGGGAGTGGGGAGGGGGGACAATCGTACTCGGGCCCGGTTCATGGCAACCGTGCCTAGTGTGAGTACACCCTAAAATAGTGTTCTGTAATGTCAGCTGCATCGTGTCTTCTCTGCCGACCTGGAACTTCGTCATGTCGTGACTCGTGAGTAGCCTAATATATCTTAAAATTTTCATGCATACATGGATTCTAGCTTATAACTTCAATGTTAGTTGAATAGCTGACTGCATATTCAAGGTAGGCCTATTTCATTTATTCTCAACATAACTTCAATGTTAGTTGAATAGCTGACCGCATATTCAAGGTATTTCATTTATTCTCATCATTTCTGTGTGGCCTACATGATACTATAGGTTTCAATATAGTTTGGAACATGTTAGCCTTTTGTAAATTTAAATACATTAATACGAAATGACCGCGAAAAACAACCACAAACTGCCATTTTATGAAGAACTTCAGTTCTCTGAGGAACTTTGAGAGCCTTTGCCCCACGTCGCTGTCTGCCTGCAAAGTTTTCGCTAAATAAATATCTGGTTAGTGATGAATCTTTATTTTTTTATGCAAACCAGAATGTCAGTTAGTTTAATAACTGCCCGCAGCTTTGATGTCAGCTGTATAGCCTAAGTTAGAAGCGGATTTCCTTCATGTTAATATCTTATACTTGATTAGTAAATGTGATTTTATAAACCTAGATTTCAATGTAGCCTCGAGGTCAGAATTAACTTGTTACGTTGTCTGTGGAAGCACTGCCCATTCATTATTTATAGGGTTGGGAATTGAAAATCGATCAATGTGTCCTGAAATCTGATAACGTTACCCAAGGTTAGGATTCGGATAATATTTATAAAATTAAAATTTTGATTCCTCTTTTTGATTCACGTGCTTTTACACGTCTGTGAGGACCTGACCTGGCGATCTGCCAGGACTGCGCGCTCATTTTAACTTCAGTTTAATCTGAGTTTAATACCTGATGGACCGCGGGAAGCACTTATAAGTGTGCATTTTTGTCTGAAAACAAAGCTAAGTGTGACATTTATTGTCTGCTACGATATCGTAATTGTTGTTTTAACTATGTGCAAACTGTTACTTATTTCGAACAAAATACGCCTTGAGAGTCCACAAGCTTAAACTGCGTGATGAAGCCGATTATAATACAGCTAGAATGACTATAATGAAAGACATGGATGCCTGTCGATATGCCATGAAATGCCCCGCAAGAGTTGTTGTTATATTCTTACACTTTTGTTACAAAATTATTTATATTAGTAACACCAAGGGTTTTGCATAAGTGATGGTTTAGAGTTGATCCCCTATTATTGTGACGTGACTTATTACAGATGCTGATATTGTGATCACTCTTCATTTAGTTGAAAAATATTTTGTATTTTTTTGTTTTTACAGGTTTCTTGTCAGGGTAAATCCTTAAAATTCTAAAGGCACATCACAAGTTCCAGGTGAGCAGAAAGAGTGGAGAAGAGGAAGACCATGCCTTATCCATAATCAGGGACTTTGCTGAATAAGATTGACAGAATCATTATGTAAAAGTAATATTAGAGCCAATATCTCCAGAAATCTCACATTTATTTGTGTCTGAATCTGTATTTAGAAAAATGCAAAAATGGTGGAACTGGCTTAAACCATAAGTTGGTCAAATTGAAAAATTTGCAGAAAAATCATTTTCCTCTTGCTGGGAGTGGTCCACTGATGAATGTTTGAACTTTCAGTCTTTTAAGTGTTTCAAAAAGTTAATTGATATCCTTCTTAAAGAGTTCTGACTGCTCTTTATGAATATCATTCTTCCCCACATGAATGATGAGTCGATTTGCAGTCTTATGTTTCATCAGAATGTTCTGAAGTTCCCTGTTTACATCAGAAGTTGTTGCTTGTGGAAGGCAGCACGTAGTTGTATCCCTGCTACTAATGTTTCTGATTATGGAGTCACCCACTATCAGAGTCCTGGGCTCGGCTGTGCTCTGAGCTGAGTGCCGCTGCTCGACCTTGAGCGCCAGTTAGCATCAGTGTTAGCTACTGGCTTATTCAGTCTGTGTTCGATCACATTCATCAAATTTGGGGATTCTACAAATCTGTTCTCAAGGTGTATAGGCGGTGGTAGGAGACCAGTGTTTGCAATCCTTGTCAGAGCCGTATCTGGGGTAGAGGATGCTACTGCAGCAATATGTGATACTCGTGACAATCTGATGTCTCGAGTGCCTTTGGGTCTCGCTCCCTGTTTGTGCCATCGATTTGTAAGTCAATCTACACTCAGTATGGCCTGTCGAGGAGCACTAGATTCATGGGACTCACCGGCTATATGCTGAGGGCGTCCATGACGGAGCTCTTTTGTGTGTTCCGTCTGGTTTGGTTTTCCCGCAAGTAACTTTGTTTCAAGAACGGCAATCCTTTGTAAAAGTCTGTGGCAGTTAGTGCAGCAAGTAGATTCCAGAAGAGGCATTTTCTCTTATCCTTATGAATGTAGGCAGTTGTGTTTTCTCTTCCCCGGAATCATGTGGGAGGCTGGTCGAATAAAATAATTCTGCTTTTTCCATCCAAGCGTTTGAGCACTGTGCTGATTTGCTGAAGTTAAAATTAGGTGATAAAAGGAGATAAAATATAAAAATATAAAAGCGATAGAGCAAAGCAAGAACATCCGAACAGTCGATCTTTGCAGCCAAAGACCTCAAAGAGCTGCACTACAGGGACAAAGTGAGAGTTCAGCCGCTGACAGGACAGACACAATGGTGGCCAGAGGCAACGGTGATAAGACCAGTGGAACAAAGATCGTACAAAATTAAGATGGAAAGTGGACAAATCCTGAGAAGGAACAGAAAACATCTGAGAATGAACAAAAAACATCTGAGAATGAACAAAGAACCTGGTGATGAGGTTCAGGAAGTGAACGAGCTCGGAAAAGATGAAGCAAATACAGATATCGTTGAACACACTGACCCAGGAGAGTCTGAGAAGGACTGTGATGAAATTGGAACAACATGCCTCATGTGGGTGAGATTGCGGGAGGAATCAGGAAGTAAAGTGGAGAGTTCGGAATTACATGCGAGCCTGTTTCTTTCATGAATATAACACACATAGAATATTGAAACAGTTTACTTATCATTATTGATTTTTATTTAAACTTAAATAATGCTGGGTTACCATGAGTATACAATATCCTGATAACGTAGATGATAATGATGATGATATAATTCATCTGTGCTATTCATAAGAAATCATCTCAACAATGTAGTGTAGCAGCAGATAAATACAGGTAAAATAATAGAAAAACTCCTATCTTTATATCACTAAAATTAAATAAGAAGCCAAGCTTACAGAATCTCACGTCCATACATGTAAACACAAAACTGTCTTCACTTCAAGGTCAAGAAGCTATCAATCAAAAACTCAGTAGCCAATGAGAACACACCATTGCTAGCCCCACCCCCACAAGGGATTTTTGCCATTTGGCAGTACAGTACAGATCAGCGAAAGAAAGAGGAGAATAAAACGGTTGCCAAGAGAGCTCAACGCCTTGCAACTGAAGAAAACACATGCAAATAGAAAAACACCGGCAAATTAAGAAAACATCTTCATGAGTTTCACAACACGTGTGGTCTAAATACTCAAAAGACAACCAGATACAGAAAAGTTCACAACACAACAAATTACAGAAACGCGCTGCAAATGGCACAGACCACAACGGAAATGTTTCGGGGACCACAATAAGTGACGAACTCTGCTGGGATGTGCTTATTGCTAGTGAGCATCCCTATGCCCTACTCCATTTGAAGGGCAGATGGCAGAGCCCTTGAAGTGGGGACTTTGGAGTGAGCTGGGCACTTGTGTTTGGAACGCACTTGATTAAAGGACAAGTTCGGTATTTTACACTTAAAGCCCTGTTTACAGATCGTATCTGATGAAATAGAACGGTTAAGATCAAAATTTGGACACATGCTGCTGTCCTGAGAATTTTAGGTTTATTTAGCTTTTGTGGACCTATTTTGCCAAACGCGTCACACCCTTGATTCTTCCGTTGAGAGTTTGAATAATAGAGCCCAATAGAGCCCAGCCCAGTTGGTGGCGATAATGCACCTTTGCCAATTGCAAGCAAACCACGGGCATATACACAGAAGAAGCAGAAGATCGCTGTCTTCATTGAAAGCATTACAAACAGACAGCTAATAATGTTGCGAATTTGTGCAGTTCCGAATTGCGGGAAGATTCGTGGCAAAAGGAACACCACCAAGTGCCTGTAAGCCTTGAGACAGCAGCAGCTTCGGCAACAGGCGTAACACTGGACTCCGTTGTCAACTGCCGTTCAAACTCTGCCTTTCTTTGCAGAAATTCCTCCTCTGAATATTCAGGCTCAAACCTGTATCCCTGTCCATCAAAATCGATCTCAAAACCGTCATCCTCCCATATAAATGTCTCGGAATCCATTTCTAAGTTGACACAGATAGCTTCGATCTTGTAAAAATATTTAGATAGCTAGCCTACGATACCGCGTCCGCGACTGCATAAGACTACAAAAAGCATTCAAACAACCCCATTTCCGTTTCCCGCGGCGGAGTAATACCGTAACGTTACCTCACACAGCAAATCCAATACAACTTAATGGAGTTGGACAAAAACTAGAAAAAAAGATAAAACCTGTTGGAATGCATCTTTTTCAGCAATTTTTGAGTGCACATACCAGTGAACACCCCTGACCACTCGGTGAGTTTCACGTCTTTGTAAACGAAAGTTTAATGTGTTTTAGGAAGGAATCTTCCAGTGCACATAGACAACCATCGTGGGGGTGGGGGGGGGAAAGCGAACTAAACCTACAATTCTCGGGACAGCAGCATGTGTCCAAATTTTTATCTTAACCGTTCTATTTCATCAGATACGATCTGTAAACAGGGCTTTAAGTGTAAAATACCGAACTTACCCTTTAAGGGAGCAACGAAAGACAACGTAGTTTCCTCATTATTTACACCTGGGATGTTCCCATGACAACGCAGCACGGTGCCCATCAGCTGAATAGCTGTTATTACCAAAAATATCTTATTATTGCTGTTAACATAACTGTTGCAAATAAATATACATTTTATACAAAAAACGTTTTAAAATATGCGTTATATATCTGTGTGTGAGTGTCTCAACTTTAATATTTGCCATCTAATCTTTGGAACCTGCATTACCTAACATTTTCTTATGAAACTTAATTACACTCTGACACTCATAGTGTCAGCCCAGATCTGTCCCACATCTGGTAAGCGTTGAATCCATAGAAACAGATGTGGCCCGGATCTGGGTCATACACTATGTTGCTGTCTGGGAAAGACATTTTAATTGATATTTTCATTAGTTTCTTGAAAAGTTACGTACATGTTTATTGGCACAAATGTAATTCCATAAAATCCGCCCATAATGGATTAAATCAGACCAATGCCTCTGATTCACTTGTATGAAGAAAGTGGTTAGACATTTTGGTGTAATTTAATGAATCTCTGCTAATGATTTTAAAATAAAAAAAAAATTTTTATGTCTCTGTAACTCATCTATATTCCACAGACAGTAGTGATAATTAAAATAATATTTTCAATGTGGGAATAATGATTTTATTCACAAAAGTGAAATAGAATATATCTATATATAATTAATATATTATATATTAAGCAATTCAGAAATAAAATAAAAACCGACAAACAAGCGACCAACTCACCTTTCCATGTGCTTATCCACTCAATTGACTCCACCTACAGCTAGAACTGCGCATGACCACTCGAAAATTACATAATACTATTTTAAGTAGAGGATAATTGAATCTTTTTAAAAGTTTAATAACTTTCTGTGCAAAAAAGTTGTTGTTACTTAAGTTAAGGTCAACAAACTTAATCAAAATCACTTAATTTTATTAGTAAGAGATCACCAGTTACATTTTACAGTGTAGAACCTGTAAGTGCTGCACTGTTTACACTACGTCAACAGCATAGGAGAATGACGTGGAAGAGAAGAGATTGTTGAATAAAGTCGTTCATTTGTTTTTATTGCGCACAAAAAGTATTCTCTACGCTTCATAACATTAAGGTTGAACCACTTGGTAAATCACATGGAAAAATAATCATTCAAAATCATTCAGCTCAAATATGTTATCACCTCATTCCAAAGAGTGCATGCAGGTTTCATTAAAATAACAAAAGCATTATTCAGAATAATGTGTTGAAAATGTTCATTGAGTAATGTTTTACAGCGTATGTAAAGGTTAATAAAATCATCATAAAATCACTGCATCACAAGTAAAGAGAGTTAAACAACAATCTACAGTTACAAAGTTACAGAAAGTTATGGGATCTATGCATTCTAAATTACATTTATATTGATACTGGAGTAAGGAGTTATTGTGAACATAATGTGGTACAGACAAGGAGGTGTTACATCTACAGCATGTAACCGCTCCAGATGGAGGCCAATAGGGCGGCACTGAGAGCCCCAGCCATGGACAGCTGGACAGAACTTGCTCCATTGCACGTATCTGTAGCACAGCAGAATTTGTTGACTGTGTATCCCGCACCCAAGATGGTTCCAGTGGTGGTGTTGCATTCAGATGTGCAGCCACTTGTGGACAGGCTCAGAAAACCAGTCACATTGAACTCTGTAAAGTAATATCCCATAGAGAACACCAGAAGAAACATGTCAGGATATGACTTTTGTTTTAATGTAAATTATTACTAGTTATTCTTATTATTCTTATTATTATTTTAATACTACTACTACTACTACAACAACAACAAAAAAAACTTGCAAAAATCAACCAAAGAATTGTACTTTAACTTACAACAATGTGTTACATATTTTAAAGTCCTGGCTTATGTAAAATAGTTGAACATGTGCCTTCTTCTTTTTTCTTTTAGTTTTATAAATCTATTTAAAAAAACTGCCTTTGTCTCTTCAAAGGTACAAACGATTAACAATTAAAATTGACAAATATATACAGTGTTTTTTGTTTCATTTTACAGGAAGGGGTAGTCTTTATAAAAAAAGACAATTCTGTGGAATGTCCAGCAAATTGTTGCAAATATAATGAACGCTGACATATGAGGGCATTTGAAGTGGTCCTTAGCTATACAAAAGAGTAATGGGGAACACTTTATAATAACTGCACATTATTAATCATTAGTTAAGCATAAGTAAACAGTTAGTTCATCATCTATAAAACCTTAATAGACATAAATAAGCAGTTTATAAATACAGCTATAAATGCTTTATTCTTGATTTAAAAGCACATCTATAATGTGTTTAATAATTGTATTTTCATACTTCATTAATGATCAATTTATAATTTCTAAATGAAGTATAGCATTATTTACACCAGTATTTAGGAGTCAGAGGTTCATAAGATCACTTAGAAAGTGTAAGTAAATAATTAATAAACTATTTAAATATACATCCATACATCTTATTATTCAGACATATAGTAATAGTTACTTAGTGTGTAGTAAATGCTTTATTAACATGTATTTCTACTGTAATTCATGATTTATTCAGGTATATAAAGCATTTAGTAGTGGTCAGTTAACTATTGTTGTGAGCTCATCTAAAGTGAGGACTATTTATGCCTTGTAAAGCATTTACAAAGGAGATTTAAAGGCTGTTAATATTTCTATGTTCTGTATCACTGTGTTGTGTTGTGTTGTGTGTTTTTTTTCAGTTTAGAAGACAAATGAGCCTTTTAAATCTCCTTTGTAAATGCTCACTTTAGATGAGCTTACAAAAATAGTTAACTGACCACTACTAAATGCTTTATAACTACCTGAATTTACTACATTTACTTAGAATTTCTAAGTGATCTTATGAACCACTGACAACTCCCTAATAACTGGTTTGTAAATAATGCTGTACTTCATTTAGAAATTATAAATTTATCATTAATAAAGTATGACAATACAATTATTAAAATACTAAAACATTATATATACTTATAAATCAAGAATAAAGCATTTAGCTGTGTTTATAAACTGCTTATTAATGTATATGAATGCTTTATAAATGATGAATTAACTGTTTACTAATGCTTAATTAATGATTAATAGCGTGCAGTGTTCATGAGTGCGTGTGCGTGTGTGTGTGCGTTTGTGTGTGTGTGTGTGTGTGTGTGTGTGTATGTGTGTGTGTGTGTTTGTGTGTCTGTGTTGTCTGACCTGCTTTTGCAGTGAAGCAGTTGGTCTGGTTGACAGTGCAGTCCACTTTGGAACTAA
Source organism: Phoxinus dragarum (assembly GCA_033366665.1). NCBI lineage: Eukaryota > Metazoa > Chordata > Actinopteri > Cypriniformes > Leuciscidae > Phoxinus > Phoxinus dragarum. The sequence goes on along the minus strand of JARPMJ010000985.1, from coordinate 115,354 downwards.
AAAAACATTTTCCCAGAACGCCCACTTGACACGAATTACAGGTCAGGGCTTCAGCTGGAGAAACACAGAGAATATGCAATGAGATGAACATTCTTAAACTTTCTGACACATCCCTCCATTAATAATAATAATGTTTTAATGTTTTATGTAACAGCTCTGCCACAGACTAAAGATTTTTCTAGTCAACTAGTAGTCGTTGAATTAAGCCATTATTAAACTAATTGCATGTTTATATGAATTTTATTACTTAAATATATACTGAGAAGAATACTAAACCATAATGAGCTTTAATATGTAGCCTATTCCGCGCTCAAGCACTTGCATAAAGCTTGCCGCCATATGAATCCATGAAATGCACCTTTCATATGGATTGAGCAGAGAGTAAAGACATTCCAAGCTTTTTACAGGCCTAGATATGTATCTCATGTGTGTGAGGCAAGTAGCCTAAGCTGCGAAGTTTCAATTCATTTTTGAGACGCAGTCCAGTTCACGGACAGCGAAGCGTATCCTGTTTGTTTTGTTTATTTTACAAAGACATTACGTTTTCTGTTATTGTGAGTTTCTACAAATAAAAGTAGACCCTTTACAGTTGATGTATTACTCTCATCTGTATGACCAAAAATTATGGAGTATTTTAAGTTGTTTTGCTGTTGTCAGGAAAAATGCAAGTGATCGCGCCGGTGCCTCCATGTCATGCAGTAATACTTCAGCTTCCACACTAAGATGCGTCTAATAATAGTGTACATTTATCTAGGCTGAACATTAAAACGAGTGACCAAGTAAAGCTGATATAGCCTACTACTTACATGTTTCAAATGATAAGCCATTTAAGGTCTATGGATGATATAGGCAAACTTTTTTTTTCTGCCCCACATACTGTAATTACCACAAGGGCAGATCACGTACTGCGTCACTTTGCAGACAAAAAAATAAATCAAATTAAAATAAATCAAATGAAATGAAATTTGCATAAAACAAGCAATGTTTAATGATCTAATATTTTTTTATTTGTATAATTAAGCTGTGTTATTCATATAGAATTGCCTACACATGAAGAGTTGTGTGTTGCTGGTTACCCAGAGGTCGTTCAGTCACTATTTAAATAATCCATATTAAGCTACTCCAGTCAAAAGTTTTGGATCGGTAAGATTTGTAATGTCAACCTACCAAGGCTGCATTTATTTGAAAAAAAAATAAAATAAATAATAATAATAATAATAATAATAATAATAATGAGAAATATTATTATTATTACAATTATGTGAATATATAGTAAGGTGTAATTTATTCTTTTGATCAAAGCCGAATTTTCAGGATCATATCTAGTCTTCAGTGTCACATGATTCTTCACAAATCATTCTAATATGATGATTTAATGCTCAAGAAACATTTCTCATTATTATCAATGTTGAAAACAGTTATTTACATTTTTATTTCAGGATTCTTTGATTAATAGAAAGTTCAACAGCATTTATTTGAAATAGAAAGCTTTTGGAAAAAAAAACTATATTTTAGATAAATGCTGTTCTTTGAAATTTGAAAATTCAGATTCAGAAAATTCTGATTTATTCTTAAATTAAATAGAATTCAATTATATTAAAAAATATATTTAAATTGAAAACGGTTATTTTAAATTGTCATGATATTTAACAATATTATTGTTTTATTTTAGTTTTAATCAAATAAATGAAGCCTTAGTGAGCAGAAGATAGTTTTTTTTCTTTTAAAAACATTAAAAATCGTACCGATCCAAAACTTTTGACTGTTAGTCTATCAATTGAGTTTAAAGACATTAATTGACCAATGTAATATAAATTCAAATATATATATTTTTTTTTTTTACAAATTGTTAACCTGATGGATTGTTTAATTTCCCCCCTATACCTGCATCTAATTAAAAAAAGACCAAGGCCCAATCATGATGACCTATTTCTATGTAGACTCACTTAGAGTGAAGAATCCAATCACTGCAATGACTCCAAGCACAATTCTGTTCATCATGCTGACGATGCGAAGAGCAGAGAGCAAACTGAATTCTAAAAGGAGAGATGATCTTTAGATGTTTCTTCTGAGGGTCTTTGGACAGCAGCAGACTAGACGGCTTGTTTGAACACGTCTAGATATATGGTCATGATAATGAGGGTGGAGTTTTTGACAAAGGAATGAGCATGTAAAAAGAAGCATTTGAATGTGAAGAATGAGCAGAAAATTCTGGTTTGGTGAGTTGAGAGATGACTGAAACACACACACACACACACACACACACACAAAAAGCCTTTACCAAATCTATTTCAAATACATTTATTTCATACTTCATAAGTATATGGCCAACTTCAAATCCATTAACATATTTATTGACCTGTCATTAGGCTACTTACTTATATAAAACTATAATTAAACTTTATTTGGAGTATTTCTATGTTGCGCAATGCACATTTCTTAAATTGCACCTAAAACGTGTTTTTATTATCAATAAGGATTATTTGATCTCTGTATACTTGCAATAGTTCCACTTTAGCACAAACAAAAACACTTATGCATCTCCTTAGTTGGACCTCAGCTTCTGCACAATTAAAGTGCATTAAGTGCAAAAGTAGTTCCAATTTAGCATACCTTAAGTAGCCTATAACATTTTAGTATGCCAAAAGTAAAATTGCAGGTTTTTTTTTTTGTTAAGCACATAAGTATGTAAATGTATTTGTAGTATACTTAGCACACACACAAAAACAAAAGTATTTCAAAAACATTTTATTATATATATATTTTTTAACTATAGGGACACACTTTGAGTTTCCATGTTTTATGGAAACCTTTCATAGACATAATACTTTTTAAACTGTACAAACTGTATATAAGTTAGTTACTGTATATAAAAAAAACAGCCAACTAAACATTGAGTAACTTAACCCTCTATTGCATGAAATATTACTTAGACATGGAAAAAAAATGTTTTGCATGTTTTTATTACTTAAAATTAGCTAAATAACAGATATATAAGAGAAAAAGTTTAAAGGGCAACAATATGCAATCGTGGAAAGTACCATAAAATCAAATGTTTTTTCAAAAAACTAATTTTATTTAAAACAAGACTCAACAAATCCATCTCATGGTGAAATGTTTAAACAAACATTCATACAGTAAAAACATTATATAATTTCAACAGTTTTCTGAAATGTCTGGTAATAATAACCAGGAACCTGGAACCTGGAACCTGTCTCACTGAACACTATTCATTCGTTTCATTTCATTCAGTCATTTTTTGCGGTTTCATTTCATTTCATTCTCTTCATGCCTTTTGAAAGTCAACAAACCAGTTCCTCTCTGCAGTGAAGCAGAGGAAAACTGCACACTTGGAGCACTTGCTTCTCACAATGCCCTTGCATCCTTGTGTGTGCCTTTTGCCAGAACCGAGATGGGTTAAAACCTCTTTTAAATATGCCGCAGCATCAGATTGGAATCTTCAGACTGAGATGAAGTTAAAAGATTTAGTATCTTGTGGTCAATTTAAATATTTATTGGATAATCATCAGAGTAAATTGGGTTGTGTGTAAATGTTTGTAACCAGATGCATTTTATATATATATATATTAATTTTTATTTATGTAATGAGATTTGTTTGTGTGTTGTAAATTTTGATTGTAAATTGTCTATGTAAACTTAGCTGCCTATCTTGGCCAGGACACTCCCGAAAAAGAGATTTTAATCTCAGTGAGTTTTCTTCCTGGTAAAATAAAGGTTATAATAATCCTGGCATTTTTGCATCTGCCCTTCTCAGATGCATGCAAGGGGCCAGTGGTCTGTGCGGTCTCTGCGGGACAGGATCTGGCGGGACAAAGCTTTCGGGCCCTGTTTTATTTTCCCCCACCACAACAGCTTGTGAAGGTCTCCCCTTCCTCTTGTTGCTCACCTTGCTCTCCATGCACATGCATGAGGCCACTTGGATTTGAAGTCCAACAGGGGGAGATGGGCAATTTCTGGCATCTGGGGACTGGCGGTCTCTTCTGTAAACCAGCCACGATCTACCAGGGGTCTTATGGAACTCTAGTATGTCCATTCCTCATTGCTTCATCTGTTGACACTAACAACACAAATTTGCATTTTAGATAACAACAACTCCATACATTCACACAACCATGCACATTGCTCCTGAGGATGAACTATCTAGTACTTCTACCTGCTTCCTTTGGCTCTGTGTCTGTGTCTGTGTCTGACTCTGATTCTGAGCTACCCCTGCTCTTATCCAGGTTTACATCAACCTCGTTGTCTTCACCACTGTCCACCAGCTTATCCTCACTCTGCTCTAGAAGAACAGCTATTTCTGCCCTATTCTCTTTCCCTCTCCCACAGAAGTAGCTTGGATGCATCTTTTATGGAGAAAATGGGATATGTTACAGATAACCTACAAAATAGCTTAAATCACAAAATATAAAAAAAATATAATGTTTTTACCTTTAAAATATAAGCAAATTTGTAAACATAGTCTCAGAGTAGTTTAATGCTAAGTCAATGGGACTCCATTAGGTTGAATGCACCAGGAAGTTTCCATATTTGCATATAGTTGCCATATGGCAACAAATGTATTTTAGCATATTATGAAAAACGTATAAAATCAAAACTGAATTTAATGTTAAAAAAATGAAAGTTTTCTTAACCCAGATAGTGATTTAAATTTTTTTTATTTGATGAAAATGTTCCAAAATTCTGAATAAAAGGGAATCTTTGGGGAGCCCCAGACAATGATGTTTGCATGTCAATGTCCATGATCAAAGAGGACTGGCAAACAGGATATCCTGGTCATGTGACCTCATAAATTGTATTTCCTTAAAAGTAAAAGCCCCCTTTTCACAACTAACTGTAAAAACATAGATTTTATATCACAGCTTTTTAGAAAATTAAGATGAAGTAATTGTTGCCTTATGGCAACGCTATATGCAATAGAGGGTTAAGAGGTAAACAAGGAGCAGGTGAATCAAATCAATTAAACAATAACTATGGAAGGTCAAAAGTCCAGGAAAATAAAACTGAATTAATTTTTTTTTTTTTTTTTGTGGGTTCCATATTACTTTTTGTAATTAATAATTATCAAACTGTCTCTAACTGGTTTAAACAGAATTCACAAAAAAATGGGAGTTCCGGCCAGGGGCGGAGCTAGGGGGTGGCCAGAGGTCACAATAGCTATTTCTGTCTCTTTGTTCTTGCTTTTTTTTTTTGGACGTAGAACTGCCTCTTTATGACCACAACACACGGTAGACGTTTCAGCACGCCAATTTTGCCTCAGTACCAGACACAAGTCAAATGAGCGCTGAAAAGGGACAGGTGCCAAAGGAGCTTCAGCAGATTGTGAACGGCGAATAGTAGATAAGCGAGACGGTGAACAGTTAATACAAAATGGTTAAATGTGGAGGCGATTAAGGCAGCGTTAAAACTTTCCTTGCTTGTATTTGTTATATGCGTCACATTTTAGAACATGTCTCTCAAATATATAGACTATTATATTGCTATGTGAGATCACAATATGTCACAAATTGATATGTAATTTTGTATCTTTATTTAAATGCACAATAAATGCAAGCACTGTGCATTTGTACAAAAAAATAGGCACCGAATTTACGATAGTTGGTAAAGTACAAATGGAATTGGATCCCATTTAAATGAGAATGTAACAATGTTCACAAATAAAAAGGACAAAGAAGTCAGGTCAGTGAGTTTCACCTTCCCAGTCTATATCTATCTGGCTAAATAAACCAAAATAGCGCTCCTGCGCATTCAGCTTAACAAAGTCCTTTAAACAACATAAAACATGTTCTTTGGGTCTTTCCCAGGTCCGTGGGCTACTTTTATTCTGTCTCTCCGCCAATTACTGAAATTAGATACAGGTGTTAATCATCATTCACTTGACCCACTTCTGAATGCAAACCGCCCCATGCAAACCGCTCATCTCCCCATGCAAACCGCTCTTCTTTGGGGCTTTGCCCTTTCTGGTTACACTTTATTTCGATAGTCCACTTTAGACATTCTACTAACTATAAGTAACTTTTCAACTACATGTCAACTAACTGTCATTAGAGTATTAATAGAGTGTATAGACTGTCAGTAGACTTTTAAGTTATGGTTAGGTGTTAAAGTTCGGGATAGGAGAATAAGTTGACTTAGTTACCAAGTTACTTATAGTCAGTAGAATGTCTGGGACCAACAAAATAAAGTGTTGCAAATATTAAGCAGACAGTCTACTCATACTCTAATGACAGTTAGTTGACATAGTTGCAAAGTTACTTATAGTTAGTAGAACGTCTAAAGTGGACTATCGAAATAAAGTGTTACCCTCTTTCTCCTGAGCTCTAACTTCCATCTCTCTTTCTCTCTACACTTTCTCACTCTCTCGCAAATTCTCTCGCTTTATATCTCTCATGTAACATTCTACTTATACGCTGGGTACAATTAACTGTGTTTTATAGAATTTTATACATCTAATTTGTAACAAATTCAAGTGTAACCAAAACCAAATACTGTTATTAAACCTTCTCAATTATAACCTGTGCTAACAAGTTTAGCTTGTTAGCTAATATTTTGCTATTATAACTGCTTATTTCTGTTGTTGGTATAGCAGTGGGTGGTAATATATACAAAAAATGTATCTTGCTGATAATGTTTCTTTAGTCATTATCAATCCTGCAGCCTGAACCACGACCGAAGGCTTTCTCTGCGTCAAGCTGAAGAAGAGCCTCTGGGCGGTGAAAAGAAGAGGAATATGGCTGAACCGACCGTCTGCTAGCTGTCTCACATCACCATGGTCAGATAAATCCCACCACATAGAGACTCTTTCACCTAGATATCATAATATAGAGACTGTGTCTGTTCTATCAGAGTTAGTACTGGCTGCAGATAAAGTCCTAATTGTTGGTGATTTTAATATACATGTAGATAACGAAAAAGATGCATTGGGATTTAAAGATATTATGAATTCTATTGTAGTTAGACAACACGTGTCAGGACCTACTCATTGTCGTAATCATACTCTAGATCTAATACTATCACACAGAATAAATGTTGATTCTGTTGAAATTCTGCAGCAGAGCGATGACATCTCAGATCATTATCTAGTCTCGTGTAAACTTGAAGCTGCAAAGCCGACTCCATGTTACAAATATGTTAGACCTATCACTTCTGACACTAAAGATTGCTTTATTAATAATCTTTCTGATCAGTTTCATCATCTCAACATCCCAGATAACTTAGAAGAACTTTATATTGTGACATACATTTTTAACTCTCTCTTTTCCAGTACTTTAGACAAAGTTGCTCCGTTGCGCTTAAAGAAGATTAAAGAAAATAGTCAAACGCCGTGGTACAACGAGCACACTCAGGCCCTTAAGAGAGCAGCCAGAAAAATGGAGCGCAACTGGAAGAAAACAAAACTAGAGGTATTTCGCATTTCATGGAAAGGGAGCTGGATTGCATATAGAGAGGCCGTAAAAGAGTTAGTCTGATTTAGTCTGTTAAACAAACTATAAAATGATTTGCACAAAACGTATAAGCACTTTGGTCAGGTACTGTTCTCTGTTCCTTGTTTTTTACTTAATTTGTATTACCTGTTTTTATATGTTTTAATGTTTTGTGCGTTGCATGTTATGTCTTAAGGATGTTCTGCCTCTTATACTGTAAAACCAGTTTACCTATGGGTACCAATAAAGTAACCTAACCTAACCTAAAGATACCAGATCTGTTTATTTTTCAAGCCTATTAGAAGAAAATAAACAAAACCCTAGGTATTTATTTGAAACAGTGGCTAAACTACCAATAAATAAAGCTTCAAGCCCAGAAGTTTTCAAGCAGCTGCACAGCAGTAATAACTTTATGAACTTCTTCACTTATAAGATTGATAATATCAGGGAGAAAATTATAACTATGCAACCATCTACTACAGTATCGCATCAGGACGTGCATTGTAGTCTCCCTAAGGAAAATTTTGATTCATTCATTACTATAGGTTAAATCATCTAAATCGACAACATGCATGCTAGACCCGACTATGCTACTGAAAGAGATGCTTCCAGAGGTCATATACCCTCTTCTTAATATCATTAATTCATCTTTGTCATTAGGATACATACCAAAAAGTTTTAAGCTGGCTATGATTAAACCGCTTGTTAAAAAAAACACAACTTGATCCTACAGAATTTGTTCATTAGTATTACAGGCCGATCTTGAATCTAAATTTTCTGTCAAAGATACTAGAAGAGGCAGTATCTTCACAACAATGTTCCTTTTTATAAATAAATGATATCTGCAAGCATTTTCAATCAGGATTTAGACCGTACAATAGTACGGAGACAACTCTCATTAGAGTCACAAATTATTTGCTCTTATTATCCGTTCGTGGTTGTATCTCTCTCTATTAGTGTTACTGGATCTTAGTGCTGCATTTGACACTATCGACCACAACATTCTTTTAAATAGACTAAAAAAATATGTTGGCATTAGTGGAAATGCATTAGCATGGTTTAAATCATACGTATCTGTCCGTTATCAGTTTGTAGCAGTAAAGTAAGAGATGTCTTATCGATCACAAGTTCAGTATGGTGTACCACAAGGCTCAGTACTAGGACCGCTGCTGTTCACTCTGTACATGCTACCCTTAGGAGATATAAGTAGGAAGCATGTCATTAGTTTTTACTGTTTTGCTGATGATAAGCAGCTCTATATTTATTCACACCCTGACGAAACTTACCAATTCACAAAATGAACGGAATGCATAGCTGATATAAAAAACTGGATGACTAGCAACTTTCAAACTAGCAAAAAGATTTTGGGCTTTTTGTCTTCAATAACATGTTTTCTTTCAGACTTGTGGTGAAAAAAAGTCCAAATTGCACATTTAGGTCTTTATTTTACTACACTTTGTCTATTTGCGTCTGTAGATTTCTCAGAAATTCAACAAAGGTTGGCGTTCTAAATCAACGTGCAGCTCCGCGATCTCTGTCTGCTTCCTTTAATCACACACATGTCTGGAAAGCGCTCTCTCTCCTTTACAATGTTGTCAGATCCAAATATGGTCAATTCCTTTTAATCAGCAACCAATCGTGAAAGTACAATGGGCATTTAACTCTAAAAGCGAAATCTCATTGGCTGATGTCAATTTCTGACATCGTGATTCGTTCAGATGCATCACGTGACGTGCTCTGACATTTAGATGTGTGTTTTTGACTGTTTTTCTGCTCAGTTGAGGGCCATAAATGCTGTGTTTATAAGTTTTGATGTGATTTAGGTGGTTTGTATTGTTGTTGCTAATGATTTGATAAGATAGTGTGTCAGTAAATAGTTGTTTCCACTAAAAAAAGTATGATTTTTTACATTATAAATCTTTAAATGCCTTTTTCTCAAAATGAGTTATTTGTCATCCTCCAGTAGAAACATCTCAGCCTATGTAGCACCTATGTACACCAAACTCTCCAGTTATACACTTAGCAGTATGCTGAAGATATGTTCAGAGGGATTTGTTAATAAATCATTCCTGGCCTGATTTATGTGACATTTTAATAAAAAAAAATATGGCGAAAATCTTTTTTTTTAAGGCTATGGACAGTATATTTAGATTTCCTAGGTAATGAAAGCATATATCCTGAAATCCCTCTGAACATCTTTTTTCTTTTTTCTTTTTATTACTTTCCTTTTTATTGAAGTTTTCTGACAACACCAACAACAAAAAAGGAAAAGAAAAAAGAAAAACATACATCAAAATCAAAATAATAAACAAAATCAAAGGAGGCCAAGGAGGAGATACCTAATACAATTGAAACAAAAATAAGTCTAGTCGGAATCACTGATCAATAAACCTTATATTTACAATACTTCTACCATCTTTTGCACAAGTTTACCAGAAGCCCAATCAGTAGAATCTCACAAAGTTAACACACAGTATACAGTTGTATTCGGAAGAAAAGTTATGCAGTTTCCAGGGTCAGAAAATGGGTCCATTTTCTCCATTTTTCCTTAAATGATGATTCTCTTAACCTTATAGTGAAGGTTAATTTTTCCATAAAAAAAAATGCTTTGAATTAAACTTGACCATTGCTGTAGATCTGGGGTGTTCGATTTGAGCCAAAGTCTAGTGATAGCCTTTCGGGTAGCGGATAGTAAAATCTTGGATAAATACAGGTCCTCCTTCCGCACACATTCTGTGATGTTTCCAAGAAACATAACTTTACAATCCTTTGGGATATTGTACCCCAGCACCTTCTGTAAAGTATTGTTAACGATAGTCCAAAATGGTTGAATTTTCGGACATGTCCAGAAGTTGTGGGCGTGGTTTGCGTCTGTACTACCACAGTCCCTCCAACAGTCTTGAGGTATCCCAAGTTGTTTGCCCTTCAGATAAGGAGTGATAAAAAACCTCATAAAACACTTCCAATTAAATTCTCTCCACTGTTGGGAGTTGGTGGATGTCTGGAGTAGACAACATGTTTGATACCATTCCTCCTCCGTGAGGACAACCTTTAGTTCACCTTCCCATTTCGCTTTTACATAGAATGTAGTGTTTTTCAAGTTCTCCATCAGACTCCGATATAGTTTAGACACAATCTTCTTAGTCTTTTGTTGATAAGCACCACACATTATTTCAATAAGAGGGTTTACCACGTCAGAAGAAAACCCCTTAATTTCTTTGTGGTAGTAATCTCTCAGCTGTAAGTGTCTGAATAGATCCTGGTTATTTAGATCAAAACTATCCTTTAGCTCCTGAAAACTCTTCATCTTGTTGTTTTTGATAGCTATGCAGAAAGCTGTCAGGCCCTTACTCATCCAATCTTTAAAAGTACTGTCATAACTAGCTGGCTTAAATCTGTTATCCAGTGTGATCCATCTTAGTACTTTTTGATCATTTTTAAGTTTCAATTGCTTAATCAGAGAGAACCATATCCCAAGGGATAATGAAACTATAGGATTCAGACCCTTCCTTAGAGTGTCATCTAGGCCTTCCTCTCCCAACAGGGTTTGAACATTGTAATCTGGTACACAAGTCTCAATATCTTTCCATCGTGCAATATAAGAGTTATCACACCAAAGGCACAAAGGTCGTAATTGTGCAGCTTGAAAGTACAGTTTTGAGTTTGGCAAAGCCATTCCTCCTTTCTCTTTTGGCAGATCCAAAGTGGAGAGACGTATTCTGGGGCGATTTCCTCCCCATATGAACCTTGACACCATTTTGTCCCATTGTGCAAATTGTTGAAGTGGTATTTCCACTGGTAGCGACTGGAACAGATACAGGAGCCTTGGCAGAATATTCATTTTTATTACATTTATTCTGTTACTAAAATCTAGCGGGTAGGTCGACCTGTCACAGTGTCTGGTGGTTCCCTGGGGTTAACATTAGAGGTCTCAGTTTTCACGGTGTCTAGGCATTTTCACTACACTTCCCATAATCCTGTCTGTCACTGAGTGTTCATTGTGTTCAGCTGTTTCTCGTCACCTCGTTTAGCACTTGTGTATATATACCCTGTCAGTTTCAGTGTTTGTCACGGAGTCCTTGTATATTGTCCCCACACTTCTGTTCCTGTTGTTCATGTGTTCTTGGATTGTCTTTGTTGCATTTTGACCTTTGCCTGGACTGACTGTGAGTACGGATTACCCCATTAAAACTACTGCACTTGGATCTTCGTGTCTTGTGTGTGTGTCGTGACAGAAGGACTCCGTCACAAACATAGATCCAGCGGTATGTTTTTAAATATCTCTTCCCCAGCCACCGAGCGGGAGAAGAGACAATTTTTTGAGGGGACCAGATTGGTCAGATTTCGGGGGACCCGTGGAGGCCGCAATGGAGGAGGCGCTCGAGAGGAATCTCGACACCATTCCTCACTCTGGCCCTTCTTTGACCATGGGCTGGTGAATTCCAGTCCAGAGATCTGTTCGCCGCAGTTTCCGTCCAGTCCAGAACCGGCACTTCGCTGTCAGAAAAGGCGGAGGAGGAGGAAGTCCTCCAGTCTCCCTAAGAACTCTGAGGTCGTCCTCGAGCAGCCCACTGCTGTCGTCCGGAGGGTCGTCCCCGTGCAGTCCGCTGTCGTCCAGAAGGCCGTCCCCGTGCAGCCCGCTGTCGCCCCGGAGGCCGTCCCCGTGCAGCCCGCTGTCGCCCTGGGGGTCGTCCCCGTGCAGCCCGCTGTCGTCCCGGGGGTCGTGCCCAAGCTGCTCGCCCTGCCGGTCCCGCCCCAGCTTCACGTCCCGTCTGCCCAGTCAGAGACTGTTCACGTCCCGTCTGCCCAGTCAGAGACTGTTCACGTCCCGTTTGCTCAGTTTGAGACGGGTCTAGAGATGCCCATTTGTGGGGCCGCCAAGGCAATGATGGACTATTTGGAGCGTCTGGCTCGGATCCTGGACATGCCAGTGTCTGCTGTTCCTGAGCCGGTGCCCGTGTCTGTTCCTGAGCCGGTGCCCGTGTCTGTTCCTGAGCCGGTGCCCCTGTCTGTTCCTGAGCCGGTGCCCCTGTCTGTTCCTGAGCCGGTGCCCCTGTCTGTTCCTGAGCCGGTGCCCCTGTCTGTTCCTGAGCCGGTGCCCCTGTCTGTTCCTGAGCCGGTGCCCCTGTCTGTTCCTGAGCCGGTGCCCCTGTCTGTTCCTGAGCCGGTGCCCCTGTCTGTTCCTGAGCCGGTGCCCGTGTCTGTTCCTGAGCCGGTGCCCGTGTCTGTTCCTGAGCCGGTGCCCGTGTCTGTTCCTGAGCCGGTGCCCGTGTCTGTTCCTGAGCCGGTGCCCGCGTCTGTTCCTGAGCCGGTGCCCGTGTCTGTTCCTGAGCCGGTGCCCGTGTCTGTTCCTGAGCCGGTGCCCGTGTCTGTTCCTGAGCCGGTGCCCGTGTCTGTTCCTGAGCCGGTGCCCGTGTCTGTTCCTGAGCCGGTGCCCGTGTCTGTTCCTGAGCCGGTGCCCGTGTCTGTTCCTGAGCCGGTGCCCGTGTCTGTTCCTGAGCCGGTGCCCGTGTCTGTTGCAGTTCCTGAGCCGGTGGTGTCTGTTGCAGTTCCTGAGCCGGTGGTGTCTGTTGCAGTTCCTGAGCCGGTGGTGTCTGTTGCAGTTCCAGTTCCTGAGCCGGTGGTGTCTGTTGCTGTTCCCGTTCCTGAGCCGGTGGTGTCTGTTCCAGTTCCTGAGCCGCCCGAGGGGTCTTCACCGCCGTGGCCGCCCGAGGGGTCTTCACCGCCGTGGCCGCCCGAGGGGTCTTCACCGCCGTGGCCGCCCGAGGGGTCTTCACCGCCGTGGCCGCCCGAGGGGTCTTCACCGCCGTGGCCGCCCGAGGGGTCTTCACCGCCGTGGCCGCCCGAGGGGTCTTCTCCGCCCTGGCCACCCGATGGATTGTCTGTTTCGCCCTGGCCGGCGCTTAAGCCGTTCCCCCTTGTTCCTGTTCCCCTCCATGGACCTGGACCCCCATCCCACCCCCTGATCCTCCACCTTTCCTCCTCCCGCCTGGACTCTTGTTTTGTTTGTTTCTTGTGGTCTTGGAGCGTCTGGTAGCCGCTCCGTAGAGGGGAGGTTATGTCACAGTGTCTGGTGGTTCCCTGGGGTTAACATTAGAGGTCTCAGTTTTCACGGTGTCTAGGCATTTTCACTACACTTCCCATAATCCTGTCTGTCACTGAGTGTTCATTGTGTTCAGCTGTTTCTCGTCACCTCGTTTAGCACTTGTGTATATATACCCTGTCAGTTTCAGTGTTTGTCACGGAGTCCTTGTATATTGTCCCCACACTTCTGTTCCTGTTGTTCATGTGTTCTTTGGATTGTCTTTGTTGCATTTTGACCTTTGCCTGGACTGACTGTGAGTACGGATTACCCCATTAAAACTACTGCACTTGGATCTTCGTGTCTTGTGTGTGTGTCGTGACACGACCACCTCTCCAAATCTTTTTTTATGTTATCATTTATTGGATTATAGTTTGCTTTATATAGCAGCTCAGGTTTTTATGTTATGATTACACCTAAATAATTCAGTGTTTTTGTTTTCCAATTTACATTTAATTTATTTTTAATTTCTTCTCCTGGAGAGTAATTAAAGTGAATAATTTGAGTTTTTGTGATATTTAGTTTATAACCAGAGCAAACATGAAACTGTTAAATTACCTCCAAAAGTTTAGGGAGAGAGGTGTCCAAGTCCTGCAAGTATAGGATAACGTCGTCAGCAAATAGTCCTATTTTGTGCTCCATTTGTCCCATAATGATACCCTTTAACCCCTCCTCTTGTCTAATGACCTGTGCTAATGGTTCAATATACAAAGCAAAGAGGATAGGGCTTAAGCAACAGCCTTGCCTCGTTCCTCTGCTCAAATCGAAACGATCTATTAGAGACCCATTCACTTTGATTCTGGCGGTAGGCTGTTGGTAAATTGCCCTAATAATTTTTATTGAATCTTGATTAAATCCAAATCTTTCCAGCGTCTGGTATAGGAATTCCCACCCCACCCTATCGAATGCCTTTTCAGCATCCAGGCTTATAAGGGCTGCACTTGCTTTATCTCTGTTGATTTTTCCGAGTATGTGTAAAGTTCTTCTAATATTATCCTGTGTTTGTCTACCTGGAATGAACCCGCTTTGGTCCTCATCAATCAAATCTGTAACAAATGATTGCAGTCTTTTAGCAATAATTGAAGTATACAATTTATAGTCCACGTTCAAAATGGAAATGGGTCTGTAATTAACACAATCATCCCTATCTTTCCCCTCCTTGGGAATCAAAGACACAATGGCTTCTTTCCACAATGGTGGTATGCGACCTTCCTTTATCGTCCAGTTGAACGATCTTAATATAATTGGGTTCAGTTTGTCACGAAATTTTCTGTACCACTCCGCAGGAAACCCATCACCACCCAGAGTTTTATTCGTCTTAATTTTTCCCAGCGTCTTATTTAATTCTTCTAGTGAAATCTCTTTGGTGATCGTTTTGTTCTGCATCTCCCCAATGCTAGGTAAATCTAATGAATATAGGAAATCCCTTATGTACCGCTTTGTCACAGTCTCTTCTTGTGAATAGAGTTTTTGATAGTATTCTCTAAAAACCTTTTCAATCTCCTCAGGCTTAGTTTCAATTTTCTGTGATATTGGGTTTTTAATTTTGTGAATTGCAGTATCCGTTTGTTGTTTTCGCAATCTACGAGCAAGTAACTTTGCTGACTTGGGACCAAGTTCATAATAACTTTGCTTGACGTATCTTGCCTTTTTTTTTCTACTTCTTGATTAAGTAATTCTTCTATTTGTGTTTTTACTTCAGTTATCTGTTTTTGTGTATTTAATTCCCTTTTACGCTTAAATTTATTTTCTAACTCTTTCAAAGTATTCATCAATTTGTCATACTTCTCTTTTCTAACTCTCTTAAGTTGTGCAGTTATAGCTATTAGCTTTCCCCGTAGCACAGCCTTCAATGCATCCCAGAGAATTAAAGGATCAACTTCCCCATTATCATTTTCCTTAAGAAACGTATCAATTTCTTGCTTAATATCATTCACAATTTTCTCATTGTTGAGAATACCCACATTGAGCCGCCACACAGTTTTTTTGGGTGTGAAGTCTATTTGAATAGTTAAGAAAATTGCATTATGAACAAATGAACACACAAAAGTATTTAACCTGAACACATTGACTTCCAAAATGAGGTACTAGAAATACACTCTGGGTTATAATCCCAACATCAAATGAGGGGGTAAAGCCTCGCACACAGCGAGGGCCCCCTTCCAGAACTAGTGATAACGCAAAATGAGTTTCACTCATTCCAGTTCAAACTTGACATCCTCAAAGTAGGGTAAATATATTCATTAAGCCTACAATAGAATCAACTTTGTCACCTACAACCGTAGGTCTAATCAGCACGTGCTTTATGTGTGGGTTGTTACCCCCAAAATAAACAAGCGAAAAGTACCTGTATGCCGAAATTAAGTTAGGACGGGGAACGTTGAAACTCCTGTAGTCGATCGCGTACGCGTTTGATAGCTCCCTTATCTCTGTGGCGAGGGACTTGTTGCCATGGTGATGCGCTCTCCAGCTGATCCAGCAGGACAGCCGTGTCGAGACCTCCGCGATCCTGGGGTTCTTCCACCTCGATTCCCTGATTTCTCATCTCACGTGCAGCCTCCGTCGGGGTGTGGTACAACCGTGGGCCCGTGTCCCAATGGATTCGAAGGTTGGTGAAAGGTGATTGAAATCGGATGCCTTTGGCCTTTAGCGCACTCTTTATATGTTTATAAGCTCGGCGCTGTTGCACCACAGCCGCGGTATAGTCATGGTCAAAAGCTACGGGCTTGTCTCGTATGAGCATCTTCTTCTGCCACGCATATTTCAGTACAGTCTCCTTGGTCTTAAATTCAAGAAAGTTCACGATAATGGATCGTGGGGGGGCATCCGCGGTGGGTTTGGGGCCAAGGGAGCGATGAGCTCGTTGTATTTGCGGGTCCGTACCCTCGTTGATCAACTTTTCACTTCGAAGTAGGTTTTCAACAAAGGTTATTGTGGAGCTGCCCTCTTCTCCTTCGCGGACCCCGTAAATTCTCAGATTATTTCTTCTCCCCCTTGATTCCAGATAGTTAATCTTGTCCATCATCTTCTTTTGTTCCTTTAGTGATTGTCTGAGCGCGTCATTAGCTGCCGTTGACCAAGTTTCAAGCCCTCCTATGCAACTCTGGGCTTCTTCGAGTTTTTCACTCTGTTCCTGCACCGCTAGCTTTGTCACGGTTTGTTGTTGGTTGATGTCTTGTTTAAGAGTATTCATCTCTTGTTTTATGTCCGCTTCGAAAGCATCCAGATCCGATTTCAGCTCCGCCCGTAGGCCACTTATCTGTTTGCTAATACTTAGCATAGTTTCGTGTAGCGTCTGCGTTGTCGTCTCGCCATCGCCATCTTCTTCATCGGTGTTCGCATGTGCTTCGTCTTGTTCGAGATTTTGCTGTTCTTTATCTCCTTGTATTCCAGTGTTGTAATGTAACGGAGTACAAATACTTCGTTACTGTACTTAAGTAGAAATTTCACGTATCTGTACTTTACTTCGCTATTTAAATTTATGTCAACTTTTACTTTTACTTCACTACATTTCCTAGATAAAATGTATACTTTTACTCCGCTACATTTCCACTAAGCATCTTCGTTACTCGTTACTACAAAATAAAATGAGAAGAAATGTGGGTTTGAGGTTTGGCGAATCACTGCTCCTAGATTGCATTACGCACGCTCTATTTCAGCGTAAAGCTTGTTTGTTGCCAAAGAAGGAGGGTGCAAAACTGAACCCGTGGAAGCGCGAGCCGCCGCCGCGCGCGAATCCCAACGTGACGCTTCACGAGATAAGATGCAAGTGAAGTGGCTAAACTAAACCGCTGATTTACGATAGAAGTTTTAAACGACCGACATAAATAATCAGTTTGCAAAACTCATCTTCTGGAAGGGGAGATTTACAGGTAAAGATAAAGAGACTGAGAGAAGAAGAACGAGAGATGGAGATGAGAGAGGAGAGCAGGTAGAGCAATAGCCTTTTGCATACTGTGCCCAGAATGAGAATAACTTTATTACAATGGATTCCTATTTAACACAGATATACATATGTGTTTTGCCAATGACAGTGGAAAAATAATATGCCCCCGAACCCCCTAGCAAGATCACTTTTGGGACCTCTGTATTTATAAAACCCTGTATACGGCTATTGCACTGAATATAAAATTATATTTTTGAAAAATACAATGAATTATAAGGCTGTACAGAACAGTGCACTATTACAGACTGATTTTTTCTTAGTAGAGCAGCTAACTAAAAGTACATGCAGTGGGAGATAAACGATAACACAAGTACAGTACAGGCTACAAAACACAAACAACAACAGGTTGTACCAGTTAATAGTATGCCTAGTATAAGAAATCCACAATAAAGTTCACAATCAAAGTTAACCGCTTCCTTTAAAAAAAAAAAAAAAAAAAAACTTTTTACTTTTACTTAAAATACTTAAGTACATTAAATATCAGAAAATTACTTTTCATACTTAAGTACAGTATAAATCAGATACTTTAAGACTTTTACTTAAGTAATATTCTAAAAGGTAACCTTTACTTCTACCAAAGTCTTTTTCTAGTACCATACTTGTACTTTTACTCAAGTATTGCTTTCTAGTACTTTATACAACACTGTTGTATTCTCCTAGGCCCTCTCCTTCCTCCCCCTGGCATATTTTCAGACAAATTAGTCTATTTCAGAAGCAGTTCACTTGAATTTCAGGGGAAAATACAACCCAACTTTGAGGAGCTCAAAGACTAATCCGCCATATTGGTCAGCCTTCCGCCGGAAGTCTGAACATCTTTTTCCATCTTGTGTGTAATCAAAATGAAAAAAAGAATTTTGCACCTGGCTTTATCATTTGTTCAGATCTATCTACCGAAAATATATGCAAAATTGTGCATATTTAATGAGATTTTTATGAACTTGTGTAAGTAGTCAACTGAGGAAGTTTCATAGTGATATCTATTATTAATCTAGAATACTGTCTAACATTTTATGGCTGCTCTGTCAAGTCTTCCTTGTCGGTTAGGAACCTGGGTGTGCTCTTTGATAGCAACCTTTCATTTGAAAGTCATGTGTCTAGCATCTGTAAAACCGCATTTTTTATCTTAAAAATATATCTAAATTGCGTCATATGCTCTCAGTGAAAAATGCAGAACAATTAGTTAATGCGTTCATAACATCAAGGCTAGATTATTGTAATACTATTATGGGTGGTTGCCCTTCACACATAATAAACAAACTGCAGCTGGTCCAAAACGCAGCAGCTAGAGTTCTTACCAGAACCAGGAAGTATTACCATATTAGCCCGGTTCTGACAACACTGCATTGGCTGCCTATTAAACATCGTATAAATTTTAAAATATTGCTGATCACTTACAAAGCACTAAATGGTTTAGCTCCCCAGTACTAGAGCGAGCTCTTAAAGGATTAGTTCACTTTTAAAGTGAAAATTCTGTCATCATATACTCACCCTTAAGTTGTTTCAAACCTGTATGAATTTCTTTCCTCTGCTGAACACAAAGGAAGATATTTAGAAGAATGTCAGTAACCAGATAGTTTTTGGTTCCCATTGACTTCCATAGTAGGAAAAAATATACTATGATTGTATGATATACTAATATTGGTCTCAAATTCTCCTGTGCATTGATCATTGCAGCCAATCATAGATATATCCGATAAGCACAGGAACACAATGGCCAATTAGAGGTGTTTATGATTCCACTCAAAAGCCCTCAAAGCGTCACATTTTAAAAATTTCAGTACCGAAGTTGGTACTGAAGTTGGTACTTTTGACATCATAGTCTCAACATGTCTTGTGTGTGTGCTCTCTGTGGTCTTTAAGCAAGAATACAGAATACACATATGACCTGGGAGGGGGCTGCATATGGAAAAACACTGGGGTGTCCAGCCCGCAGGGTGGAATGTTTCAACCCCAGGGGTGACAAGGTGGCTTGCCAAGGGAAAGACACATGCTCAGAGAGGCTTACAGTGAAAAATACACATGTGTGGGTCATCCATAGCCAATTGCGAGAGCTGCCGGTGGCATAACTCAGGGGTTGACGTCAACAGTGCTGGAGAAATTTAGGGCTTCTCAGGGAGGCTCACCTGAGGAGAGTATTGCACATATCCAGTCCGTGGAGTGGAATGGCGAGCAAGCGAAGACACCTGAGCAGATCCTAGTACCGGCTGGTTGAAGCGAGTACATGAGAGGACACTGGCTCCACTCAGAGATTGTAGAATCTTGCGAATGTGTTGGGTGTCACCCAGGCTGCACTAGCGAGGCGCCGTGCACTAGAGCCCAAGAGGAAGCCACACTCCGGGTGGAGTGGGCCTTCACACTAAGGGGGCATGGTCGACCTTGCTGCTGGTAAGCCAAAGCAATGGTGTTCACTATTCAGTTAGAAAAAACCTTTGCTTGGAGAGAGCCTTTCCCTTCAGCTTCCCACTTAACAGACAAAGAGCTGGTTTGAGGTCCTGAAACACTGCGTTCTGTCTACGTAAGCACGGAGGGCGTGTACTGGACAGAGCAGTGTCAAGGCTGGGTCTGCCTCCTCCAAGGGCAGCGCTTGCAGGTTCACCACCTGATCTCGAAAGGGAGTGGTAGGAACCTTGGGCACATATCCAGGCCGGGGTCTCAGGATCACGTGAGAATAGGCCGGCCCTAATTCGGCACGCTTCATCAACGGGAAATGCCTGCGGGTCCCCTACCCTCTTAATGGAGGCCAATGCAACCAGGAGCGCTGTCTAGCATACTAATCCAAATAAGTGACAAAATAACGCAAACATTTTCCTATTTACATGTTGTGATTTGTATAGTCACAGAGTGTACAAAAAACAAAGTCACATGAGACACAGACATATTTTAACCGTATAAATACTGGGAACGTCTCGGTTACGGATGTAACCCTCGTTCCCTGAGTAGGGAACGGAGACGTTACGTCGAATGACGACGAATGGGGTTCGCTTAGAAGCCTATCCTCTTCGAACAGTAATAAAACGAGCCAATGGCAAGCAACTGCCATGGGTCTGCTGAATTTGCATAGCGTAACTCCGCCCCACAGTGTGGGTATATAAGGAAGTGAGCCGGCAACATGCAGATATGTTTCTTCGCTGAAGGAGCCAAGCTGAACTCAGGCTGTTCCAGCGGTACAGCGGAAGTGGCAGGAAGACGTAACGTCTCCGTTCCCTACTCAGGGAACGAGGGTTACATCCGTAACCGAGACGTTCCCTTTCGTTGTCACTTCGAGTTACGTCGAATGACGACGAATGGGGTTCCCAGTCCAATCACGCCACCTCGGCTGTCTTCCAGTGCCCTGCGTAAGTCTGAGCTCCCTGTCGTGAGACTAGCACGGACGAAGGACTCCTACTTAACACAGGAATACCAAGGTACACTGGGAAGCATATCACAGTGGAATATGCAATCAGTGCCCGCCCGAAGGGGGGGGACTTAAAAAACACATATGACCCGGAAGGGGGTGCATACGGAGAACACTGGGGTGTCCAGCCCGTAGGGTGGAGTATTTCAACCCCAGAGGTGGCAGACTGGCTTGCCAAGGGAAAGACACATGCTCGAGAGAGGCTTACAGTGGAATACACACGTGGGGGTCGCCCAGAGGGGGAACCATGCACATGGTAGCACCTAGCCAACGCGAAAGCTGCCGGAGGCATAACTCTGGCGTTAACGTCAACAGCGCTGGAGGAACTCAGGGCTTATCAGGCTCACCTGAGGAGATATCGCACGTATCCAGTCCGCGGAGTGGAATGGCGAGCAAGCGAAGACACCTGAGCGGGTCCTAGCACCGGCTGGTTGAAGCGAGTACTCTGGAGGACACTGGCTCCACTCGGAGATTGTAGAATCTGGCGAATGTGTTGGGTGTCGCCCAGCCTGCAGCTCTGCAGATGTCTGTTAGCGAGGCGCCATGCGCTAGAGCCCAAGAGGAGGCCACACTCCGAGTGGAGTGGGCCGTCACACCAAGGGGGCACGGTCGACCTTGCTGCTGGTAAGCCAAAGCAATGGCGTCCACTATCCAGTGAGACAACCTTTGCTTGGAGAGAGCCTTTCCCTTAAGCTTCCCACCATAACAGACAAAGAGCTGGTCTGAGGTCCTGAAACACTGCGTTCTGTCGACGTAAGCACGGAGGGCGCGTACTGGACAGAGCAATGCCAAGGCTGGGTCTGCCTCCTCCAGGGGCAGCGCTTGCAGGTTCACCACCTGGTCCCGGAAGGTAGTGGTGGGAACCTTGGGCACATATCCAGGCCGGGGTCTCAGGATCACGTGAGAAAAGGCCGGTCCGAATTCCAGGCACGCTTCGTCTACAGAAAATGCGTGCAGGTCCCCTACCCTCTTGATGGAGGCCAAAGCAACCAGGAGCGCTGTCTTAATTGACAGGAACTTAAGCTCCACTGATTCCAGAGGCTCAAAGGGAGCACTCTGCAGGGCAGTTAGTACCACTGAGAGGTCCCAAGAGGGAACGAGAGGAGGGCGAGGAGGCTGTAGTCTCCTCGCTCCTCTCAGGAACCTGATAACCAGGTCGTGCTTTCCCACGGACTTACCATCAACTGCGTCGTGATGTGCGGCGATAGCGGCAACATATACTTTCAGGGTGGAGGGAGACAGCCTTCGCTCCAACCCATCCTGCAGGAAGGAAAGCACGACACTGATCGGGCATGATCTGGGGTCTTCTAGTGAGAAGAGCACCAAGAGACGAAGAGGTTCCACTTCAACGCGTAGGCATGTCTAGTGGACGATGCTCTAGCGGAAGTGATGGTAGCCACCACCGCTGGTGGTAGGGTACTCAAACCTGCCTCGTCCCGTCCAGGAGCCACACGTGGAGGTTCCAAAGATCGGGACGAGGGTGCCAAAGGGTGCCCCGTCCCTGAGAAAGGAGGTCCTTCCTCAGAGGAATTGGCCAGGGAGGTGCTGTCGCGAGGAGTACAAGTTCGGAGAACCAGGTTCGGGTGGGCCAGTGTGGCGCAACCAATATGACTTGCTCCTCGTCCTCCCTGATCTTGCACAGGGTCTGTGCAAGAAGGCTCACTGGGGGAAACGCATATTTGCGGAGGGCCCGGGGCCAGCTGTGCGCCAGAGCGTCCGTGCCGAGCGTGCCCTCGGTCAGGGAGTAAAACTGGGCGCAGTGGGACGAGTCGTGGGAGGCAAACAGGTCTACCTGTGCGTCCCCGAACTGATCCCAAATCAGCTGGACTGCCTGGGGATGGAGTCTCCATTCTCCCGGAAGAGGCTGAAGCCGTGAGAGCTCGTCGGCTGCACAGTTCAGGTCTCCCGGAATATAAATGGCTCGAAGCGACCTCAGATGCTTCTGACTCCATATGAGGAGGTGGCGGGCGAGTTGCGACATACGGCGGGAGCGTAGACCACCTTGTCGGTTGATGTACGCTACTGTCGCGGTATTGTCTGAGCGGACTAGTACGTGCTGGTTCTCGAGCAGCGCCCGGAAGCGGTGCAGAGCGAGACGTACTGCCAGCAACTCGAGGCAATTGACATGCCATAGGCGGTGGGGACCTGTCCAGGAGCCCGCGGCAGCATGTCCATTGCACATGGCACCCCAGCCCGTGGAGGAGGCATCCGTTGACACAACAACATGCCTGGAAACTCGTTCTAAGGGCACTCCGGCCCGTAGAAAGCTGAGGTTCGTCCACGGGGAGAAGGTCTGACGGCAGGTCGGAGTAACTGGTACTCGGAGCTTGCCCTGGTGCCATGCCCACCTCGGGACTCGATCGTGAAGCCAGTGCTGAAGCGGTCTCATATGAAGTAATCCGAGCGGCGTTACCCGCGGCTGCAGATGCCATATGCCCCAGGAGCCTCTGAAAAAGTTTCAGTGGAACCGCACTCTTGCCCTCGATTTGTCTCAGGCAAGTCAGCAGTGACTGCGCGCGCTCGCTCGTAAGCTGCGCGCACATGGCGACCGAGTCGATATCCATACCGAGAAAAGAGATCCTCTGCACGGGGCAAAGTTTGCTCTTCCCTGTGTTCGCAAACCTGGTCCCGAGAGTGAGCTAGGATTAGCCAGTCGTCGAGATAATTCAGGATGCGAACCCCGTGTTGCCGTAGCGGCACAAGGGCTGCCTCGACGACCTTCGTGAAGACGCGAGGAGACAGGGCCAGCCCGAATGGGAGAACCGCGTACTGGTATGCCTGCCCCTTGAAAGCAAACCGCAGGAACGGTCTGTGTTGAGGAAGAATGGAGACATGAAAGTAGGCGTCCTTCAGGTCGATCGCTGCAAACCAATCCTGTGGCTGCACACATTCGAAAATGCGCTTGGCCGTGAGCATCTTGAACGGAAGCCTGTGAAGGGAACGGTTCAAGACGCGCAAGTCCAGGATTGGCCGTAACCCACCGGTTTTCTTGGGGACAATGAAGTAGGGGCTGTAGAAGCCGGACCTCATTGCGGCTGGAGGGACGGTCTCGATCGCACCCTTCGCCAGCAGGGTGGCGACCTCCGCTCTCATGACAGGGGCATTGCCACCGACCATAGTGAAGCGGACTCCCCTGAAGCGGGGAGGAGACCGCGCGAACTGAATCGCATAGCCGAGCCTGATGGTTCGCGCGAGCCAGCGGGACAGGTTGGGAAGCTCTAACCAGGCTCCCAAGGACTGTGCCAGCGGGGTCATGCGAACGACAGACGTCCCCCCGGGGGTGCAGCGAAGCGGAATGACCGGCCCGGACGTGGGTGGCATAGCGGTCTGCCAGAGGAGGCCAGGGAAGGACCAGCGTTCCACGGGGGCGTGCTCTGGCAGGGGTCTGGCGACAGAAGGGGATGAGAGCAGCGGGGCCCGTGGGCGGCGCGCACTGTCATTCCCTTCTGGGGGCTCAGAGATGGGGATATCAGTTCTTTCTTTAACCACATTAGGGTGCTGCCCACCCGTGGGTGAGCAGCGGGGAGTGGAGAACAAAAGATTCTCCCCCGGCCCTCCACCGGGGGAAGGAGTGGTCCTGCTACCATCTCCTGTGAAAAACTGATTGCCATCTCTGAGCAGCCCGTCTCAGGAGCGCCTCTTGGCCTGGCGTTTAGCGGGGCGCGTGGCTGGGGAGGGCTGTGGCGCCTGCCTGCGGCGTCCTCCACGACGCGGCCCGGGTGAAGGCTGCTGCTGGGGCCGTGCGGGAGGGGCGGGAGCCGCGGGAGGGCGCCCTCGGCGGCGAGCAGGCTGAGGCGTCTGAGCCGACGGCTGGGTGGAGGCAGCAGCGGGCCGTCGGGGCAGAATATGTCTGATAGCCTCAATCTGCTTCTGGGCGGTTGAAAACTGTTGGGCGAAGTCTTCAACCGCTCCGCCGAAGAGGCCAGCCTGAGATATGGGGGCGTCGAGCAGACGAGTCCGCTCAGCGTCCCTCATATCGGCCAGGTTGAGCCAGAGGTGTCCCTCCTGGTCCACACTAGTGGACATCACCTGACCCAGGGAGCATGCGGTCACTTTCGTCGCCCGGAGAGCGAGGTCAGTGGCGGCACGCAGCTCATTGAAGAGCCCTGGGTCAGTCCTCCCCTCGTGCATGTCCCTGAGCATCTGGGCCTGGTAGACCTGCAGAGTGGCCATGGCATGCAATGAGGTGGCTGCCTGCCCCGCAGCTGTATAGGTCTTCGCCACCAGGGTCGACGAAAACCTACAGGCCTTGGAGGGGTGCTTAGGATCACCTTAGGCCGCTTCCGGCGCTGCACTGTGGCGACGAGTGCCTACAGCACGTCTGAAATGTTTGTTTGTTTTCTGGTTTATATGTAAATGTTTTTCATCACATAAGCCCCGAATTACACGTTGGGAAAGTGTGATTTGCTAAGTCAGAAGCGACCCAAAAAAGTTAAGATGCGTGTTACGCAGCTCTTGTCTATCGTCCTGGCGATCCACCTGCTGCTGTCGACAGTCCTCTCACGGGGAGGCTATGCAGCGGCCGCCGCCACAACAACATATAGGATTATATGTTATACCCGTGATCAACTCTGGCAACTAAGGGATCTGCACAGCGGAAACTTCCCAGTCGATCTGCCTGAGGAGTGTACACGGACATCCACAGCACCGAGGAAAAGAGGTCGGCGCGGGGGCGTACGGCGTAGAGTTCGCGCACGGGGGAGCAAGCCACCTCTACCTACGGTTATCCTGGCTAACACCCGCTCCTTGGTGAAGCAACTTACGGAGCTGCGGAACGCTGTGAGGTACCTCTCAGAGTATCGGGAAAGTTGTCTGTTGTGCTTCACGGAAACATGGCTTAAAGACACAACTGATAACTCAACACTCAGGATCACAGGGTTCAGTGACCCGATTAGACTGGACCGTGACGCACAGGTAACCGGCAAAAGAATGGGTGGGGGAGTGTGTGTTTATATTAACGAGGCATGGTGTAAAAATTATATAGTAAGAGACACCCATTGCTCGGAGGACATTAAACTATTGTCGCTGTCGGTAAGACCTTACTATCTACCTAGGGAATTCGGTCAGGTGTTTGTCACTGTGGTATATATTCATCCCCACGCTAATACTAAGGTCGCGGCAAATAGGATATACGACACAATGGCTAAATTAGAAAACATGGCACCTGATGCGCCGAAGTTTGTTCTCGGAGACTTTAATGGATGCTCAATCAAAAGCGTATTGCCCAATTACTATCAATACGTCAAGTGCCCGACAAGGAGGGAAAAGACACTTGATCTATGTTTTGGGAATATTAGAGACGCTTACAAGGGTTACGCAAAACCGCCCCTCGGAGACTCGGATCACAACGCAATCCAGCTCGTCCCGCAGTACAAACAAAAGCTCAAGACAAGCAAACCGGAGATAAAGACATTCAAACAGTGGACTGACGAGTCTGTTGAACGCCTTAGAGGCTGTTTTGACTGTACTGTGTGGGACATTTTTGTGAATACTAGTAAGAACTTGGAAGAGTTGACTTTAGTGGTGACTGACTATATTCGGTTCTGTGTGGACTGTATAATCCCAGAAAAAACGTTTAGGGTATTTCCAAATGACAAACCTTGGGTAAATAAAGAATTAAAAGTTGCGCTGCACAGAAAAAGGAGAGCTTTTGAACAGGGAGACATGCTTAAATGAAAACAGTTCAGAAAGAGATTAGACTGATAACAAATGACTGTAAACAGAAATATAAACGGCAGATTGAGGCGGAAATGAGGGGGAATAACTTGAAACATGCATGGCTAGGGATGTATACAATGATAGGGAAGGAAGAGAAGAAAAGGCACATAGATACAAATGGAGATGATCAAGCATTTGCAAATGAACTGAATGGTTTTTACGCACGGTTCGAAACATCAGACTTTCTCCTGGAGCGTGATGCCATTAGACAGCAGCTACAGTATGGTGCTCCTCCAACTATTACAGCAGATGAGGTGCGGAGAGTTTTTAATAAAATTGATTTTAAAAAAGCACCAGGCCCTGATCAAATAAGTGGAAGGGTCTTGCAGAAGTGTAGTGAACAACTTAGCCTAATTTTCTGCCAGCTTTTTCAAAAGTCATTAGATACACACTACATTCCTAAAGCCTGGAAGTCTTCACTCATAGTACCAGTACCTAAAGTAGCAAGACCAGCTGATTTAAATGATTATCGTCCAGTCGCCCTAACATCAATCGTGATGAAGAGTTTAGAAAGAATCGTTCTGAGACATATTCTTAATGATGTGCAATGTAATATCGACCCTTTACAGTTTGCCTATAGAAACAAGCGGAGCACAGATGATGCTCTTCTGTATATGCTCCATAATATCTATTGCCATCTGGATAAGCCCAAACGATATGCCCAGGTTCTCTTTATAGATTTTTCTTCCGCCTTTAACACCATCAGGCCCCACATTATGATGGAGAGGCTAGGCCAGTTAGGGGTAAATCCTAATATAATTAGGTGGGTTGAGTCCTTTCTGACGGAGAGAACACAGTGTGTTAGGGTAAATGAAGCTGTGTCCTCCCCGATTATGACCAATACAGGATCCCCACAAGGCAGTGTCATCTCACCAGTATTGTTCACTCTTTACACTAACGAGTGTAGAAGTAATACATCTGAGCATCTCACAATACAATTTGCAGATGACACAGCAATAGTGGGGTTAATACAGAATAGTGATGAGACCAACTACAGGGCCTGGGTGGATCAATTCGCAGACTGGTGTAGGTCCAGCTGTCTTCTTCTAAATATAAAGAAAACAAAGGAAATAATACTGGATTACAGAACTGGGAGCCAGTTTCACCAGTGTTTGGTTATACATGGAGAGGATGTTGCGATTGTAGCCCCGAGTACAAGTACTTAGGCACAATAATAGATAATAAGTTGCAGTGGAACAGTAATACCGACACCATCTATAAAAAGGGGCTGCAGAGGCTGCATTTTATGCGGAGACTGAGACAATTTAGAGTGGATAGAGATTTGATGATGCTTTTTTATCACTCATTTGTGGAGAGCATGCTACTTTTTTGTTGTGTTGCCTGGTATTCTCTCTGTCAGTGACCAACAAAAATAGACTGAGCAAGATAGTCAACTTGGCCAGCAAGGTTCGGGGGAAAAAACTAGACAGTATGGCTATTACCTGTGAAAGAAGGGTGTTCAAGAAAGGTCAAGCAATCTATAAGGATATGTCACATCCCCTACACCAGGCATATGAGGTGTTGCCATCAGGGAGGAGGTTTAGGCTACCTTCTTTCCAAACAAATCGAGGCAGTAAGTCATTCATTCCAACTAGCATTACATTGATGAATAAGAACTTACCTGCAGGACAGCACTTTAAATAGCACCATGCACTTTCTCTCCAGCTGGACTGTCGCAGTATGCATACCGGTAACTACACTTTACTATTTAGTGTATGTGCGGGGGTGGTTGGGGTGAGGGAAATTTTGTTATATATTTTGTTTTGTATTCTGTCCTGTCAAATTGTTTTATTGTCTTTGTATAAATGTATCAGATGTGCTGTATGTATGGCACATACCAATTTTCCGAAAGGATAAATAAATCTCTCTCTCACAACATCATCAACACACAACACACAACATCATCAACACACAACATCATCAACACACAACATCATCAACATACAACACACAACATCATCAACACACAACATCATCAACACACAACATCATCAACACACAACATCATCAACACACAACATCATCAACACACAACACACAACACACAACACACAACATCATCAACAGTGGAGACCTGTCTGCGGCGCTGCAGCTGCTCTCGGAGCCTGCGCAGGTGTGTGTGGGCGTGGGCTTCCTCTCGCTGCATCTGATTGGTCACGGTGAGCTTCACGCTCTTCAGCACTGATTGGCAGAGGTCTTCATAGGGGGCGGAGCGTGTAGAGGGGGGCGGGGCCTGCAGTGATGCTGCTCAGGGACTAACTCTGCGCACAAATCAGCCAAGCGTCCACGGCTCTGACCAAACAAGCTCTGTGTGGATACACACACACACACATTACTGATATACACATCACATGGGTTGTATAATATTGCGGGTCAACATTACATCAAATAATAAGGGAATATCTGCGGTCGTATGTAGTAGGGGTGGGAATCACCAGAGGCACCACGATACGATATTATCCCGATTACTTGGGTCACGATACGATATTATTGCGATTTTAAACATATTGCGATATATTGCAATTTTTTACCTTTTTCCAACTTCAAATTATGTCCGCAAAGGAAAACTGTCAACATCTGTTTGTTCATGTCACATCAGTTTTATTGCCGCAAAATGTGATTGTCAAGCGGACTAACAAACAAACACTTACATGAACCTGTGATAAATGTTGCATACACCTGGCAAACTGAACTGTTTGCATTTAAGGTGGACTAGACTGTAACACAAACAGGTATGCACGGCTGTGTTACTACAGGTATTGATGAGATGCAACAACGCCCGCAAGTGTTATATACCGGTATAACGCCTGTTATTTGCAACAACGCCCGCAATTTGCTCTTTTAGATAAGGAAAAAACGTCTGTGTCTTTGTTTCCACAGTATTTTCAATTTTGATATTTTTAGGTCAAACCGTTGTTGTCTGACAGTCATATCATGCAGGTCTATGGGGTCCACCTCAAAGAGCATACACAGAGTCCAAATTAAACATGATTTAATGACTCGTAAATTGTAAGTGCACATTGATGGCCTA
Organism: Phoxinus dragarum; assembly: GCA_033366665.1. Lineage (NCBI taxonomy): Eukaryota > Metazoa > Chordata > Actinopteri > Cypriniformes > Leuciscidae > Phoxinus > Phoxinus dragarum. The sequence continues at coordinate 85,741 of JARPMJ010000985.1, read as the reverse complement.
AGACAGGAAACGAGCGGTTTGTGTGAGAAAACAAACAGTATTTATATAGTTTTTACCTCTTGTAATCACAGTCACGTCCAACTTAGTACTCTGAGGGCGCGGGCGCTTCCTTCTGTGTGACGTGTGCGCAGACTGGTGCATAGATATACACACTAGATGTCGCATTAAAGACATTCGTTCCAATGAACTGCCGTAGCCAAGGTGAGATCTAGTGTATACATCTATGCACCAGTCCTGCGCACACGTCACACACCAGGATGCGCTCGCGCCCTCAGATCACGTTGGTTGGACGTGGCTGTGTTACAAGAGGTAAAAACTATATAAATACTGTTTGTTTTCTCACACAAACCGCTCGTTTCGTGTCTTAGGCATCAATGTGTACTTACATTTACGAGTCATTAAATCATGTTTAATTTGGACTCTGTGCATGCTCTTTGAGGAGGACCCCATAGACCTGCACGCTTAATAAACAAACTACAGCTAGTTCAAAACGCAGCCGCTCGAGTTCTTACCAGAACCAGGAAGTATGACCATATTAGCCCTGTTCTGTCAACACTGCATTGGCTGCCTATTAAACATCGTATAAATTTTAAAATATTGCTGATCACTTACAAAGCACTAAATGGTTTATCTCCGCAGTACTTGAGCGAGCTCTTAACGCATTATAGTCCTTCACGTCTACTGCCATCTCACAACTCCGGCCAGTTAATAATACCTAGAATATCAAAATCGACTGCTGGCGGTAGATCATTTTCCTATTTAGCACCAAAACTCTGGAACAGTCTTCCTACCATTGTCCGGGAAGCAGACACACTCTGTCAGTTCAAATCTAGACTAAAGACACATCTCTTCGGCCTAGCATACACATAACACATTATAGACTTATAATTAGGCTGCATAGTTTAGAACAGCCGGGACCGGGAACACTTCCCGTAATCCTGATGTACTTGGTACATCATAAGAAGGATGGCGTCTACGCTAATATTAGTCTCTCTGTCTATCCCGAGGTTTACTGATGTCCACCGGAACCAGGCCGGATCCAGATCTGATGAAGGACCAGCGCCAGGACACGACGACGACGCCGCTGACCTGAAGTGTCAACCAGTCTCTCCTCCTCTCCACTCCGACTTCAACCAACCGGAACTGGACAAATACTCTGATTCATTCTGAACTTCACACACTGTTCACTCATTGGCCGGAGGAGAACTGGCCCCCGACTGAGCCTGGGTTCTCCCAAGGTTTTTTTCTCCATTCTGTCCCTGATGGAGTTTTGGTTCCTTGCCGCTGTTGCCATGCCTTCTGGCTTGCTTAGTTGGGGACATTAAATATTCAACAATATTATAGATCTGCCTTAAAGGTGGACGATGATGAAATTATTTTTTTTGTATTATTTTCATGTTATCACTGTGAAGCTGCTCTGATACAATCTGTATTGTAAAAAGCGCTATATAAATAAAGATGACTTGACTTGACTTGACTTGACTTGATATGACTGTCAGACAACAACGGTTTGACCTAAAAATATCAAAATTGAAAATACTGTGGAAACAAAGACACCTACATCTTGGATGCCCTTGAGGTAAGCTAGAACATATCAAAAATTAATTTCAAAGTGAACTATCCCTTTAAATTCTCATGTGTAATTTAAATAATAAAAGATCGATGCTTGGCGCCCGTATATCGATACAGAATTACCACAGAAAATATCGCGATACTATGCTGTATCGATTTTTTCCCCCACCCCTAGTATGTAGTGAACATGATTAGCGGCATCCATCCGCAGCTAAACATGACGCTGAACCGTATAAAGCGCTGCAGAAATAAAGCTCATCGACTTCTTCTGGGGTTTCTTGGGCTTCTGTTTGTCATTTTTGGGCCACGACGCTGAGGTTCTGAAAGGTTCTATATGATCGAGGATTACTGAGCGTCCAGCGTTCACACAGAGCCTCAGTGATCGAGGATTATAGATTATGATAGATTATGAATATGATACTGACCGTCCAGCGTTCACACAGAGCCTCAGTGATCGAGGATTATAGATTATGATAGATTATGAATATGATACTGACCGTCCAGCGTTCACACAGAGCCTCAGTGATTCTGCTGTCCTGCTGCAGCTCAAACTCTCTCCTCTGACGCCAGTGTCTCGCCTGCAGCTCCGCAAACGCCTGCGCAGACAGACAGGTGAGCAGTGAGACAGACAGACGCCCTGCGCAGACAGACAGGTGAGCAGACAGACAGACAAAGGCCTGCGCAGACAGACAGGTGAGCAGTGAGACAGACAGACGCCTGCGCAGACAGACAGGTGAGCAGACAGACAGACAAAGGCCTGCGCAGACAGACAGGTGAGCAGTGAGACAGACAGACGCCTGCGCAGACAGACAGGTGAGCAGACAGACAGACAGACGCCTGCGCAGACAGACAGGTGAGCAGACAGACAGACAAAGGCCTGCGCAGACAGACAGGTGAGCAGTGAGACAGACAGACGCCTGTGCAGACAGACAGGTGAGCAGACAGACAGACAAAGGCCTGCGCAGACAGACAGGTGAGACAGGTCTCTACAGCAGGTGTGACGCTGCCGTGTGTTTCTCACCTTCATCATGAGTCGGGCGTCTGTGTGTGTGTGTGAGTGTGTGTGTGACACGCGACTCCACTCGCAGCTCTGAGTCTTCATCATCCTCCTCCTCCTCCCACAGATCTTCTGAACGAGCTCGAGCGCCAGTGTGTCCGTCTGACGTCTGATCGCTGCAGGCCACAGAACATCACGTTAATGTGGGATTACAAATTTAAGAATATGTTTAAGATCTGCTGATGCAACATCACTTGAAGATCTAAGGTGGCATTCTATATGAACATGACCGAACCCAGAGAGACAACTTAGAGTTAATCATTTAGTTCTAGTGAAGTCAATGGGGTCCATGATGACAGAATTTTCATTTTTAAGATAACTATTCCTTTAAATTGATTTCAGATGCGGGGTCAGTGTGTGTGTGTGTGTGTGTGTCGTACCGTCAGCACTCTGCTCCACTGCTTCATTAACCGCAGTCTGGAAGTCACTGAGAATCTGTGTGTCCAGCTGGCCATCACATCTCAGCTGCTCCACTGATTGGATCGTGGCTTTCACCATAAGCTCCGCCTCCAGTTTCAGGAGGGTGGTCCTTCCTCTCAGGCAGTCGCTCACTTCCTGCCAGCACTCGATCCTGTCAATCAGCATCTATCGAACATTAGCATTAGCCTGAGCTCAACCTTAGCATTAGCCTGAGCGCAGCGTGAACACTGTAGTGTGTGTGACTGTAGTGTAATAGTGTGTGTGACTGCAGTGTGTGATCTGTAGTGCGATAGTGTGTGGGATATAGTGTGTGAGACTGTAGTGTGTGTGAATGTAGTGTGATAGTGTATGTGACTGTAGTGTGTGTGACTGCAGTGTGTGTGACTGCAGTGAGTGTGACTGTAGTGTCTGTGACTGTAGTTATTGTGACTGTAGTGAGTGAGACTGTAGTGAGTGTGACAGTAGTGAGTGTGACAGTAGTGAGTGAGACTGTAGTGAGTGTGACTGTAGTGAGTGAGACTGTAGTGAGTGTGACTGTAGTGAGTGAGACTGTAGTGAGTGAGACTGTAGTGAGTGTGACTGTAGTGAGTGTGACTGTAGTGAGTGAGACTGTAGTGAGTGAGACTGTAGTGAGTGTGACAGTAGTGAGTGTGACTGTAGTGAGTGTGACTGTAGTGAGTGAGACTGTAGTGAGTGAGACTGTAGTGAGTGAGACAGTAGTGAGTGTGACAGTAGTGAGTGAGACTGTAGTGAGTGTGACTGTAGTGAGTGAGACTGTAGTGAGTGTGACTGTAGTGAGTGAGACTGTAGTGAGTGAGACTGTAGTGAGTGTGACAGTAGTGAGTGAGACTGTAGTGAGTGAGACTGTAGTGAGTGTGACAGTAGTGAGTGAGACTGTAGTGAGTGAGACAGTAGTGAGTGTGACAGTAGTGAGTGAGACTGTAGTGAGTGTGACTGTAGTGAGTGTGACTGTAGTGAGTGTGACTGTAGTGAGTGAGACTGTAGTGAGTGAGACTGTAGTGAGTGTGACAGTAGTGAGTGAGACTGTAGTGAGTGAGACTGTAGTGAGTGTGACAGTAGTGAGTGTGACTGTAGTGAGTGTGACTGTAGTGAGTGAGACTGTAGTGAGTGAGACTGTAGTGAGTGTGACAGTAGTGAGTGTGACAGTAGTGAGTGAGACTGTAGTGAGTGTGACTGTAGTGAGTGAGACTGTAGTGAGTGTGACTGTAGTGAGTGAGACTGTAGTGAGTGAGACTGTAGTGAGTGTGACTGTAGTGAGTGTGACTGTAGTGAGTGAGACTGTAGTGAGTGTGACAGTAGTGAGTGTGACAGTAGTGAGTGTGACTGTAGTGAGTGTGACTGTAGTGAGTGAGACTGTAGTGAGTGAGACTGTAGTGAGTGAGACTGTAGTGAGTGTGACTGTAGTGAGTGTGACTGTAGTGAGTGTGACTGTAGTGAGTGTGACAGTAGTGTGTGTGACTGTAGTGAGTGTGACTGTAGTGTGTGTGACTGTAGTGTGTGTGACTGTAGTGTGTGTGACTGCAGTGTGTGTGACTGTAGTGAGTGTGACTGTAGTGTGTGTGACTGGTGTGTGTGACTGTGGTGTGTGTGACTGTGGTGTGTGTGACTGTGGTGTGTGTGACTGTAGAGTATGTGACTGCAGTGTGTGTGACTGTAGTGAGTGTGACTGTAGTGTGTGTGACTGTGGTGTGTGTGACTGTAGTGTGTGTGACTGTAGTGAGTGTGACTGTAGAGTATGTGACTGCAGTGTGTGTGACTGTAGTGAGTGTGACTGTAGTGTGTGTGACTGTAGTGAGATTGACTGTAGTGTGTGTGACTGTAGTGAGTGTGACTGTAGAGTGTGTGTGGCTGGAGTGTGTGTGACTGTGGTGTGTGTGACTGTGGTGTGTGTGACTGTGGTGTGTGTGACTGTGGTGTGTGTGACTGTGGTGTGTGTGACTGTGGTGTGTGTGATTGTAGTGTGTGTGACTGTAATTTGTGTGATTGTAGTGTGTGTGACTGTAGGGTGTGTGACTGCAGTAAGTGTGACTGTAGTGTATGTGACTGCAGTGTGTGTGACAGTAGTGTGTGTGACTGTAGTGAGTGTGACTGCAGTGAGTGTGACTGTAGGGTGTGTGACTGTAGGGTGTGACTGTAGGGTGTGTGACTGTAGTGAGTGAGACTGTAGTGAGTGTGACTGTAGTGAGTGAGACTGTAGTGAGTGAGACTGTAGGGTGTGTGACTGTAGGGTGTGACTGTAGGGTGTGTGACTGTAGTGAGTGAGACTGTAGTGAGTGTGACTGCAGTGAGTGTGACTGTAGGGTGTGTGACTGTAGGGTGTGACTGTAGGGTGTGTGACTGTAGTGAGTGAGACTGTAGTGAGTGTGACTGTAGTGAGTGAGACTGTAGTGAGTGTGACTGTAGGGTGTGTGACTGTAGTGTGTGTGACTGTAGGGTGTGACTGTAGGGTGTGTGACTGTAGGGTGTGACTGTAGTGTGTGAGACTGTAGTGAGTGACTGTAGTGTGTGAGACTGTAGTGAGTGTGACTGTAGAGTATGTGACTGCAGTGTGTGTGACTGTGGTGTGTGTGACTGTAGTTTGTGTGATTGTAGTGTGTGACTGTTGTTTGTGTGATTGTAGTGTGTGTGACTGTAGTTTGTGTGATTGTAGTGTGTGTGACTGTAGTGAGTGTGACTGTAGAGTGTGTGGCTGCAGTGTGTGTGACTGTAGTGAGTGTGACTGTAGTGTGTGTGACTGACTGTGGTGTGTGAGACTGTAGTGTGTGTGACTGTGGTGTGTGTGACTGTAGTCTGTGTGATTGTAGTCTGTGTGACTGCAGTGTGTGTGACTGCAGTGTGTGTGACTGCAGTGAGTGTGACTGTAGTGTGTGTGACTGCAGTGTGTGTGACTGTAGTGTAATAGTGTGTGTGACTGCAGTGTGTGATCTGTAGTGCGATAGTGTGTGGGATATAGTGTGTGAGACTGTAGTGTGTGTGAATGTAGTGTGATAGTGTATGTGACTGTAGTGTGTGTGACTGCAGTGTGTGTGACTGCAGTGTGTGTGACTGCAGTGAGTGTGACTGTAGTGTCTGTGACTGTAGTTATTGTGACTGTAGTGAGTGTGACTGCAGTGAGTGTGACTGTAGTGAGTGTGACTGTAGTGAGTGTGACTGTAGTGAGTGAGACTGTAGTGAGTGAGACTGTAGTGAGTGAGACTGTAGTGAGTGAGACTGTAGTGTGTGTGACTGTAGTGAGTGTGACTGTAGGGTGTGTGACTGCAGTGTGTGTGACTGTAGTGAGTGTGACTGTAGTTCGTGTGACTGTAGTTTGTGTGACTGTAGTGTGTGTGACTGTAGTGAGTGTGACTGTAGTGTGTGTGACTGTAGTTTGTGTGATTGTAGTGTGTGTGACTGTAGTGAGTGTGACTGTAGTGAGTGTGACTGTAGTGAGTGTGGCTGTAGGGTGTGACTAGTGTGTGAGACTGTAGTGAGTGTGACTGTAGAGTGTGTGACTGCAGTGTGTGTGACTGTAGTGAGTGTGACTCTAGTGAGTGTGACTCTAGTGAGTGTGACTGTAGTGTGTGTGACTGTAGTGTGTGTGACTGTAGTGTGTGTGACTGTAGTGAGTGTGACTGTAGTGTGTGTGACTGTAGTTTGTGTGATTGTAGTGTGTGTGACTGTAGTTTGTGTGATTGTAGTGAGTGTGACTGTAGTGAGTGTGGCTGTAGGGTGTGACTAGTGTGTGAGACTGTAGTGAGTGTGACTGTAGTGAGTGTGACTGTAGTGAGTGTGACTAGTGAGTGTGACTGTAGTGAGTGTGACTGTAGTGAGTGTGACTGTAGTGAGTGTGACTGTAGTGTGTGTGACTGCAGTGAGTGTGACTGCAGTGAGTGTGACTGCAGTGTGTGTGACTGTAGTGAGTGTGACTGTAGAGTGTGACTGTAGAGTGTGTGACTGTAGTGAGTGTGACTGCAGTGAGTGTGACTGCAGTGAGTGTGACTGTAGTGAGTGTGGCTGTAGTGTGTGTGACTGTAGGGTGTGTGACTGTAGGGTGTGTGACTGCAGTGAGTGTGACTGTAGAGTGTGTGACTGCAGTGTGTGTGACTGTAGGGTGTGGCTGTAGGGTGTGACTGTAGTGTGTGGGACTGCAGTGAGTGTGACTGTAGGGTGTGTGACTGCAGTGAGTGTGACTGTAGTGTGTGGGACTGCAGTGAGTGTGGCTGTAGTGTGTGTGTGACTGTAGGGTGTGGGACTGCAGTGAGTGTGACTGTAGGTTGTGACTGTAGTGTGTGTGACTGCAGTGAGTGTGACTGTAGAGTGTGTGACTGTAGTGAGTGTGACTAGTGTGTGTGTGTGACTGTAGAGTGTGGGACTGCAGTGTGTGTGGCTGTAGGGTCTGACTGTAGTGTGTGTGACTGTAGTGTGTGTGACTGTAGAGTGTGTGACTGTAGTGAGTGTGACTGTAGTGTGTGGGACTGCAGTGAGTGTGACTGTAGTGTGTGTGACTGTAGAGTGTGTGACTGTAGTGAGTGTGACTGTAGTGTGTGGGACTGCAGTGAGTGTGGCTGTAGTGTGTGTGTGACTGTAGGGTGTGGGACTGCAGTGAGTGTGACTGTAGGTTGTGACTGTAGTGTGTGTGACTGCAGTGAGTGTGATTGTAGAGTGTGTGACTGTAGTGAGTGTGACTAGTGTGTGTGTGTGACTGTAGAGTGTGGGACTGCAGTGTGTGTGGCTGTAGGGTCTGACTGTAGTGTGTGTGACTGTAGAGTGTGTGACTGTAGTGAGTGTGACTGTAGAGTGTGTGACTGTAGGGTGTGGGACTGCAGTGAGTGTGACTGTAGTGTGTGTGACTGCAGTGAGTGTGGCTGTAGTGTGTGTGACTGTAGGGTGTGTGACCGTAGGGTGTGACTGTAGTGTGTGGGACTGCAGTGAGTGTGACTGTAGGTTGTGACTGTAGTGTGTGTGTGACTGCAGTGTGTGTGTGACTGCAGTGAGTGTGACTGTAGAGTGTGTGACTGTAGTGTGTGTGTGTGACTGTAGAGTGTGGGACTGCAGTGTGTGTGGCTGTAGGGTCTGACTGTAGTGTGTGTGACTGTAGAGTGTGTGACTGTAGTGAGTGTGACTGTAGTGTGTGTGACTGTAGTATGTGTGACTGTAGAGTGTGTGACTGTAGAGTGTGTGACTGTAGAGTGTGTGACTGCAGTGAGTGTGACTGTAATGTGTGTGTGTGTGACTGCAGTGAGTGTGACTGTAGAGTGTGTGACTGCAGTGAGTGTGACTGTAGTGTGTGTGACTGTAGGGTGTGACTGTAGTGTGTGTTACTGTAGGGTGTGACTGTAGAGTGTGTGACTTCAGTGTGTGTGGCTGTAGTGTGTGTAACTGTAGGGTGTGACTGTAGTGTGTGTGACTGTAGTGTGTGTGACTGTAGAGTGTGTGACTTCAGTGAGTGTGACTGTAGAGTGTGTGACTGCAGTGAGTGTGACTGTAGTGTGTGTGACTGTAGGGTGTGACTGTAGTGTGTGTTACTGTAGGGTGTGACTGTAGAGTGTGTGACTTCAGTGTGTGTGGCTGTAGTGTGTGTAACTGTAGGGTGTGACTGTAGTGTGTGTGACTGTAGTGTGTGTGACTGTAGAGTGTGTGACTTCAGTGAGTGTGACTGTAGTGTGTGTGGCTGTAGTGTGACTGTAGGGTGTGACTAGTGTGTGTGACTGTAGGGTGTGTGACTAGTGAGTGTGACTGTAGAGTGTGTGACTGCAGTGAGTGTGACTGTAGAGTGTGTGACTGCAGTGAGTGTGACTGTAGTGTGTGTGACTGTAGTGTGTGTGTGTGTGTGTGACTGTAGGGAGTGACTAGTGTGTGTGACTGCAGTGAGTGTGTGGCTGCAGTGTGTGTGACTGTAGGGTGTGACTGTAGTGTGTGTGACTGTAGGGTGTGACTGTAGAGTGTGTGACTGTAGTGTGTGTGACTGTAGAGTGTGTGTGACTGTAGAGTGTGTGTGACTGTAGGGTGTGACTGTAGAGTGTGTGACTGTAGAGTGTGTGTGGCTGCAGTGTGTGTGACTGTAGGGTGTGACTGTAGTGTGTGTGACTGTAGAGTGTGTGACTGTAGAGTGTGTGACTGTAGGGTGTGACTGTAGAGTGTGTGACTGTAGAGTGTGTGACTATAGAGTGTAACTGTAGGGTGTGACTGTAGGGTGTGACTGTAGGGTGTGACTGTAGGGTGTGACTGTAGGGTGTGACTGTAGGGTGTGTGACTGTAGAGTGTGTGACTTCAGTGAGTGTGACTGTAGTGTGTGTGACTGTAGGGTGTGACTGTAGGGTGTGTGATTGTAGTGTGTGTGACTGTAGTGTGTGTGACTGTAGAGTGTGTGACTGCAGGGTGTGTGACTAGTGAGTGTGACTGTAGTGTGTGTGTGTGTGTGTGTGTGAGACCAACTGACTGTAGTGAGTGTGTGTGTGTGTGTGTGACTGTAGGGTCTGACTGTAGTGTGTGTGACTGTAGTGTGTGTGACTGTAGTGTGTGTGACTGTAGAGTGTGTGTGACTGTAGGGTGTGACTGTAGTGTGTGTGACTGTAGAGTGTGTGACTGTAGAGTGTGTGACTGTAGAGTGTGTGTAACTGTAGGGTGTGACTGTAGGGTGTGACTGTAGGGTGTGTGTAACTGTAGGGTGTGTGACTGTAGAGTGTGTGACTGTAGGGTGTGACTGTAGAGTGTGTGACTGTAGAGTGTGTGTAACTGTAGGGTGTGACTGTAGAGTGTGTGACTGTAGAGTGTGTGTAACTGTAGGGTGTGACTGTAGGGTGTGACTGTAGGGTGTGTGACTGTAGAGTGTGTGACTTCAGTGAGTGTGACTGTAGTGTGTGTGACTGTAGGGTGTGACTGTAGTGTGTGTGATTGTAGTGTGTGTGACTGTAGGGTGTGACTGTAGAGTGTGTGACTGCAGTGTGTGTGACTAGTGAGTGTGTGTGTGTGTGTGTGTGTGTGTGAGACCAACTGACTGTAGTAAGTGTGTGTGTGTGTGTGTGAGTGTGTGTGTGACTGTAGTGTGTGTGTGTGTGACTGTAGTGTGTGTGTGTGTGTGTGTGTGTGACTGTAGTGTGTGTGACTGTAGAGTGTGTGACTTCAGTTAGTGTGACTGTAGTGTGTGTGACTGTAGTGTGTGTGATTGTAGGGTGTGACTGTAGAGTGTGTGACTGCAGTGTGTGTGACTGCAGGGTAAGTGACTAGTGAGTGTGACTGTAGTGTGTGTGACTGCAGTGAGTGTGACTGTAGAGTGTGTGTGGCTGGAGTGTGTGTGACTGTAGTGTGTGTGACTGTAGTGTGTGTGTGTGTGTGTGTGTGTGTGTGTGTGAGACCAACTGACTGTAGTGAGTGTGTGTGTGACTGTAGTGTGTGTGTGTGTGACTGTAGTGTGTGTGTGTGTGAGTGTGACTGTAGTGTGTGATTGTCACCTGCAGTACTGACGCCTGAACCTCAGACAGAACCTCCTCCATTGGTCCCAGGCATCCCATGATGATACGCATCATTTCCTCTGAAACATCCCGGGAAAACCTGCGCTGAAGACTCTGCCCGAGCCGCTGCAGCTGCTGTGCAAAACTCACAGCCTGAACACACACACACACACACACACACACACACACACACACAATAATTAAAGGGGACATTATCATGAAAATTGTACTTTTTCCGTGCTAATAAGCCAATCAGATTTCGCTCCCCTTCTGACGTATGAAGAGGATCTTATTATAATATTACCGGACCATAATCTGCACGTTTACACACACGGCACATCATTTGGTTCCTCAGGCGACAGCAGAGACCAGTTCTAACGCGACGGCAGAAGATCCAGCAAAGCATGAAACTGTTCTGTTGAGCACAGACTGAACACTAGTGACCAGAACATGTCAGCGCTGTCTTATAAACACCTCAGGAACTGTGGACACTTGTGTAAGATTCTGGATGAGCGAGATTGGCCTGTTTTGTTATTGCCGGAGTTTCTGAAGCTTGAGTAAAGGCTCCGTCCTTTTCTGAAAGGAGGCGGAGCTGCAGCTCATTTGCATTTAAAGCGACACACAAAAACTTGCTCACACCCAAAACAGGGCAAATTTGTCAAGCTATAATAATAATGATCTGTCGGGTAATTTGAGCTGAAATTTCACACACACATTCTGAGGACACCATACATTTAAATTACATCTTGTAAAAGGGGCATACTCTGTCACATTTAATAATAACTGTAATAATCTCTTTAATTATAATCTCTTTAATAATAACAACTAACAATAAACCTCCCATCCTGTGCGCTGTATCTGTTTCTGCTGTGTTTGAGATTACCGTCTGCAGTGATCGCTCCAGCTGCTCCCGTCCAGCCTTCTCCACCTCCTCCACAGAACATGTGACTGAGCCTGACTCCGCCCCCTCCTGCACAGAGTCTGACTCCGCCCCCTCGTCCACAGACACTCCTCTCTTCAGCAGCTCGGCCTCCTGCACAGAGCCTGACTCCGCCCCCTCGTCCACAGACACGCCTCTCGCCCGCAGCTCCGCCTCCTGCACAGAGCCTGACTCCGCCCCCTCGTCCACAGACACGCCTCTCGCCCGCAGCTCCGCCTCCTGCATAGCGCCTGACTCCGCCCCCTCGTCCACAGACACGCCTCTTGCCCGCAGCTCCGCTGCCTGCACAGAGCCTGACTCCGCCCCCTCGCCCACAGACACGCCTCTCGCCCGCAGCTCCGCTGCCTGCACAGCGCCTGACTCCGCCCCCTCCTCCACAGACACGCCTCTCGCCAGAAGCTCCGCCTCCTGCACAGAGGGTCAGTGTGAAACGGCAGCAGGTCATTGAACACATGATTTTCCTCACGCGTCTCACCTTTATGATGTCAGCGTGTTCTCTCTCGTCCAGCAACACACGCAGAACATGCAGGAACATCTGCGGCAGAATCCACAAAGATATTTATTTTATTATAATGTTAAATTAAAGAATTAGTTCAACTTCAAATCAAAAGTAGAACTTCAAATCAAGAAATCCTGCATATTTTTTCTTATGCATACAACAATCCAGACAAAACCAACATTTAACTCATAGGTTGGTTTTATAGTATTTCATCAAATAATATAAATATGCACTATTCTTCAATTAAAGGGCACCTATTATGCCCCTTTTCACAAGATCTGATGTCCCCAGAGTGTGTATGTGAAGTTTTAGCTCAAAATACCCCACGATTATTTTTTTACAGCATGTTTAAATTGTCATTTTTTGGGGGGCTGAGAAAAACGCACCATTTTAGTGTCCAAATCCTTTAAAAGTTAATGAGATGCGGTTCCACGCACAGGGGGCGGAGCCTAACCGACAATCTCATCTCACAGAAAGATGATAATATCAAAACAGAAATTCACAGTAACGGTGTTCGCACGTGTGAAAAAACACAAACATATCTTAAATACACAGCATATATTACTGTAGGTAACAATTATAGTAATACCTACAAGGCAAGATAACACAGCCGATGAATACATGAACACAACACCAGACGATCAAACCCGCCGTGTACTGTGACCAGACCTTCTGCTTATAGAGTGTTTAAACTGGGGAATACTCCGAGCGTTTAAACTGGGGAATACTCCGAGCGTTTAAACTGGGGAATACTCCGAGCGTTTAAACTGGGGAATACTCCGAGCGTTTGTTTAAACTGGGGAATACTCCGAGCGTGTTAAACTGGGGAATACTCCGAGCGTTTAAACTGGGGAATACTCCGAGCGTTTAAACTGGGGAATACTCCGAGCGTTTAAACTGGGGGAATACTCCGAGCGTTTAAACTGGGGAATACTCCGAGCGTTTAAACTGGGGAATACTCCGAGCGTTTAAACTGGGGAATACTCCGAGCGTTTAAACTGGGGAATACTCCGAGCGTTTAAACTGGGGAATACTCCGAGCGTTTAAACTGGGGAATACTCCGAGCGTTTAAACTGGGGAATACTCCGAGCGTTTAAACTGGGGAATACTCCGAGCGTTTAAACTGGGGAATACTCCGAGCGTTTAAACTGGGGAATACTCCGAGCGTTTAAACTGGGGAATACTCCGAGCGTTTAAACTGGGGAATACTCCGAGCGTTTAAACTGGGGAATACTCCGAGCGTTTAAACTGGGGAATACTCCGAGCGTTTTAAACTGGGGAATACTCCGAGCGTTTAAACTGGGGAATACTCCGAGCGTTTAAACTGGGGAATACTCCGAGCGTTTAAACTGGGGAATACTCCGAGCGTTTAAACTGGGGAATACTCCGAGCGTTTAAACTGGGGAATACTCCGAGCGTTTAAACTGGGGGAATACTCCGAGCGTTTAAACTGGGGAATACTCCGAGCGTTTAAACTGGGGAATACTCCGAGCGTTTAAACTGGGGAATACTCCGAGCGTTTAAACTGGGGAATACTCCGAGCGTTTAAACTGGGGAATACTCCGAGCGTTTAAACTGGGGAATACTCCGAGCGTTTAAACTGGGGAATACTCGAGCGTTTAAACTGGGAATACTCGAGCGTTTAAACTGGGGAATACTCAGAGCGTTTAAACTGGGGAATACTCAGAGCGTTTAAACTGGGGAATACTCGAGCGTTAAACTGGGAATACCAGAGCGTTTAAACTGGGGAATACTCAGAGCGTTTAAACTGGGGAATACTCAGAGCGTTTAAACTGGGGAATACTCGAGCGTTTAAACTGGGGAATACTCGAGCGTTTAAACTGGGGAATACTCGAGCGTTTAAACTGGGGAATACTCGAGCGTTTAAACTGGGGAATACTCGAGCGTTTAAACTGGGGAATACTCGAGCGTTTAAACTGGGGAATACTCGAGCGTTTAAACTGGGGAATACTCGAGCGTTTAAACTGGGGAATACTCGAGCGTTTAAACTGGGGAATACTCGAGCGTTTAAACTGGGGAATACTCGAGCGTTTAAACTGGGGAATACTCCGAGCGTTTAAACTGGGGAATACTCGAGCGTTTAAACTGGGGAATACTCGAGCGTTTAAACTGGGGAATACTCGAGCGTTTAAACTGGGAATACTCGAGCGTTTAAACTGGGGAAAACACCGAGCGTTTAAACTGGGGAATACTCGAGCGTTTAAACTGGGGAATACTCCGTGTTTAAACTGGGGAATACTCGAGCGTTTAAACTGGGGAATACTCCGAGCGTTTAAACTGGGGAATACTCCGAGCGTTTAAACTGGGGAATACTCCGAGCGTTTAAACTGGGGAATACTCGAGCGTTTAAACTGGGGAATACTCGAGCGTTTAAACTGGGGAATACTCGAGCGTTTAAACTGGGGAATACTCGAGCGTTTAAACTGGGGAATACTCAGAGCGTTTAAACTGGGAATACTCCGAGCGTTTAAACTGGGGAATACTCGAGCGTTTAAACTGGGGAATACTCCGAGCGTTTAAACTGGGGAATACTCCGAGCGTTTAAACTGGGGAATACTCCGAGCGTTTAAACTGGGGAATACTCGAGCGTTTAAACTGGGGAATACTCGAGCGTTTAAACTGGGGAATACACTGGGGAATACTCGAGCGTTTAAACTGGGGAATACTCCGAGCGTTTAAACTGGGGAATACTCCGAGCGTTTAAACTGGGGAATACTCCGAGCGTTTAAACTGGGGAATACTCGAGCGTTTAAACTGGGGAATACTCGAGCGTTTTAAACTGGGGAATACTCGAGCGTTTAAACTGGGGAATACTCGAGCGTTTAAACTGGGGAATACTCGAGCGTTTAAACTGGGGAATACTCGAGCGTTTAAACTGGGGAATACTCGAGCGTTTAAACTGGGGAATACTCGAGCGTTTAAACTGGGGAATACTCCGTGTTTAAACTGGGGAATACTCGAGCGTTTAAACTGGGGAATACTCCGAGCGTTTAAACTGGGGAATACTCCGAGCGTTTAAACTGGGGAATACTCGAGCGTTTAAACTGGGGAATACTCAGAGCGTTTAAACTGGGGAATACTCAGAGCGTTTAAACTGGGAATACTCGAGCGTTTAAACTGGGGAATACTCAGAGCGTTTAAACTGGGGAATACTCAGAGCGTTTAAACTGGGGAATACTCAGAGCGTTTAAACTGGGGAATACTCGAGCGTTTAAACTGGGGAATACTCGAGCGTTTAAACTGGGGGAATACTCGAGCGTTTAAACTGGGGAATACTCGAGCGTTTAAACTGGGGAATACTCGAGCGTTTAAACTGGGGAATACTCGAGCGTTTAAACTGGGGAATACTCGAGCGTTTAAACTGGGGAATACTCGAGCGTTTAAACTGGGGAATACTCCGAGCGTTTAAACTGGGGAATACTCGAGCATTTAAACTGGGGAATACTCGAGCGTTTAAACTGGGGAATACTCGAGCGTTTAAACTGGGGAATACTCGAGCGTTTAAACTGGGGGAATACTCGAGCGTTTAAACTGGGGAATACTCGAGCGTTTAAACTGGGGAATACTCGAGCGTTTAAACTGGGGAATACTCGAGCGTTTAAACTGGGGAATACTCGAGCGTTTAAACTGGGGAATACTCCGAGCGTTTAAACTGGGGAATACTCCGAGCGTTTAAACTGGGGAATACTCCGAGCGTTTAAACTGGGGAATACTCGAGCGTTTAAACTGGGGAATACTCGAGCGTTTAAACTGGGGAATACTCGAGCGTTTAAACTGGGGAATACTCGAGCGTTTAAACTGGGGAATACTCAGAGCGTTTAAACTGGGAAATACTCCGAGCGTTTAAACTGGGGAATACTCGAGCGTTTAAACTGGGGAATACTCCGAGCGTTTAAACTGGGGAATACTCCGAGCGTTTAAACTGGGGAATACTCCGAGCGTTTAAACTGGGGAATACTCGAGCGTTTAAACTGGGGAATACTCGAGCGTTTAAACTGGGGAATACACTGGGGAATACTCGAGCGTTTAAACTGGGGAATACTCCGCGGCGTTTAAACTGGGGAATACTCCGAGCATTTAAACTGGGGAATACTCCGAGCGTTTAAACTGGGGAATACTCGAGCGTTTAAACTGGGGAATACTCGAGCGTTTAAACTGGGGAATACTCGAGCGTTTAAACTGGGGAATACTCGAGCGTTTAAACTGGGGAATACTCGAGCGTTTAAACTGGGGAATACTCGAGCGTTTAAACTGGGGAATACTCGAGCGTTTAAACTGGGGAATACTCGAGCGTTTAAACTGGGGAATACTCCGTGTTTAAACTGGGGAATACTCGAGCGTTTAAACTGGGGAATACTCCGAGCGTTTAAACTGGGGAATACTCCGAGCGTTTAAACTGGGGAATACTCCGAGCGTTTAAACTGGGGAATACTCGAGCGTTTTAAACTGGGAATACTCGAGCGTTTAAACTGGGGAATACTCGAGCGTTTAAACTGGGGAATACTCGAGCGTTTTAAACTGGGGAATACTCCGAGTGTTTAAACTGGGGAATACTCAGAGCGTTTAAACTGGGGAATACTCAGAGCGTTTAAACTGGAGAATACTCGAGCGTTTAAACTGGGGAATACTCAGAGCGTTTAAACTGGAGAATACTCGAGCGTTTAAACTGGGGAATACTCAGAGCGTTTAAACTGGAGAATACTCAGAGCGTTTAAACTGGAGAATACTCAGAGCGTTTAAACTGGAGAATACTCGAGCGTTTAAACTGGGGAATACTCAGAGCGTTTAAACTGGAGAATACTCAGAGCGTTTAAACTGGAGAATACTCGAGCGTTTAAACTGGGGAATACTCGAGCGTTTAAACTGGGGAATACTCAGAGCGTTTAAACTGGAGAATACTCAGAGCGTTTAAACTGGAGAATACTCAGAGCGTTTAAACTGGAGAATACTCAGAGCGTTTAAACTGGAGAATACTCAGAGCGTTTAAACTGGGGAATACTCGAGCGTTTAAACTGGGGAATACTCGAGCGTTTAAACTGGGGAATACTCGAGCGTTTAAACTGGGGAATACTCAGAGCGTTTAAACTGGAGAATACTCAGAGCGTTTAAACTGGAGAATACTCGAGCGTTTAAACTGGGGAATACTCGAGCGTTTAAACTGGGGAATACTCAGAGCGTTTAAACTGGGGAATACTCAGAGCGTTTAAACTGGAGAATACTCGAGCGTTTAAACTGGGGAATACTCGAGCGTTTTAAACTGGGGAATACTCGAGCGTTTAAACTGGGGAATACTCGAGCGTTTAAACTGGGGAATACTCGAGCGTTTAAACTGGGGAATACTCAGAGCGTTTAAACTGGGGAATACTCGAGCGTTTAAACTGGGGAATACTCGAGCGTTTAAACTGGGGAATACTCCGAGCGTTTAAACTGGGGAATACTCGAGCGTTTAAACTGGGGAATACTCGAGCGTTTAAACTGGGGAATATATGATGATGATGATGATGATGATGATGATGATATATGAGTCATACCGTGTGCTTCTCCTGCTGCAGGCGTGACGTGTGTCGCTGCAGTTCCTCTAGAGTCACACACACCAGACTGACCCTGCACACACCATGTGACCCTGATTAACCCTTCACTGGCTCCTACACCTGCTCAGTTTCTGCAGGTAAATCTAGGACTGTGTGTGTGTGTCACTGACCGTGAGTGGCAGGGGGTTTGTGGGTAATGCTGGACTCTCCTGAACACGTGACTGGCGTGTGTTTTAGACGAGGGGCCGCAGGAGACGAAACTGACCGCTGTCATCATCCTCCCTCTCGTGGCTCGGCCAATCATCACCCAGCGAGGAGGCGGAGTCCTGACGCCTGGGCGGCTCGTGCAGAGAGGGGTTAGAGGCTCCATCCGCCAACGGCTGACACACACACACACACACACACACTTAGTTGACATTTAATATTCAACTATATTAGTTATCTGCCTTACTTAAGGTGGACGATGACGCAATTTTCTTCTAGAAACAAACTTGTTGTATTATTTATTTTCATGTTATCACTGTGAAGCTGCTTTGATAATCAAATTGATTTTTCAATCTGTATTGTAAGAAGTGCTATATAAATAAAGGTGACTTGACACACACACACACCCACTCACTCACACACTCACTCACTCACACACTCTCACACTCTCACACTCTCACACACTCCCTCACTCACTCACTCACTCTCACACTCACTCACACACACACACTCACTCACTCAGTCACTCACTCTCACACTCACACACTCACTCACTCACTCACTCACACACACTCACTCAGTCACTCACTCTCACACTCACTCACTCACACACACACCCTGTATCTCTGGTTGATGGGGTAGATCACTCTGGCCTTCAGGGCAAACGCAGCCACATCTCTGTTGACCGTCCACTGCAAACCCTGAGAGAAGAAGAAGAAAAGATTCTCCTCAGTGAAGCTGCGCACACACACATAACACACACAGACACACATCAGTAGGAACTAACCACCTTCTGGTCATCCGAGGTGTATATGACATTCTTCTTTCAGACGAACACAATCAGAGTTATATTAAAAAATGTCCTGGCTCTTCCAAGCTTTATAATAGCAGTGGATTGCAACCATCAGATTGATGCTCATAAAAGTGCATCTGTCCATCATAAAAGTGCATCTATCTATTGTTTGATGGATAGAGCTTTAATCTATTCTATCCACTGCTATTATAAAGCTGGGAAGAGCCAGGATACTTTTTAATATAACTCTGATTGTGTTCGTCTGAAAGAAGAATGTCATATACAGCTAAGATAACTTGAGGTGACAGTAATGCTATGAAATGTTGGCAACTGAAAATCTCTGGTCAGAGTGTTTGACTCTCAGTGTCTATTTCATACAAACCATCAGCTTTTTGCGGTTTAATCACCACATTAAACCTCATAGCAATTCAT
Source organism: Phoxinus dragarum (assembly GCA_033366665.1). Lineage (NCBI taxonomy): Eukaryota > Metazoa > Chordata > Actinopteri > Cypriniformes > Leuciscidae > Phoxinus > Phoxinus dragarum. Next base: position 66,821 of record JARPMJ010000985.1, on the reverse strand, counting down.
GATTTTCTTTCTTTTTAAAGTCCCCCTGTGGTGTAAATCCAGTTTTTAATGTAGTCTATGTGGTGTTATTAATACGCTTTAACACACACCATTTGTAAGTTCAGAAGTCGACAGCATTGCTGAGTATTTTCTCCTTAAAGGACAAGTTCAGTATTTATTTTGTTTCTGACGTCACAAACTACCTTGTAACCAATCAGATCAACGTGTGATCGTCAAACTGTGGATCTCTGAGCTGAGTGAGTGAGTGGAGGCGGAGCTCATTTGCATATTCATAGAACCGCGTATACTAAATGAGGCGAGGGTGTCGAGTTACACTCAAGATATTTTAATGAATGAAGAAATTGTATTCCAAGGAAAAACTCTTGAATATGCCACTTTGGTGATTAAAGACGCGTTTTAAGGGATGAAATGATTGACAGTCTCAGCCTCGGACGCCACGGACCGCTCGCTCAACGGCTGATGCATACGCCACACTTTTCTGGAAACACTTCAGGAGTTTCGAAGTCGTGATCTGATTGGTTGAATTCTGCAGGATGTCCGAGAGTCGTGTGTGTCGCGTTCTTTATCGGTCTGCCTGGAAACAAATGTGTGACGCCGAAACCCCTCGTGGAAGAAGAAAGCCGTTGTGTTTACAACTGACAAAGAGAACTTACCAGGATCAGCTAAACGCTGGGTTTCAAAAGTATGTGAAGTTCACGGCTCCATCGTTGCAGTTAACTCGCACAACGTTCTTGAATTAATCATTTATTAGACGCACACCTCGATGTCTGTCATTGTAGGGACATCGAGATTATATTGCCACGCCCCTAAACATGACGCGGAACAAAACAAACTACCGCGCGGGACCAGCTACAGGGGGACCAGCTACAGGAGCCACAGCTACAGGAGCCACAGCTACAGGAGCCACAGCTACAGGAGCCACAGCTACAGGGGGACCAGCTACAGGAGCCACAGCTACAGGAGCCACAGCTACAGGAGCCACAGCTACAGGGGGACCAGCTACAGGGGGACCAGCTACAGGGGGACCAGCTACAGGAGCCACAGCTACAGGAGCCACAGCTACAGGGGGGACCAGCTACAGGAGCCACAGCTACAGGAGCCACAGCTACAGGGGGACCAGCTACAGGGGGACCAGCTACAGGAGCCACAGCTACAGGGAGACCAGCTCCAGGGGGACCAGCTACAGGGGGACCAGCTACAGGGAGACCAGCTACAGGGAGACCAGCTACAGGGGACCAGCTACAGGAGCCACAGCTACAGGGGGACCAGCTACAGGAGCCACAGCTACAGGGGGACCAGCTACAGGGGGACCAGCTACAGGAGCCACAGCTACAGGGGGACCAGCTACAGGGGGACCAGCTACAGGAGCCACAGCTACAGGGGGACCAGCTACAGGGGGACCAGCTACAGGAGCCACAGCTACAGGGAGACCAGCTACAGGGGGACCAGCTACAGGAGCCACAGCTACAGGGGACCAGCTACAGGGGGACCAGCTACAGGAGCCACAGCTACAGGGAGACCAGCTACAGGGGGACCAGCTACAGGGGGACCAGCTACAGGGGGACCAGCTACAGGAGCCACAGCTACAGGGGGACCAGCTACAGGAGCCACAGCTACAGGGAGACCAGCTACAGGGGGACCAGCTTACAGGGGGACCAGCTACAGGGGGACCAGCTACAGGGGGACCAGCTACAGGGGGACCAGCTACAGGGGGACCAGCTACAGGAGCCACAGCTACAGGGGGACCAGCTACAGGAGCCACAGCTACAGGGGGACCAGCTACAGGAGCCACAGCTACAGGGGGACCAGCTACAGGAGCCACAGCTACAGGAGCCACAGCTACAGGGGGACCAGCTACAGGGGGACCAGCTACAGGAGCCACAGCTACAGGGGGACCAGCTACAGGGGGACCAGCTACAGGGGGACCAGCTACAGGAGCCACAGCTACAGGGAGACCAGCTACAGGGGGGACCAGCTACAGGGGGACCAGCTACAGGGGGACCAGCTACAGGGGGACCAGCTACAGGGGGACCAGCTACAGGAGCCACAGCTACAGGGGGACCAGCTACAGGAGCCACAGCTACAGGGGGGACCAGCTACAGGAGCCACAGCTACAGGAGCCACAGCTACAGGGGGACCAGCTACAGGGGGACCAGCTACAGGGGGACCAGCTACAGGAGCCACAGCTACAGGGGGGACCAGCTACAGGAGCCACAGCTACAGGAGCCACAGCTACAGGGAGACCAGCTCCAGGGGGACCAGCTACAGGGGGACCAGCTACAGGGAGACCAGCTACAGGGGGACCAGCTACAGGAGCCACAGCTACAGGGGGACCAGCTACAGGGGGACCAGCTACAGGAGCCACAGCTACAGGGGGACCAGCTACAGGGGGACCAGCTACAGGAGCCACAGCTACAGGGGGACCAGCTACAGGGGACCAGCTACAGGGGGACCAGCTACAGGAGCCACAGCTACAGGGAGACCAGCTACAGGGGGACCAGCTACAGGGGGACCAGCTACAGGGGGACCAGCTACAGGGGGACCAGCTACAGGAGCCACAGCTACAGGGGGACCAGCTACAGGGGGACCAGCTACAGGGGGACCAGCTACAGGGGGACCAGCTACAGGGGGACCAGCTACAGGAGCCACAGCTACAGGGGGACCAGCTACAGGGGGACCAGCTACAGGAGCCACAGCTACAGGGGGACCAGCTACAGGGGGACCAGCTACAGGGGGACCAGCTACAGGAGCCACAGCTACAGGGGGACCAGCTACAGGAGCCACAGCTACAGGGGACCAGCTACAGGGGGACCAGCTACAGGAGCCACAGCTACAGGGGGACCAGCTACAGGAGCCACAGCTACAGGGGGACCAGCTACAGGGGGACCAGCTACAGGGGGACCAGCTACAGGGGGACCAGCTACAGGGGGACCAGCTACAGGAGCCACAGCTACAGGGGGACCAGCTACAGGAGCCACAGCTACAGGGGGACCAGCCACAGGGGGACCAGCTACAGGGGGACTTTAACAGAAAAATTAAAATGGAAAAGAATGAAACTGTTAGTGTGAAAGCTGTGTGTTTGCCAGAGGCCTGTGTTTGTGAGTGCAACACACACTGGTTCATCCGGTCTGCAGTCGCTCTCCTCTTCCTCTTCTTCCTCCTCCTCTTCCTCACGCCCGCGCAGGCCTTCACACTGACACACAACACATCATCAACACCTCTACATTGGTCATCTCCTCAAAGTTACAAAGGAAGATATAACATTAAGTGTAAGTAAGGGATAATGTAGAGCGCGGCGGTTGTTATAGCGAATACACCCCCGACGGGCTGATCGGGACCCGAGTGTGTTCGCTATATCCGCCTCGCTATACATTATACATTTGAAACCAATGGGAGAAACAGACTTATCTAGTGCAGTTGATGAAAAGATCATTATTAATTTAACATACAGTAAATAATACATTATGTTTAAATCAATCAAAATAAAACACAGTACTTTCTGATTATAGAGTGATAAAAAGAGAAATCCAAAAATCTTCAACTCTAATATGTCAACAAAATCAAACAATATAGTTTTGAACTTGGCTTTATCCAATGTTCAGATTTATGTGCTGGAAATGTATGCAAATGAGTGCATATTTAATTAAACAATGCCTTATTTGCATATAAACAAAACAATTCATAAAACATTTAATAATTTTTTTTTGCAATTTATAATGTAATCAATCAGCTGTGGAATTAGGACGATATCCATTAGTTTTGTACTCTATTCACCTGGGATGTCTTGCCTTAAAAAGCAAAAATTATAACTTCATGTCATAATTGACTTTTTATGTCATCACTTTAACTTTTTATGTCATCATTTCGACTTTTCATGCCATAACTTCGACTTTGTATGTCAAAATCATTCCAAAAGCATGTTTTCTCCTAACTCTTCCACACAGCACTGTAGATGAACATAAGTAGATGAACATAAGTAGATGAACATAAGCAAATGAACATAAGAACATAAACAAGCGGCTCACCGGAGCAGAGATGAGCAGCTTCCGGTGACACGCGTAGAGGAGCGCGGCCGCGAGCAGCGCGAGACCCGCACCGGACACCGCGACGCCCGTTACCGGACCCCACATCACTTCCCGGTCCCGGGGCTCCGACAAATCAACCAGCGCGTTCCCCGAGCATGAGTTAACGCGCATCTCAAGCACCGTTACCGGGCGCAGCAACTGCTACAACTGTCTCTCTGCTGTACTGTTACTGTTACTTTTGACTGCCAGAGCTTGCGGCCAATGGGAGCGCTGCATTGCCTGAGGAATACTGTCCACTAAGCCAATCAGAGACGTGAGGGGGCCGGGCTTCCCGCAGCTTCCAAAGTTTGGGAAAAGTTGTGTACTAAACGGAAATGGGGAAAACAAAACTGCGCTTTTCTTGTCATTCAGTCATGAGATATTTACCTACTCATACATTATTTACTGTGTTAAAGTAGCAGGGACGTTGGTGATATGAAACCGCATTGGTCATTTTAAACGCAGTGAGTTTATTAATCGTCGCGCTGAGATTATTCAACCGGCTCGCGTTTAACGAATCGGTTTGTGATTAAACCTTATGGATTAAACCCACGCAGTTTGGAAATGGACGGGTGGTTTGTGATTATGAGCGCGCTACTGTTTATCTCGCGAGCTGAAGATGCTGCGCGTGCTCGTGCGCGCGCGCCCCATAGATCAACATCTGTTCGATCAGACCATCGTCAAGAGAAGATGAAAGATATGGAGAAATTCCAGCGCAAAAAAGGTTTCTTTTTCAGATCATTTTTTTATTATTTTTTTTATCTCAAATGAAAAATTTTCCGGGGGAAAAGCAGAAACAGAAGTTGTTTTTATTGTTTTTCAGAGATGAGGAGGAGTATCAGCTCGTCAGAGCACACGGATGACGTCATCTCGAGCCACACCTTATTTGGTCAGTGGGCGGATCAGAGAACCACGAGAAATACGTCAAATCGGGTAAAATTCGCGTCTGTCAATCATCCGAACCAGGGGCGTCATGCAAGCCAAAATTCTGGCGGGGGCACAATCTGAGACGTTGCAATTGTTTTCTGACGGGTGATATGGATCATGTTAGGAGGGGTCAGGGGGTTTCTCCCCCTGAATTTTTTTTAATTCTGGCTGCTAAACATACCATTTCAATGCAGTTTGGGAGGGACAGAAATACCTTTAACGGAGCTAGCAGCAACCCTCCTCTATCTGAGGACTAAGTTAAAGTATCTATTTTGTAAGTTTATGTAAAAGACAGGTTGATGAAAGAACTGTAAGCTCAAATTCAAAAGTTTTTGAAGTCTACTTCATTAAAGCATGTTTACACACACACACATTTACTGTACACTTTTTAAAAACAGTAGGCTACCATTGCAGTTTTTATGTTATGATTTTAAATTGGTATGTGACCTAAGAACAATCTTACATTAAAAGTACATAAAGGTGCTGAGGTCTGACTTTGTGGTGCGGGCTGATGCTGACCGATTTATTACACATCCAGAAGAATACATTTGAGTCGTTATAGGCTCTGGTATATTATGGAGCATAATAGAAATAAAGTTGTGACCAAAAAATTATCAGGGACGAAAAATCTGAGCGGGCACGTGCCCCCCTCACTTTGAATGGGCATGACGCCACTGATCCGAACCATTCTATTTTCAAAAATGGAAACTGATGATTTTCGGTTAAAGTGCCATGAATCAGAGCTGCAGTCCTCTAGTCCGATTCACAAACACATTACTTTGATGAGTCAGTTCTTTTAATGATATTTTGAAGAATGTTGTGTGTTTGTGTTCCCATTTACTCTCATCAGTTTGATGTTTGTTTACATTCAGAGCGCGACTAAGCCTTCAGCATTCGGAGTCTCGTTCCTGAAGTGCGCTCAGGTGCGTTTCTGTTTGTGTGTGTGAGTGAGAGAGAGAGAGAGAGAGAGAGAGAGTGTGTGTATGCCTGTATATGTGAGTGTGAGTATTAGTGTGCGAGTGCGCAAGTATTAGTGTGCGAGTGCGCAAGTATGAGTGCGCGAGTATGAGTGCGCGAGTATGAGTGCGCGAGTATGAGTGCGCGAGTATGAGTGCGCGAGTATGAGTGCACTAATATGAGTGCGTGAGTATGAGTGCACGAGTATGAGTGCGCAAGTATGAGTGCGCGAGTATGAGTGCACGAGTATGAGTGCGCGAGTATGAGTGCGTGAGTATGAGTGCGCGAGTGCACGAGTATGAGTGCGCGAGTATGAGTGCACGAGTATGAGTGCGCGAGTATGAGTGCACGAGTATGAGTGCACGAGTATGAGTGCGCGAGTATGAGTGCACGAGTATGAGTGCGCGAGTATGAGTGCACGAGTATGAGTGCGCGAGTATGAGTGCACGAGTATGAGTGCACGAGTATGAGTGCGTGAGTATGAGTGCGCGAGTGCACGAGTATGAGTGCGCGAGTATGAGTGCGCGAGTATGAGTGCGTGAGTATGAGTGCGCGAGTGCGCGAGTATGAGTGCGCGAGTATGAGTGCGCGAGTATGAGTGCGCGAGTATGAGTGCGCGAGTATGAGTGCGCGAGTATGAGTGCGCGAGTATGAGTGCGCGAGTATGAGTGCGCGAGTATGAGTGCGCGAGTGCACGAGTATGAGTGTGTGAGTATGAGTGAGCGAGTGCACAAGTATGAGAGTGTGAGTGTGTGTGTGTGTGTGAGTACGAGTATGAGAGTGTGTGTATGCCTGTATATTTGAGTGCGAGTATTAGTGTGCGAGTGCACGAGTATGAGTGCGTGAGTATGAGTGCGCGAGTATGAGTGCGCGAGTATGAGTGCGCGAGTATGAGTGCGCGAGTATGAGTGCGCGAGTATGAGTGCGCGAGTATGAGTGCGCGAGTATGAGTGCGCGAGTATGAGTGCGCGAGTGCACGAGTATGAGTGCACGAGTATGAGTGCACGAGTATGAGTGCGCGAGTGCACGAGTATGAGTGCATGAGTATGAGTGCGCGAGTATGAGTGTGTGAGTATGAGTGAGCGAGTGCACAAGTATGAGAGTGTGAGTGTGTGTGTGTGTGTGAGTACGAGTATGAGAGTGTGTGTATGCCTGTATATTTGAGTGCGAGTATTAGTGTGCGAGTGCACGAGTATGAGTGCGTGAGTATGAGTGCGTGAGTATGAGTGCGTGAGTATGAGTGCACAAGTATGAGTGCGCGAGTATGAGAGTATGAGAGTGTGAGTGTGTGTGTGTGAGTACGAGTGTGTGAGTCGGTGTGTGAATATGAGTGTGCGAGTGTGAGTGCGCAAATATGAGTGCGAGTATGACTGTGTGTGTGTGTGTGTAATATTGCCAGTCGTGTGTCACAGGTGGACAGTGGGTGTTGAGCTGCGAGTGACGCTGCTGGTCAGGAACCCAGAGGAAGGTCACGACCTCTCGCAGCTCTGCATCCGTGATTCAGTGTCTGATGTGACGCTTCTACAGACCAACGGGAGCGTTCAGGAGAGAGGATACCAGACCTTCAGCACTGACACACTGCCCGGTACACACACACACACACACACATACACACACATACACACACATACACACACACATACATACAGAGACTATATAACTCATACTCACTGTTCTCACTATGTGTGTGTGTGTGTGTGTATAGCTGGCTCTCAGTTTGTGGTTTTGTACAGGATGAGTGTGAAAGGAAACAGAAAGCAGGTTTTGACATTACCAGCATTCCTGACCTTCTCCAATGCCACTCAGGTATCGACACCCGTCTCTCTCGCTCTCTCTGCTCCCGTCTCACTGTCTGCTGTCTCTCTCTCTGCTCCCCGTCTCACTGTCTGCTGTCTCTCTCTCTGCTCCCGTCTCACTGTCTGCTGTCTCTCTCTGCTCCCGTCTCACTGTCTGCTGTCTCTCTCTGCTCCCGTCTCACTGTCTGCTGTCTCTCTCTCTGCTCCCGTCTCACTGTCTGCTGTCTCTCTCTCTGCTCCCGTCTCTCCCTGCTCCCGTCTCACTGTCTGCTGTCTCTCTCTGCTCCCGTCTCACTGTCTGCTGTCTCTCTCTCTGCTCCCGTCTCACTGTCTGCTGTCTCTCTCTCTGCTCCCGTCTCACTGTCTGCTGTCTCTCTCTGCTCCCGTCTCACTGTCTGCTGTCTCTCTCTGCTCCCGTCTCACTGTCTGCTGTCTCTTTCTGCTCCCGTCTCACTGTCTGCTGTCTCTCTCTGCTCCCGTCTCACTGTCTGCTGTCTCTCTCTGCTCCCGTCTCACTGTCTGCTGTCTCTCTCTGCTCCCGTCTCACTGTCTGCTGTCTCTCTCTCTGCTCCCGTCTCACTGTCTGCTGTCTCTCTCTGCTCCCGTCTCACTGTCTGCTGTCTCTCTCTGCTCCCGTCTCACTGTCTGCTGTCTCTCTCTCTGCTCCCGTCTCACTGTCTGCTGTCTCTCTCTGCTCCCGTCTCACTGTCTGCTGTCTCTCTCTCTGCTCCCGTCTCACTGTCTGCTGTCTCTCTCTCTGCTCCCGTCTCACTGTCTGCTGTCTCTCTCTCTGCTCCCCTCTCACTGTCTGCTGTCTCTCTCTCTGCTCCCGTCTCACTGTCTGCTGTCTCTCTCTGCTCCCGTCTCACTGTCTGCTGTCTCTCTCTGCTCCCGTCTCACTGTCTGCTGTCTCTTTCTGCTCCCGTCTCACTGTCTGCTGTCTCTCTCTGCTCCCGTCTCACTGTCTGCTGTCTCTCTCTGCTCCCGTCTCACTGTCTGCTGTCTCTCTCTGCTCCCGTCTCACTGTCTGCTGTCTCTCTCTGCTCCCGTCTCACTGTCTGCTGTCTCTCTCTCTGCTCCCGTCTCACTGTCTGCTGTCTCTCTCTGCTCCCGTCTCACTGTCTGCTGTCTCTCTCTCTGCTCCCGTCTCACTGTCTGCTGTCTCTCTCTCTGCTCCCGTCTCACTGTCTGCTGTCTCTCTCTCTGCTCCCCTCTCACTGTCTGCTGTCTCTCTCTCTGCTCCCGTCTCACTGTCTGCTGTCTCTCTCTGCTCCCGTCTCACTGTCTGCTGTCTCTCTCTGCTCCCGTCTCACTGTCTGCTGTCTCTCTCTCTGCTCCCCTCTCACTGTCTGCTGTCTCTCTCTCTGCTCCCCTCTCACTGTCTGCTGTCTCTCTCTCTGCTCCCGTCTCACTGTCTGCTGTCTCTCTCTGCTCCCCTCTCACTGTCTGCTGTCTCTCTCTGCTCCCGTCTCACTGTCTGCTGTCTCTCTCTGCTCCCGTCTCACTGTCTGCTGTCTCTCTCTCTGCTCCCGTCTCACTGTCTGCTGTCTCTCTCTCTGCTCCCCTCTCACTGTCTGCTGTCTCTCTCTGCTCCCGTCTCACTGTCTGCTGTCTCTCTCTCTGCTCCCCTCTCACTGTCTGCTGTCTCTCTCTGCTCCCGTCTCACTGTCTGCTGTCTCTCTCTCTGCTCCCGTCTCACTGTCTGCTGTCTCTCTCTGCTCCCGTCTCACTGTCTGCTGTCTCTCTCTGCTCCCGTCTCACTGTCTGCTGTCTCTCTCTCTGCTCCCGTCTCACTGTCTGCTGTCTCTAGAGTTCATTCAGCTGTTTGTAACTGTAGTTCTCTTCATCCTCTGGTGTTGGAGATCCAGCATCAGTACCTGAGCTCTGCAGGATCATCCGATGTTCTGGCTCCTCCATCCTCAGATAGTGAGTCTGTGGGGAGATTCTGCCCAGCAACCGATGAACCTTTCCCTGAGAACACAGACTCTGGCCAGGGTGAGAGAACAGAGCCCGAGCGGTTCCAGAGCGGATCCCGAACGGTTCCAGAGCGGATCCCGAACGGTTCCAGAGCGGATCCCGAACGGTTCCAGAGCGGATCCCGAACGGTTCCAGAGCGGATCCAGAGCGGTTAGGGTTCCCGAGCGGATCCCGAGCGGTTCCAGAGCGGATCCCGAGCGGTTCCAGAGCGGATCCCGAGCGGTTCCAGAGCGGATCCCGAACGGTTCCAGAGCGGATCCCGAACGGTTCCAGAGCGGATCCAGAGCGGTTAGGGTTCCCGAGCGGTTCCAGAGCGGATCCCGAGCGGTTCCAGAGCGGATCCCGAGCGGTTCCAGAGCGGTTAGGGTTAGGGTTCCAGAGCGGATCCCGAGCGGTTCCAGAGCGGATCCCGAGCGGTTCCAGAGCGGATCCCGAGCGGTTCCAGAGCGGATCCCGAGCGGTTCCAGGGCGGATCCCGATCGTTTCCAGAGCGGTTCCAGAGCGGATCCCGAGCGGTTCCAGAGCGGTTCCAGAGCGGTTCCAGAGCGGTTCCAGAGCGGTTAGGGTTCCAGAGCGGATCCCAAGCGGTTCCAGAGCGGATCCCGAGCGGTTCCAGAGCGGTTAGGGTTCCAGAGCGGATCCCGAGCGGTTCCAGAGCGGTTCCAGAGCGGTTAGGGTTAGGGTTCCCGAGCGGATCCCGAGTGGTTCCAGAGCGGTTAGGGTTCCCGAGCGGATCCCGAGCGGTTCCAGAGCGGTTCCAGAGCGGTTAGGGTTAGGGTTCCCGAGCGGATCCCGAGTGGTTCCAGAGCGGTTAGGGTTCCCGAGCGGATCCCGAGCGGTTCCAGAGCGGTTAGGGTTAGGGTTCCCGAGCGGATCTTGAGTGGTTCCAGAGCGGTTAGGGTTAGGGTTCCCGAGCGGTTCCAGAGCGGTTCCAGAGCGGTTCCAGAGCGGTTAGGGTTAGGGTTCCCGAGCGGATCCCGAGTGGTTCCAGAGCGGTTAGGGTTAGGGTTCCCGAGCGGATCCAGAGCGGTTCCCGAGCGTATCCCGAGCGGTTCCAGAGCGGTTAGGGTTAGGGTTCCCGAGCGGTTCCAGAGCGGATCCCGAGCGGTTCCAGAGCGGTTCCTCTCCATGGAGCCTGAGGCTTTGTCTGCAAGACTGTTCTGCTCCTGTCCGTCAGCTCTCTCTGTTCATTCCTCATGCACTGAATTTGACTTTTTTATTTGATTTTAAATCGGATGCTTCTTGCAGAGCTCAGGTAGGGATGCCCTTCCCAAAAGAAAGAGAACCAGGGTTGCGAACAGTAACCCATTGTTTTCAGCACTGAATTAAGTATTGTTTGAATGCTAATAATTGACGTTTCTCTTGTCATCTTTTCCTCGCCATAGTGCATTCTGGGATTGCTGTTCATGTCTAGAGTACAAATATGATGTCTAGATCACTAATCTGATCCATTTATATGAAACATGACAGGCAGGTTAACAAATAAAAGATATCATCTTTTTAGTAAGTGTTTAAGTTGGGCAGTGATTTTGATCCATTTTGGTAAATTCACTGGCTGGTTGTTTCTGGTAAATGGGATGAAACTGAGGTTTCGGTGATTAATGTTGATTATATTTCAGAATGACATTCATCTGTTTGGTCCAGTGGTGGCTAATTTCACTCTGAGGATAAACTCCACTGAGCAGGTGAACACACACACACACACACACACACTCACACACTCACTCTCACACACACACACGCTCACACACACACTCACTCTCACACACGCTCCCACACACACACTCACACTCACTCTCACACACACACTCACTCTCACACACACACTCACTCTCACACACACACTCACTCTCACACACACACACACTCACTCTCACACACGCTCCCACACACACACTCACACTCACTCTCACACACACACTCACTCTCACACACACACTCACTCTCACACACGCTCAAACACACACACTCACACTCACTCTCACACACACACTCACTCTCACACACGCTCACACACACACACACACGCTCACACACACACTCACTCTCACACACGCTCACACACACACTCACTCTCACACACGCTCACACACACACTCACTCTCACACACGCTCACACACACAAACACACACTCACTCTCACACACGCTCACACACTCACACTCACTCTCACACACACACTCACTCTCACACACGCTCACACACACACACACACACTCACGCTGTGTGTGTGTGTGTGTGTGTTGACAGGTTGATGTGGATCGCTCTCTTCTCCTGGGCTTCCTGGGTTCGTTCCTGCTGTCGCTCCTGCTGTTGTCTCTCAGTGTCGTCAGTGTGAAGCTCCTCCAGCGCAGACGACTGCGCATCTCTGCACACACAGTCAGTCCTTTACAGTCTCAGTACTGAGTGTGTGTGTGTTTGTGTGTGTGTGTGTGTGTGTGTGTGTGTGTGTGTGAAGCTCCTCCAGCGCAGACGACTGCGCATCTCTGCACACACAGTCAGTCCTTTACAGTCTCAGTACTGAGTGTGTGTGTGTGTGTGTGTGTGTCTGTGTGTGTGTGTGTGTGTCTGTCTGTGTGTGTGTCTGTGTGTGTGTGTGTGTGTGTGTGTGTGTGTGTGTGTGTGTGAAGCTCCTCCAGCGCAGACGACTGCGCATTTCTGCACACACAGTCAGTCCTTTACAGTCTCAGTACTGAGTGTGTGTGTGTGTGTGTGTGTGTGTGTGTGTGTGTGTGTGTGTGTGTGTGTGTGTGTGTGACTTGTACCACATGACAGAAGGTAGAGGTGAAATTACTGTTTCTTCATTTCTAGAGAAGCATTGTGAATGAAGAGGCGGGGCCGTACGAGGGAACATGTGACATCACTGCGTCAGCCAATGAGGAGGCAGCGTTTGAGGATAAATTTGTGGATATCTTGATGTTGGAGGATCCACAAAACATGATGGAGGCACTTGACAGGTGTGTAAAACTCAAGAAGAACATTGGGAGAAACAAAGTCACGCTTAACATTAAATAATATTATAAGTTTGACTGCACTGTCACTGAATGAGCTTAATGAAGACACGATTGAAATTGGGTTAGTTTAAAGGGTAACTGTCGCCAAAATGCAACCTAGGGTCTTTTAGTGAGTCTACCCGAGGCAAACTTTCATATAAAAGCATAATTACACTCAAAAAAATCACTCTTTAAAATAACTTAATTCAATTATGGACAGTGGTTCCACACAAGCAAATTAAGTTGTATTAACATTAATGGATTTGTTTGACTCTATGTAAGCTCCTTGTGTTGTTACAACACAACTGAATTAAAATATAGTAATGAACAATCAAATCCATGAAATTGATTCTCTGTAACTTAAACCGGTTAAGTTTAGCGAAAATGCTTTGTTTATTTAAAACTGGACTGAACAAAATAAAGTGTGATGGATTTAAATGATTTCTCAATTGAACTTCTAGACTATAGCTATTAGGGGTGTCACGATTCTCCAAATCCTCGATTCGATTACATTTTCGATTCTAAGGTCACAGTTCGATTCGATTCTCGGTTTTTACTCTCTTTTTTTTTTTTTTTTAAAGCACAAGTTGCTATGCCATTTTTAGACCAAACTTTTATGCATAATATCTGACCTTTGTTCGCAATGTACCACACTACATTGTCAAATTTAAAACATTTATTAAGAACATAATGTAACAATACTTCTTCAGTCAATTTGGAAACTTAAGCAAAATAACCTGCGATCTAGTTTCTCTTTTGTAACTGCAGTCTTCTTCACAGAAGATGACATTCAAGTTCACAACAAAACAAACAGTTTAACAGATAAATCTATGCGTCGCGCAGAGCCACGTCTTTAAAATTCTAACACTTTATTCTCTGAGTGTACACGCACACACACACACACACACCGGCGGCGCCATTCGCCGTCTCTGTCTGCGGCGCCCAGCAACGGCTCAGGACCTTGTTCAAAATGAATCCTGCCGCGCCAGAGAGCGCCATTCACAGTTTTATATTACATTTATTATAAATTAATACATTTTATATAGGCTACATTTATTTGTCTCAAATCGTCGTTATGACTTTGCTGCAATATACATGTTTTACATTAATTTATAGAAATCAGCTGGTTGAATGAAAATTGCTGATGTTATCGGATTTTCAGGATACATTCAGTTAACGGACGCTCTCTGAGATAAAGTGCAGACTAAGCAACGTTGTACAGTAGCCTCATAACATAGACATGATCTTAATTCCATAATGTCCTTAAACACAATATTGCAGGCCACATGAAAGTGCGCGTCCGGTGTACGATACCTCGAGTTGTCATAGACGCGCCGCGGCGCTTCTCGTCCGGTGTGTGCGATACCTCGAGTTGTCAAAGACTGCGCTTCTCGTCCGGTGTGTGCGATACCTCGAGTTGTCAAAGACTGCGCTTCTCGTCCGGTGTGTGCGATACCTCGAGTTGTCAAAGACTGCGCTTCTCGTCCGGTGTGTGCGATACCTCGAGTTGTCAAAGACTGCGCTTCTCGTCCGGTGTGTGCGATACCTCGAGTTGTCAAAGACTGCGCTTCTCGTCCGGTGTGTGCGATACCTCGAGTTGTCAAAGACTGCGCTTCTCGTCCGGTGTGTGCCATACCTCGAGTTGTCAAAGACTGCGCTTCTCGTCCGGTGTGTGCGATACCTCGAGTTGTCAAAGACTGCGCTTCTCGTCCGGTGTGTGCGATACCTCGAGTTGTCATAGACGCGGCACTTCTCGTCCGGTGTGTGCGATACCTCGAGTTGTCAAAGACTGCGCTTCTCGTCCGGTGTGTGCCATACCTCGAGTTGTCAAAGACTGCGCTTCTCGTCCGGTGTGTGCGATACCTCGAGTTGTCAAAGACTGCGCTTCTCGTCCGGTGTGTGCGATACCTCGAGTTGTCAAAGACTGCGCTTCTCGTCCGGTGTGTGCGATACCTCGAGTTGTCAAAGACTGCGCTTCTCGTCCGGTGTGTGCGATACCTCGAGTTGTCAAAGACTGCGCTTCTCGTCCGGTGTGTGCGATACCTCGAGTTGTCAAAGACTGCGCTTCTCGTCCGGTGTGTGCGATACCTCGAGTTGTCAAAGACTGCGCTTCTCGTCCGGTGTGTGCGATACCTCGAGTTGTCAAAGACTGCGCTTCTCGTCCGGTGTGTGCGATACCTCGAGTTGTCAAAGACTGCGCTTCTCGTCCGGTGTGTGCGATACCTCGAGTTGTCAAAGACTGCGCTTCTCGTCCGGTGTGTGCGATACCTCGAGTTGTCAAAGACTGCGCTTCTCGTCCGGGTGTGTGCGATACCTCGAGTTGTCAAAGACTGCGCTTCTCGTCCGGTGTGTGCGATACCTCGAGTTGTCAAAGACTGCGCTTCTCGTCCGGTGTGTGCGATACCTCGAGTTGTCAAAGACTGCGCTTCTCGTCCGGTGTGTGCGATACCTCGAGTTGTCATAGACGCGGCACTTCTCGTCCGGTGTGTGCGATACCTCGAGTTGTCAAAGACTGCGCTTCTCGTCCGGTGTGTGCGATACCTCGAGTTGTCAAAGACTGCGCTTCTCGTCCGGTGTGTGCGATACCTCGAGTTGTCAAAGACTGCGCTTCTCGTCCGGTGTGTGCGATACCTCGAGTTGTCAAAGACTGCGCTTCTCGTCCGGTGTGTGCGATACCTCGAGTTGTCAAAGACTGCGCTTCTCGTCCGGTGTGTGCGATACCTCGAGTTGTCATAGACGCGGCACTTCTCGTCCGGTGTGTGCGATACCTCGAGTTGTCAAAGACTGCGCTTCTCGTCCGGTGTGTGCCATACCTCGAGTTGTCAAAGACTGCGCTTCTCGTCCGGTGTGTGCGATACCTCGAGTTGTCAAAGACTGCGCTTCTCGTCCGGTGTGTGCGATACCTCGAGTTGTCAAAGACTGCGCTTCTCGTCCGGTGTGTGCGATACCTCGAGTTGTCAAAGACTGCGCTTCTCGTCCGGTGTGTGCGATACCTCGAGTTGTCAAAGACTGCGCTTCTCGTCCGGTGTGTGCGATACCTCGAGTTGTCAAAGACTGCGCTTCTCGTCCGGTGTGTGCGATACCTCGAGTTGTCAAAGACTGCGCTTCTCGTCCGGTGTGTGCGATACCTCGAGTTGTCAAAGACTGCGCTTCTCGTCCGGTGTGTGCCATACCTCGAGTTGTCAAAGACTGCGCTTCTCGTCCGGTGTGTGCCATACCTCGAGTTGTCAAAGACTGCGCTTCTCGTCCGGTGTGTGCGATACCTCGAGTTGTCAAAGACTGCGCTTCTCGTCCGGTGTGTGCCATACCTCGAGTTGTCATAGACGCGGCGCTTATCGTCGGGTGTGCGATACCTCGAGTTGTCAAAGACTGCGCTTCTCGTCCGGTGTGTGCCATACCTCGAGTTGTCATAGACGCGGCGCTTATCGTCGGGTGTGCGGCCCCCAGAGGAGGTTGACTCGCAGCATTTCAACAGGCGTTTTTTTCTGCTTGACAAGCCGACCGAACGTGACATGGGGGCGTGGCAGCATCGACGATTCCATTTTTTAATTCGATGATCGAGATTGTGACTTAATTTCGATCGATTTCGATTTAAAATCGTGACACACTTAATAGCTATGAACTAATAAGAGCACTTATTAACATTTTAAATGTTAAGTTTTACAATGTTTACAAAAAATAATTGGGTAAAAACAACAGTGCCACAAAACCATTTTTTTTGAGTGTAGAATGGAAGCACCACTTTTAAGTTTGACCGTATTTTCGTTTTCTGTCAAATTGCCTTTTGAGTGGGAGTGCACGGGGTGATAGCATCAAAAAACGCACTAATGCGGCTCGACACAACATGAGGCTTTGCTCCACACGTCAACTCCAGCATTGAAAACAGTGTTTGTGTACACAGAGTTTCCAGTCGGCAGTCTTACAGTCTTACAAAGATATCAATACCGCGATTAGTTTTAACAGTACGTAAGCATTGTATATCGACATTAAATATTAATTCAAAATCACCTATGTGCGCTATAGCTGCGTATTTATACTGGAGAATGCTTTAACGCACTACCGCAGTGCATGATGCACGTTTAAACGTATTTCATCAAAAAGATCCTCATTTGTGTTCCGAAGATGAAGGAAAGGGTTACGGGAACAACATGAGGGTGAGTGCATGATGTGTTTGTCCCCGTGCGGCTGCTGTAGTAACGATGTGCCTCTCTCAGCCTGAGCGTGGCGACGCTGTCGCGCGCGCGGCGGTGGCGCTGGAGCGCGCGCGGGTGCAGGTGTTCAGAGGCCTGGTGTCGGCGCTGCTGGCTGGCGTGCGGGCCGAGAGACGGGTTCTCGGGGTTGTGCACGGGCAGATCGTGGGCATGGAGGGAAAGGTCCAGGAGGATCACGTGGCTCGGATGAAGGCTCTCGCTGCGCAGTGTCACCTGGAGACGAGGGAGCAGATCGAGTCCCTGCAGCGCAAACACACGAGCGAAGCGGCGCGCGCCGATCGACTGCTTCAACACGCGCCGCAGCAACAGGTGATACGTGCAGCTTCCTACATACTTATCAAGAGCATGATTATTTAGCATTTAATATTTGGTGTCGTGTCTCATGTCAAGTTACCTTTATTTATATAGCGCTTTAACAATATAGATTGTTTCAAAGCAGCTTCACAGTGATGATTAACGTAACAGAGATTGTTTAGCTTACAGCAGCTCTAGAATAAAGTCCAGATAAAGTTAGTTTTGATTGATTCACTTCCATTGCAAAGATGAGTTATTAACTTAGCGGCCGCTAACATGGACACCGTTCTAACAGAAAACCCTTAATGCGCTCCGGCTCATACGCACACAACAGTGTCTGGAGCTCGAGAACGAAACCTTGAAACGGGATCCAAGGTGCAAGCGTTGACATTTTTAAAAATTTTGAAAAACATTATCATCTCCGCGCAAGCTCCAAAAACGCGAACCCGTGAAAACGCTGACGCCGTGCACATGCGTATTACGTGTTCAGTCTATAGGTATGCGCGCTTGAATATATATGTGTGCGCAGGCGGGTAGTCTTTCTCTACAAATTGACCCCACCAAATTAATTGTCTGGCCTTAAAAATTCATAATACAGTTTTTTTTGTCGCTTCCGTGTTTTCATGCGAACTGGAATAATTTTGACAACGTCAAGGATCATCAGGATGTTCGGGCTCTGCTGGAGGAGCTTCATCAGCGGGAGCAGAAGCGTCTGCAGAACCGGCTCCGGGTCCGGCATGAACACGCGTCTGCGCAGACACTGAGACAGCAGACGCTGAGCCGGCGCTTTGAGCTGCACAAGATCCTGGGCGAGGAGCTGGACGAGGCCGTCAGAACAGGAGAGCTGGAGAAGACCTGCGCAAACACACTCCTGCTGCAGTACTACAGCTGTCAGGTGATGATCTGTGTGCGTGAGTGAGTGAGTGTGTGTGAGTGAGAGTGAGTGTGTGTGTGTGTGAGAGTGAGTGTGTGTGAGTGTGTGTGTGTGACAGTGAGTGTGAGTGAGTGAGTGTGAGTGTGAGAGTGAGTGAGTGTGTGTGAGTGTGAGTGAGTGTGTGTGAGTGAGTGTGTGTGTGAGTGTGTGTGTGTGAGAGTGAGAGTGAGTGAGTGTGAGTGTGAGTGTGAGAGTGAGAGTGAGTGAGTGTGTGTGAGTGTGAGAGTGAGTGAGTGTGTGTGAGTGTGAGAGTGAGTGAGTGTGTGTGAGTGTGAGTGAGTGTGAGTGAGTGAGTGTGTGTGAGTGTGAGTGAGTGTGAGTGAGTGAGTGTGTGTGAGTGTGAGTGAGTGTGTGTGAGTGAGTGTGTGTGTGAGTGTGTGTGTGTGAGAGTGTGAGTGTGAGTGAGTGTGAGTGAGTGAGTGTGTGTGAGTGTGAGTGAGTGTGTGTGAGTGAGTGTGTGTGTGAGTGTGTGAGAGTGAGAGTGAGAGTGAGTGAGTGTGAGTGTGAGAGTGAGAGTGAGTGTGAGTGTGAGTGTGTGTGAGTGTGAGTGAGTGTGAGTGAGTGTGAGTGAGTGAGTGTGTGTGAGTGTGTGTGTGTGAGAGTGAGAGTGAGTGTGAGTGAGTGTGAGTGTGAGAGTGAGTGAGTGTGAGTGAGTGTGAGAGTGTGTGAGAGTGAGTGTGAGAGTGAGAGTGAGTGAGAGAGTGAGTGAGTGTGAGAGTGAGTGAGTGTGAGAGTGAGTGAGTGTGAGAGTGAGTGAGTGTGAGAGTGTGAGTGAGTGAGTGTGTGTGAGAGTGAGTGAGTGTGAGAGTGAGAGTGAGTGAGTGTGTGTGAGAGTGAGTGAGTGTGAGAGTGAGAGTGAGTGAGTGTGTGTGAGAGTGAGTGAGTGTGTGAGTGAGTGAGTGTGAGAGTGAGTGAGTGTGAGAGTGAGGTGAGTGAGAGAGTGAGTGTGTGTGAGTGTGAGTGAGTGTGAGAGTGAGTGAGAGTGAGTGAGTGTGTGAGTGTGAGTGTGAGTGTGTGTGAGTGTGAGTGTGAGAGTGAGTGAGTGTGAGAGTGAGTGAGTGTGAGAGTGAGTGAGTGTGAGTGTGAGAGTGAGTGTGAGAGTGAGTGTGAGAGGTGAGTGTGTGTGGAGTGAGTGTGAGTGTGAGAGTGAGTGTGAGAGTGAGTGAGTGTGAGAGTGAGTGAGTGTGAGAGTGAGTGAGTGTGAGAGTGAGTGAGGTGTGAGAGTGGAGTGTGAGTGTGAGTGTGTGAGGTGGAGTGTGAGTGTGAGTGTGAGTGGGTGTGTGAGAGTGTGTGAGTGTGAGGTGAGAGAGTGTGTGTGTGAGTGAGTGTGTGGAGTGTGAGTGTGAGGTGGTAGTGTGAGTGTGAGTGAGAGGGTGATGTGTGTGTGAGTGTGTGTGAGTGTGTGCTGTGAGAGTGAAAGTGTGAGAGTGTGTAAGTGAGAGTGAGAGTGGAGTGTGAGTGTGAGTGAGTGTGAGTGTGAGAGTGTGTGAGAGTGTGGTGTGTGAGAGTGAGAGTGAGTGTGAGTGTGTGTGAGGAGTGGAGAGTGAGTGTGAGTGTGTGTGAGAGTGAGAGTGAGTGAGTGTGGTGTGAGAGAGTGTGGTGTGTGTGGTGTGAGAGTGTGAGAGTGTGTAAGTGTGAGTGAGAGTGTGTGTGAGTGTGAGTGTGTGTGAGTGTGAGAGTGTGTGGAGTGTGTGTGTGTGAGAGTGAGAGTGAGTGTGTGTGAGGAGTGGAGTGAGTGGTGTGTGTGTGAGTGAGTGAGTGTGAGTGTGTGTGTGTGTGTGTGTGTGTGTGTGTGTGTGTGTGAGTGTGAGTGTGTGAGTGTGAGAGTGAGTGAGTTGAGTGTGTGTGTGTGTGAGTGAGTGTGAGAGTGAGTGAGAGTGAGTGAGTGAGTGAGTGAGTGAGTGTGTGTGTGTGAGTGTGAGGAGTGTGTGAGAGTGTGTGAGAGTGAGTGAGTGTGTGTGAGTGTGAGAGAGTGAGAGTGAGTGAGTGTGTGTGAGAGTGAGTGAGTGTGTGTGTGTGTGTGTGTGTGAGTGTGAGAGTGAGTTGAGTGTGAGAGTGTGTGTGTGAGTGTGAGAGTGAGGTGTGTGTGTGAGTGTGAGAGTGTGTGTGAGAGTGAGTGAGTGTGTGTGTGTGAGTGTGTGTGTGAGTGTGTGAGAGAGTGTGTGGTGTGAGTGTGTGAGAGTGAGTGAGTGTGTGTGTGTGTGAGAGTGAGTGTGTGTGTGTGTGTGTGTGAGTGTGTGTGAGTGTGAGAGTGAGTGAGTGTGAGAGTGTGAGTGTGAGTGTGAGTGTGAGTGTGAGTGTGAGTGTGAGAGTGAGTGTGTGTGTGTGAGTGTGTGTGTGAGTGTGAGAGTGAGTGAGTGTGTGTGAGTGTGAGAGTGAGTGAGTGAGTGTGTGTGTGTGTGTAAGAGTGAGTGAGTGTGTGTGTGAGAGTGTCTGAGAGTGAGTGTGTGTGTGTGAGTGTGAGAGTGAGTGTGTGTGAGTGTGAGAGTGGTGAGTGAGTGTGTGTGGAGTGTGAGAGTGAGTGAGTGTGTGTGTGTGAGTGAGTGAGTGAGTGTGTGTGTGTGTGTGAGTGTGGAGGAGTGTGTGTGAGTGTGAGAGTGAGTGTGTGAGTGTGTGTGAGTGTGAGAGTGAGTGAGTGTGTGTGTGTGAGTGAGTGAGTGAGTGTGTGTGAGTGTGAGAGTGAGTGAGTGTGTGTGTGTGAGAGTGGTGAAACACTTGTGGTGTTTCCAGTCACAATTTTTATAGCTTTAGCTTATTTTCCATCATTTATTTGAACATGTATATCTTTTGTCCGTCGTTGTTCATGTTATCATTTTAATGGGATAATACTTTTTGTGCACAAAAAACAAATAAAACTAACGACTTTATTCCACTATTCATTATATTCTCCGTGGGCCTGAGTGTGTTTGCGTAGTATATCTGCGCAGTGCGTCGGTGTTGTCCGTCACACACATCACACACATGACCAGCGTCGGCCAATAGCGCAGATATACTACGCAAACACACTCAGGCCCACGGATTCTCATCGCTTGATAAACTTCAGGTTGACCGGAGTTCTCCTTTAAAGGGGTCATGACATGAGAAACCAAATTTGCCTTGATCTTTTGGTATATAAGAGGTCTTTGTACCATTAAAACGTCCTGCAAGTTTCATAGCTTAAAGGGTTAGTTCACCCAAAAATGAAAATAATGTCATTAATGACTCACCCTCATGTCGTTCTAAGCCCGTAAGACCTCCGTTCATCTTCGGAACACAGTTTAAGATATTTTAGATTTAGTCCGAGAGCTTTCTGTCCGTCCATTGAAGCTGTATATACAGTATACTGTCCGTGTCCATAAAGGTAATAAAAACATCATCAAAGTAGTCCATGTGACATCAGTGGGTTAGTTAGAAGTTTTTGAAGCATCGAAAATACTTTTTGGTCCAAAAATAACACAAAATAAGACTTTATTCAGCATTATATCTCTCTCCCGGGTCTGTGGTCAATCCTTCACAGTTACGCTGATGGCGTAAGACGCTGATGACGTGTTATCTGGTGCGCCCGAGCTTCATTTATAGACTGAGGGAAACGCACGCTGTAAAAGTGTCTCATCCGCGACATGCACATTTACGCACTATTAAAAAAATGATATCCACGCAAACAATGTAGAATAGCTTGAATATAGCGTGCGTCTCCCTCAGACTGTAAACGAAGCTCGGGCGCACCAGATAACACGTCATCAGCGTCTTACGTCATCAGCGTCTTACGTCATCAGCGTCTTACGTCATCAGCGTCTTACGTCATCAGCGTCTTACGTCAGCAGCGTCACTGTGGAGTCCTGAACGCAGATTCACAACAGACCCGGGAGAGAATACAATGCTGAATAAAGTCTTATTTTGTGTTATTTTTGGACCAAAAAGTATTTTCGATGCTTCAAAAACTTCTAACTAACCCACTGATGTCACATGGACTACTTTGATGATATTTATATTACCTTTATGGACACGGACAGTATACTGTATATACAGCTTCAATGGACGGACAGAAAGCTCTCGGACTAAATCTAAAATATCTTAAACTGTGTTCCGAAGATGAACGGAGGTCTTACGGGCTTAGAACGACATGAGGGTGAGTCATTAATGACATTATTTTCATTTTTGGGTGAACTAACCCTTTAAGACGTCCTCCCCATTATAAACGAATCATTTATTTAATCAAGCTCTAAATACAGCTCGTTCTGGATCCATGGTAAGAAGTGACGTCACGGTACGAAGTGACGTACCAGCGTTTGCATATGACCGCCTCCAGCACAAGACAACTACGCTCATTTCGTATCGTTGTCGCGCCCGCGCGCCTCACAAGTGTTCAGTCGACGGACAGCGAGTGGGTCTGTGTACAGGGAGATTACGACGCCGCAGATGTGCTGTTCCTGGCTGTGGACAAACAACATCTGTGAATACGCTGCGAAAGATCCAGTCGGCAGGGAAAAATGGATGCACTTTATTTTTTGCGGACGTCTCAGTCACTGCAGTGTTAGTTTAAGCGTTTGATCTACACATTTGAAGGATGACTGTTTTGAGAACAAATCCCAATATGATGCTGGCTTTGCCAGAAAACTGTTGCTCAAAGATAAGTCTGTGCCGACTATTCTGGGCTCAACAACGACGACGCAAACTGTAAGTAATGTATTTAAAACTTTAAACTACTTTTTAAATACGCTGAAAGATCCAGTCGTCAGGGAAAAATGGATGCACTTTATTTTTTGCGGACGTCCCAGTCACGGCAGTGTTCTATACATTTAAGGATGACTGTTTTGAGGAAAAAATCCCAATATGATGCTTGGCTTTGCCAGAAAACTGTTGCTCAAAGATAAGTCCGTGCCGACTATGGGCTCAATAACGACGACGCAAACTTACTTTTTACCATGGCTAATATAAGAGAATCTTGAAAATATGTCGCCTTTCTAGTAGGCCTACATGTGATAGAAATAAAAAATGTTGCCTTTATCAATGCTGCATCTTCAAAGATGGTCTGTGCATGCATTTTTGTCCGTGGTACACCCGATCATTTCATTGGAATTAGGTAAATAATGTTAAACTGTTAGCAAATGAAGCTATAGGATAATTATGCAACAATAATCCGTTTTCAAGTGTCTCGGGTTAATTTTTTTTTATTAATTCAAAATAGTTTCACTTTCCATGTGGACACGGGCTGATCCAGTCTTCGTTGTTGTGGTGATGGTTCATTTCCCTCTGATTCCTCCTCTGATTCCGGCTCAAACATAATAAGGTTTTATCATTGCAAGAGCCATCGCTTCGCATGCATCACCCGCTACTAAACAGTTGCGCCGAATCCGCAAATGTTCTGGCTGGGGGCGTTAATAATTGATGCATAGGCACTGACGTTAGCCAATCATAACAGTGGGCGTTAACACTGAACTCTTAAAGGGGAAACCCCCCCAAAACAGACTGTGTGAATCAGAGGATGAGAAACAGGGTGGGAAAAGGTCATAAATCACTACATTTTAAAAGTTTTTTGTAAAAAAAACTATAGTAATACTATAATTACACCTAAGGGAACATAATAATAAAATAAAATAAACCATGTCATGACCCCTTTAAGGTTGGGAACTGTAGTCAGTTGGACTATTTTAACGAAGTCTTTAATAACTTTCTGGGCCGGCAAGTTTCAGTCCCTGAAGAAGCCTCTGGAGGAGTGACAGCTCTCAGATTTAATCAAAAATATCTTAATTTGTGTTTCGAAGATGAACGGGAACAACATCAGGGAGAGCGATCACTGACAGAGTTTACAGTTCTGGGTGAACTATCCCATTAATGTTTATGCAATAAACTCATAGCGTTTAATCTCGAAAGCTGTACAATCAGTTCCAACAAATCACCTAATATATAAATATGTGTTGTGGCTCCGCCCCAGGATGTTCTGGAGGAGGGGCTTGATGTCCTTCTGGCCAATCAGAGAGCACTGCTGGCCGAGCGACACGCACAGCGCCGCTTCCTGGCGAAGAGTTTACAGAGTCTTCAGGCCGTGACGAGCGAAGCCTTCAGCATCAGAGACACACAGGGGTCCAACACACACACGTGAGATACACACACACACACGTGAGATACACACACACACACGTGAGACACACACACACACGGGTCCAACACACACACGTGAGACACACA
>JARPMJ010000985.1:20000-37500 GCA_033366665.1 Phoxinus dragarum | reverse complement strand
TAATGACGTGGCAATAGCGTAATGACGTGTGACGTGAGAGCGCGCTGGTCTCCTGGTGAATAAAGTGTGCTGTAAGCGAGTCCTCTATAATCCTCTTCCTCTGCGTGTGTGAAGTGGAGCAGGACGACGGCCGCCAGCGCTGGCTCCAGACTCACACACACACGACTGGGTTTGGCCATTTTTTCTGTGTGATCAATATAAGCAGCGGCTCATACGCTCATTTACTCAGAACTATGACCAGAAATGGATAAATATTAAGTCTGCTGTTTAAAACAAATAAAGAACTAATGTATGAGAATAGTTATCATGCGCAAACAGCAAGAAAATCTGTATATTCGTGCAGTGTGTGCATGTCAAAACTATTTGAAGCTTGTGACAAACTCGCACATTAACGCTTAGCGTCACGTTTAGCGTTTATGTAAACATTACGTTCAGATTCATCAATCGGAATTAATTTAGTCCTATTGAAACAATAGTTGTGCATTTAAACGCTGCCACTGTGTTGTGTGCAGGTGAGTGTGTGTGTGCTGCAGATGGCGCTGGCGCAGCTGAAGGCTCATTCGCAGACGGTTCAGGAGAGTCTGCAGAGGCGGGGTCAAGCGGCGGCCCAAGAGCTGAGATCCACTCAGAGCCTCATCAGACAGCAGCATCAGCAGGAGCTACAGGACCAGACACGCTCCAGAGACGCCTTCAGACAATACTGCAGGTTACTAACTCACCACACCTCATTAATACTCATTAATCTCACTCTTCAGTGAGTACTGCAGGGTACTAACTCACCACACTTCATTAATACTCATTAATCTCACTCTTCAGTGAATACTGCAGGTTACTAACTCACCACACTTCATTAATACTCATTAATCTCACTCTTCAGTGAGTACTGCAGGTTACTAACTCACCACACTTCATTAATACTCATTAATCTCACTCTTCAGTGAGTACTGCAGGTTACTAACTCACCACACCTCATTAATACTCATTAATCTCACTCTTCAGTGAGTACTGCAGGTTACTAACTCACCACACTTCAATAATACTCATTAATCTCACTCTTCAGTGAGTACTGCAGGTTACTAACTCACCACACTTCAATAATACTCATTAATCTCACTCTTCAGTGAATACTGCAGGTTACTAACTCACCACACTTCATTAATACTCATTAATCTCACTCTTCAGTGAGTACTGCAGGTTACTAACTCACCACACCTCATTAATACTCATTAATCTCACTCTTCAGTGAGTACTGCAGGGTACTAAGTCACCACACCTCATTAATACTCATTAATCTCACTCTTCAGTGAGTACTGCAGGGTACTAACTCACCACACTTCATTAATACTCATTAATCTCACTCTTCAGTGAGTACTGCAGGTTACTAACTCACCACACTTCATTAAAACTCATTAATCTCACTCTTCAGTGAGTACTGCAGGTTACTAACTCACCACACTTCATTAATACTCATTAATCTCACTCTTCAGTGAGTACTGCAGGTTACTAACTCACCACACTTCATTAATACTCATTAATCTCACTCTTCAGTGAGTACTGCAGGTTACTAACTCACCACACTTCATTAATACTCATTAATCTCACTCTTCAGTGAGTACTGCAGGTTACTAACTCACCACACCTCATTAATACTCATTAATCTCACTCTTCAGTGAGTACTGCAGGTTACTAACTCACCACACCTCATTAATACTCATTAATCTCACTCTTCAGTGAGTACTGCAGGTTACTAACTCACCACACCTCATTAATACTCATTAATCTCACTCTTCAGTGAGTACTGCAGGTTACTAACTCACCACACCTCATTAATACTCATTAATCTCACTCTTCAGTGAGTACTGCAGGTTACTAACTCACCACACCTCATTAATACTCATTAATCTCACTCTTCAGTGAGTACTGCAGGTTACTAACTCACCACACCTCATTAATACTCATTAATCTCACTCTTCAGTGAGTACTGCAGGTTACTAACTCACCACACCTCATTAATACTCATTAATCTCACTCTTCAGTGAGTACTGCAGGTTACTAACTCACCACACTTCATTAATACTCATTAATCTCACTCTTCAGTGAGTACTGCAGGTTACTAACTCACCACACTTCATTAATACTCATTAATCTCACTCTTCAGTGAGTACTGCAGGTTACTAACTCACCACACCTCATTAATACTCATTAATCTCACTCTTCAGTGAGTACTGCAGGTTACTAACTCACCACACCTCATTAATACTCATTAATCTCACTCTTCAGTGAGTACTGCAGGTTACTAACTCACCACACCTCATTAATACTCATTAATCTCACTCTTCAGTGAGTACTGCAGGTTACTAACTCAC
Source organism: Phoxinus dragarum (assembly GCA_033366665.1). Taxonomy (NCBI): domain Eukaryota; kingdom Metazoa; phylum Chordata; class Actinopteri; order Cypriniformes; family Leuciscidae; genus Phoxinus; species Phoxinus dragarum. The sequence goes on along the minus strand of JARPMJ010000985.1, from coordinate 35,134 downwards.
CACACCTCATTAATACTCAATCTCACTCTTCAGTGAGTACTGCAGGTTACTAACTCACCACACCTCATTAATACTCATTAATCTCACTCTTCAGTGAGTACTGCAGGTTACTAACTCACCACACCTCATTAATACTCCTTAATCTCACTCTTCAGTGAATACTGCAGGTTACTAACTCACCACACTTCATTAATACTCAATCTCACTCTTCAGTGAGTACTGCAGGTTACTAACTCACCACACTTCATTAATACTCATTAATCTCACTCTTCAGTGAGTACTGCAGGTTACTAACTCACCACACTTCATTAATACTCATTAATCTCACTCTTCAGTGAATACTGCAGGGTACTAACTCACCACACTTCATTAATACTCAATCTCACTCTTCAGTGAATACTGCAGGTTACTAACTCACGACACTTCATTAATACTCATTAATCTCACTCTTCAGTGAATACTGCAGGTTACTAACTCACCACACTTCATTAATACTCATTAATCTCACTCTTCAGTGAGTACTGCAGGTTACTAACTCACCACACTTCATTAATACTCATTAATCTCACTCTTCAGTGAGTACTGCAGGGTACTAACTCACCACACTTCATTAATACTCATTAATCTCACTCTTCAGTGAATACTGCAGGTTACTAACTCACCACACTTCATTAATACTCATTAATCTCACTCTTCAGTGAGTACTGCAGGTTACTAACTCACCACACTTCATTAATACTCATTAATCTCACTCTTCAGTGAGTACTGCAGGTTACTAACTCACCACACTTCATTAATACTCATTAATCTCACTCTTCAGTGAGTACTGCAGGTTACTAACTCACCACACTTCATTAATACTCATTAATCTCACTCTTCAGTGAGTACTGCAGGTTACTAACTCACCACACTTCATTAATACTCATTAATCTCACTCTTCAGTGAGTACTGCAGGTTACTAACTCACCACACTTCATTAATACTCAATCTCACTCTTCAGTGAGTACTGCAGGTTACTAACTCACGACACTTCATTAATACTCATTAATCTCACTCTTCAGTGAATACTGCAGGTTACTAACTCACGACACTTCATTAATACTCATTAATCTCACTCTTCAGTGAGTACTGCAGGTTACTAACTCACCACACTTCATTAATACTCATTAATCTCACTCTTCAGTGAGTACTGCAGGTTACTAACTCACCACACTTCATTAATACTCATTAATCTCACTCTTCAGTGAGTACTGCAGGTTACTAACTCACCACACTTCATTAATACTCATTAATCTCACTCTTCAGTGAGTACTGCAGGTTACTAACTCACCACACTTCATTAATACTCAATCTCACTCTTCAGTGAATACTGCAGGTTACTAACTCACGACACTTCATTAATACTCATTAATCTCACTCTTCAGTGAATACTGCAGGTTACTAACTCACGACACTTCATTAATACTCATTAATCTCACTCTTCAGTGAGTACTGCAGGTTACTAACTCACCACACCTCATTAATACTCATTAATCTCACTCTTCAGTGAGTACTGCAGGTTACTAACTCACCACACTTCATTAATACTCATTAATCTCACTCTTCAGTGAATACTGCAGGGTACTAACTCACCACACTTCATTAATACTCATTAATCTCACTCTTCAGTGAATACTGCAGGTTACTAACTCACGACACTTCATTAATACTCATTAATCTCACTCTTCAGTGAGTACTGCAGGTTACTAACTCACCACACTTCATTAATACTCATTAATCTCACTCTTCAGTGAGTACTGCAGGTTACTAACTCACCACACTTCATTAATACTCAATCTCACTCTTCAGTGAATACTGCAGGGTACTAACTCACCACACTTCATTAATACTCATTAATCTCACTCTTCAGTGAATACTGCAGGTTACTAACTCACGACACTTCATTAATACTCATTAATCTCACTCTTCAGTGAATACTGCAGGGTACTAACTCACCACACTTCATTAATACTCAATCTCACTCTTCAGTGAATACTGCAGGTTACTAACTCACGACACTTCATTAATACTCATTAATCTCACTCTTCAGTGAGTACTGCAGGTTACTAACTCACCACACTTCATTAATACTCAATCTCACTCTTCAGTGAATACTGCAGGTTACTAACTCACGACACTTCATTAATACTCATTAATCTCACTCTTCAGTGAATACTGCAGGTTACTAACTCACCACACTTCATTAATACTCATTAATCTCACTCTTCAGTGAGTACTGCAGGGTACTAACTCACCACACTTCATTAATACTCATTAATCTCACTCTTCAGTGAGTACTGCAGGGTACTAACTCACCACACTTCATTAATACTCATTAATCTCACTCTTCAGTGAATACTGCAGGTTACTAACTCACGACACTTCATTAATACTCATTAATCTCACTCTTCAGTGAATACTGCAGGGTACTAACTCACCACACTTCATTAATACTCAATCTCACTCTTCAGTGAATACTGCAGGTTACTAACTCACGACACTTCATTAATACTCATTAATCTCACTCTTCAGTGAGTACTGCAGGTTACTAACTCACCACACTTCATTAATACTCAATCTCACTCTTCAGTGAATACTGCAGGTTACTAACTCACGACACTTCATTAATACTCATTAATCTCACTCTTCAGTGAGTACTGCAGGTTACTAACTCACCACACTTCATTAATACTCATTAATCTCACTCTTCAGTGAGTACTGCAGGTTACTAACTCACCACACTTCATTAATACTCATTAATCTCACTCTTCAGTGAGTACTGCAGGGTACTAACTCACCACACTTCATTAATACTCATTAATCTCACTCTTCAGTGAGTACTGCAGGGTACTAACTCACCACACTTCATTAATACTCATTAATCTCACTCTTCAGTGAATACTGCAGGTTACTAACTCACGACACTTCATTAATACTCATTAATCTCACTCTTCAGTGAATACTGCAGGGTACTAACTCACCACACTTCATTAATACTCAATCTCACTCTTCAGTGAATACTGCAGGGTACTAACTCACCACACTTCATTAATACTCATTAATCTCACTCTTCAGTGAATACTGCAGGGTACTAACTCACCACACTTCATTAATACTCATTAATCTCACTCTTCAGTGAATACTGCAGGGTACTAACTCACCACACTTCATTAATACTCATTAATCTCACTCTTCAGTGAGTACTGCAGGGTACTAACTCACCACACTTCATTAATACTCATTAATCTCACTCTTCAGTGAGTACTGCAGGGTACTAACTCACCACACTTCATTAATACTCATTAATCTTACTCTTCAGTGAATACTGCAGGTTACTAACTCACCACACTTCATTAATACTCATTAATCTCACTCTTCAGTGAATACTGCAGGGTACTAACTCACCACACTTCATTAATACTCAATCTCACTCTTCAGTGAATACTGCAGGGTACTAACTCACCACACTTCATTAATACTCATTAATCTCACTCTTCAGTGAATACTGCAGGTTACTAACTCACGACACTTCATTAATACTCATTAATCTCACTCTTCAGTGAATACTGCAGGGTACTAACTCACCACACTTCATTAATACTCATTAATCTCACTCTTCAGTGAGTACTGCAGGTTACTAACTCACCACACTTCATTAATACTCATTAATCTCACTCTTCAGTGAGTACTGCAGGGTACTAACTCACCACACTTCATTAATACTCATTAATCTCACTCTTCAGTGAGTACTGCAGGTTACTAACTCACCACACTTCATTAATACTCATTAATCTCACTCTTCAGTGAGTACTGCAGGTTACTAACTCACCACACTTCATTAATACTCATTAATCTCACTCTTCAGTGAGTACTGCAGGTTACTAACTCACCACACTTCATTAATACTCATTAATCTCACTCTTCAGTGAGTACTGCAGGTTACTAACTCACCACACCTCATTAATACTCATTAATCTCACTCTTCAGTGAGTACTGCAGGTTACTAACTCACCACACCTCATTAATACTCATTAATCTCACTCTTCAGTGAGTACTGCAGGTTACTAACTCACCACACCTCATTAATACTCATTAATCTCACTCTTCAGTGAGTACTGCAGGTTACTAACTCACCACACCTCATTAATACTCATTAATCTCACTCTTCAGTGAGTACTGCAGGTTACTAACTCACCACACCTCATTAATACTCATTAATCTCACTCTTCAGTGAGTACTGCAGGTTACTAACTCACCACACCTCATTAATACTCATTAATCTCACTCTTCAGTGAATACTGCAGGTTACTAACTCACCACACTTCATTAATACTCAATCTCACTCTTCAGTGAGTACTGCAGGTTACTAACTCACCACACTTCATTAATACTCATTAATCTCACTCTACAGTGAGTACTGCAGGTTACTAACTCACCACACTTCATTAATACTCATTAATCTCACTCTTCAGTGAGTACTGCAGGTTACTAACTCACCACACCTCATTAATACTCATTAATCTCACTCTTCAGTGAGTACTGCAGGTTACTAACTCACCACACCTCATTAATACTCATTAATCTCACTCTTCAGTGAGTACTGCAGGTTACTAACTCACCACATCTCATTAATACTCATTAATCTCACTCTTCAGTGAATACTGCAGGTTACTAACTCACCACACCTCATTAATACTCATTAATCTCACTCTTCAGTGAGTACTGCAGGTTACTAACTCACGACACTTCATTAATACTCAATCTCACTCTTCAGTGAGTACTGCAGGTTACTAACTCACCACACTTCATTAATACTCATTAATCTCACTCTTCAGTGAGTACTGCAGGTTACTAACTCACCACACTTCATTAATACTCATTAATCTCACTCTTCAGTGAGTACTGCAGGTTACTAACTCACCACACTTCATTAATACTCATTAATCTCACTCTTTAGTGAATACTGCAGGGTACTAACTCACCACACTTCATTAATACTCAATCTCACTCTTCAGTGAATACTGCAGGTTACTAACTCACGACACTTCATTAATACTCATTAATCTCACTCTTCAGTGAATACTGCAGGTTACTAACTCGCCACACTTCATTAATACTCATTAATCTCACTCTTCAGTGAGTACTGCAGGTTACTAACTCACCACACTTCATTAATACTCATTAATCTCACTCTTCAGTGAGTACTGCAGGGTACTAACTCACCACACTTCATTAATACTCATTAATCTCACTCTTCAGTGAATACTGCAGGTTACTAACTCACCACACTTCATTAATACTCATTAATCTCACTCTTCAGTGAGTACTGCAGGTTACTAACTCACCACACTTCATTAATACTCATTAATCTCACTCTTCAGTGAGTACTGCAGGTTACTAACTCACCACACTTCATTAATACTCATTAATCTCACTCTTCAGTGAGTACTGCAGGTTACTAACTCACCACACTTCATTAATACTCATTAATCTCACTCTTCAGTGAGTACTGCAGGTTACTAACTCACCACACTTCATTAATACTCATTAATCTCACTCTTCAGTGAGTACTGCAGGTTACTAACTCACCACACTTCATTAATACTCAATCTCACTCTTCAGTGAATACTGCAGGTTACTAACTCACGACACTTCATTAATACTCATTAATCTCACTCTTCAGTGAATACTGCAGGTTACTAACTCACGACACTTCATTAATACTCATTAATCTCACTCTTCAGTGAGTACTGCAGGTTACTAACTCACCACACCTCATTAATACTCATTAATCTCACTCTTCAGTGAGTACTGCAGGTTACTAACTCACCACACTTCATTAATACTCATTAATCTCACCCTTCAGTGAATACTGCAGGGTACTAACTCACCACACTTCATTAATACTCATTAATCTCACTCTTCAGTGAATACTGCAGGTTACTAACTCACGACACTTCATTAATACTCATTAATCTCACTCTTCAGTGAGTACTGCAGGTTACTAACTCACCACACTTCATTAATACTCATTAATCTCACTCTTCAGTGAGTACTGCAGGTTACTAACTCACCACACTTCATTAATACTCAATCTCACTCTTCAGTGAATACTGCAGGGTACTAACTCACCACACTTCATTAATACTCATTAATCTCACTCTTCAGTGAATACTGCAGGTTACTAACTCACCACACTTCATTAATACTCATTAATCTCACTCTTCAGTGAATACTGCAGGGTACTAACTCACCACACTTCATTAATACTCATTAATCTCACTCTTCAGTGAGTACTGCAGGGTACTAACTCACCACACTTCATTAATACTCATTAATCTCACTCTTCAGTGAGTACTGCAGGGTACTAACTCACCACACTTCATTAATACTCATTAATCTCACTCTTCAGTGAGTACTGCAGGGTACTAACTCACCACACTTCATTAATACTCATTAATCTCACTCTTCAGTGAATACTGCAGGTTACTAACTCACGACACTTCATTAATACTCATTAATCTCACTCTTCAGTGAATACTGCAGGGTACTAACTCACCACACTTCATTAATACTCAATCTCACTCTTCAGTGAATACTGCAGGGTACTAACTCACCACACTTCATTAATCTCACTCTTCAGTGAATACTGCAGGTTACTAACTCACGACACTTCATTAATACTCATTAATCTCACTCTTCAGTGAATACTGCAGGGTACTAACTCACCACACTTCATTAATACTCATTAATCTCACTCTTCAGTGAGTACTGCAGGTTACTAACTCACCACACTTCATTAATACTCATTAATCTCACTCTTCAGTGAGTACTGCAGGGTACTAACTCACCACACTTCATTAATACTCATTAATCTCACTCTTCAGTGAATACTGCAGGTTACTAACTCACGACACTTCATTAATACTCATTAATCTCACTCTTCAGTGAATACTGCAGGTTACTAACTCACGACACTTCATTAATACTCATTAATCTCACTCTTCAGTGAGTACTGCAGGTTACTAACTCACCACACCTCATTAATACTCATTAATCTCACTCTTCAGTGAGTACTGCAGGTTACTAACTCACCACACTTCATTAATACTCATTAATCTCACTCTTCAGTGAATACTGCAGGGTACTAACTCACCACACTTCATTAATACTCATTAATCTCACTCTTCAGTGAATACTGCAGGTTACTAACTCACGACACTTCATTAATACTCATTAATCTCACTCTTCAGTGAGTACTGCAGGTTACTAACTCACCACACTTCATTAATACTCATTAATCTCACTCTTCAGTGAGTACTGCAGGTTACTAACTCACCACACTTCATTAATACTCAATCTCACTCTTCAGTGAATACTGCAGGGTACTAACTCACCACACTTCATTAATACTCATTAATCTCACTCTTCAGTGAATACTGCAGGTTACTAACTCACGACACTTCATTAATACTCATTAATCTCACTCTTCAGTGAATACTGCAGGGTACTAACTCACCACACTTCATTAATACTCAATCTCACTCTTCAGTGAATACTGCAGGTTACTAACTCACGACACTTCATTAATACTCATTAATCTCACTCTTCAGTGAGTACTGCAGGTTACTAACTCACCACACTTCATTAATACTCAATCTCACTCTTCAGTGAATACTGCAGGTTACTAACTCACGACACTTCATTAATACTCATTAATCTCACTCTTCAGTGAATACTGCAGGTTACTAACTCACCACACTTCATTAATACTCATTAATCTCACTCTTCAGTGAGTACTGCAGGGTACTAACTCACCACACTTCATTAATACTCATTAATCTCACTCTTCAGTGAGTACTGCAGGGTACTAACTCACCACACTTCATTAATACTCATTAATCTCACTCTTCAGTGAATACTGCAGGTTACTAACTCACGACACTTCATTAATACTCATTAATCTCACTCTTCAGTGAATACTGCAGGGTACTAACTCACCACACTTCATTAATACTCAATCTCACTCTTCAGTGAATACTGCAGGTTACTAACTCACGACACTTCATTAATACTCATTAATCTCACTCTTCAGTGAGTACTGCAGGTTACTAACTCACCACACTTCATTAATACTCAATCTCACTCTTCAGTGAATACTGCAGGTTACTAACTCACGACACTTCATTAATACTCATTAATCTCACTCTTCAGTGAGTACTGCAGGTTACTAACTCACCACACTTCATTAATACTCATTAATCTCACTCTTCAGTGAGTACTGCAGGTTACTAACTCACCACACTTCATTAATACTCATTAATCTCACTCTTCAGTGAGTACTGCAGGGTACTAACTCACCACACTTCATTAATACTCATTAATCTCACTCTTCAGTGAGTACTGCAGGGTACTAACTCACCACACTTCATTAATACTCATTAATCTCACTCTTCAGTGAATACTGCAGGTTACTAACTCACGACACTTCATTAATACTCATTAATCTCACTCTTCAGTGAATACTGCAGGGTACTAACTCACCACACTTCATTAATACTCAATCTCACTCTTCAGTGAATACTGCAGGGTACTAACTCACCACACTTCATTAATACTCATTAATCTCACTCTTCAGTGAATACTGCAGGGTACTAACTCACCACACTTCATTAATACTCATTAATCTCACTCTTCAGTGAATACTGCAGGGTACTAACTCACCACACTTCATTAATACTCATTAATCTCACTCTTCAGTGAGTACTGCAGGGTACTAACTCACCACACTTCATTAATACTCATTAATCTCACTCTTCAGTGAGTACTGCAGGGTACTAACTCACCACACTTCATTAATACTCATTAATCTCACTCTTCAGTGAATACTGCAGGTTACTAACTCACCACACTTCATTAATACTCATTAATCTCACTCTTCAGTGAATACTGCAGGGTACTAACTCACCACACTTCATTAATACTCAATCTCACTCTTCAGTGAATACTGCAGGGTACTAACTCACCACACTTCATTAATACTCATTAATCTCACTCTTCAGTGAATACTGCAGGTTACTAACTCACGACACTTCATTAATACTCATTAATCTCACTCTTCAGTGAATACTGCAGGGTACTAACTCACCACACTTCATTAATACTCATTAATCTCACTCTTCAGTGAGTACTGCAGGTTACTAACTCACCACACTTCATTAATACTCATTAATCTCACTCTTCAGTGAGTACTGCAGGGTACTAACTCACCACACTTCATTAATACTCATTAATCTCACTCTTCAGTGAGTACTGCAGGTTACTAACTCACGACACTTCATTAATACTCATTAATCTCACTCTTCAGTGAGTACTGCAGGTTACTAACTCACCACACTTCATTAATACTCATTAATCTCACTCTTCAGTGAGTACTGCAGGTTACTAACTCACCACACTTCATTAATACTCATTAATCTCACTCTTCAGTGAGTACTGCAGGTTACTAACTCACCACACCTCATTAATACTCATTAATCTCACTCTTCAGTGAGTACTGCAGGTTACTAACTCACCACACCTCATTAATACTCATTAATCTCACTCTTCAGTGAGTACTGCAGGTTACTAACTCACCACACCTCATTAATACTCATTAATCTCACTCTTCAGTGAGTACTGCAGGTTACTAACTCACCACACCTCATTAATACTCATTAATCTCACTCTTCAGTGAGTACTGCAGGTTACTAACTCACCACACCTCATTAATACTCATTAATCTCACTCTTCAGTGAGTACTGCAGGTTACTAACTCACCACACCCTCATTAATACTCATTAATCTCACTCTTCAGTGAATACTGCAGGTTACTAACTCACCACACTTCATTAATACTCAATCTCACTCTTCAGTGAGTACTGCAGGTTACTAACTCACCACACTTCATTAATACTCATTAATCTCACTCTACAGTGAGTACTGCAGGTTACTAACTCACCACACTTCATTAATACTCAATTATCTCACTCTTCAGTGAGTACTGCAGGTTACTAACTCACCACACCTCATTAATACTCATTAATCTCACTCTTCAGTGAGTACTGCAGGTTACTAACTCACCACACCTCATTAATACTCATTAATCTCACTCTTCAGTGAGTACTGCAGGTTACTAACTCACCACATCTCATTAATACTCATTAATCTCACTCTTCAGTGAATACTGCAGGTTACTAACTCACCACACCTCATTAATACTCATTAATCTCACTCTTCAGTGAGTACTGCAGGTTACTAACTCACGACACTTCATTAATACTCAATCTCACTCTTCAGTGAGTACTGCAGGTTACTAACTCACCACACTTCATTAATACTCATTAATCTCACTCTTCAGTGAGTACTGCAGGTTACTAACTCACCACACTTCATTAATACTCATTAATCTCACTCTTCAGTGAGTACTGCAGGTTACTAACTCACCACACTTCATTAATACTCATTAATCTCACTCTTCAGTGAGTACTGCAGGTTACTAACTCACCACACTTCATTAATACTCATTAATCTCACTCTTTAGTGAATACTGCAGGGTACTAACTCACCACACTTCATTAATACTCAATCTCACTCTTCAGTGAATACTGCAGGTTACTAACTCACGACACTTCATTAATACTCATTAATCTCACTCTTCAGTGAATACTGCAGGTTACTAACTCGCCACACTTCATTAATACTCATTAATCTCACTCTTCAGTGAGTACTGCAGGTTACTAACTCACCACACTTCATTAATACTCATTAATCTCACTCTTCAGTGAGTACTGCAGGGTACTAACTCACCACACTTCATTAATACTCATTAATCTCACTCTTCAGTGAATACTGCAGGTTACTAACTCACCACACTTCATTATTTAATACTCATTAATCTCACTCTTCAGTGAGTACTGCAGGTTACTAACTCACCACACTTCATTAATACTCATTAATCTCACTCTTCAGTGAGTACTGCAGGTTACTAACTCACCACACTTCATTAATACTCATTAATCTCACTCTTCAGTGAGTACTGCAGGTTACTAACTCACCACACTTCATTAATACTCATTAATCTCACTCTTCAGTGAGTACTGCAGGTTACTAACTCACCACACTTCATTAATACTCATTAATCTCACTCTTCAGTGAGTACTGCAGGTTACTAACTCACCACACTTCATTAATACTCAATCTCACTCTTCAGTGAATACTGCAGGTTACTAACTCACGACACTTCATTAATACTCATTAATCTCACTCTTCAGTGAATACTGCAGGTTACTAACTCACCACACTTCATTAATACTCATTAATCTCACTCTTCAGTGAATACTGCAGGTTACTAACTCACCACACTTCATTAATACTCATTAATCTCACTCTTCAGTGAATACTGCAGGTTACTAACACTTTTCTCTCCACTAGTTATGAAAGTGAAGCGTATGATGAAACGCATCTGCTGTTGTTCAGTAGTGCAGTTGTGCTTTGTAGAATGTGATGAAGGCAGAATCAGTGTATCTGATTAGTGTGTGTGTGTGTTTGTGTGTGTCAGCGCCCTGTGTGTGTGTCAGCGCTCTCTCTCGCATGAGCAGCGTGTGCGTCTGCAGCTGGAGTGTGTGAAGGCCACGTGTCGTCTGGATCGATGTCTCGTGCTGCATCACACCATCTGTGAGCTCGAGCGCCTCGGTGACCCCGGCGTGACCCCTGCAGGCTCCGAGACAGAGGTGAGCGTCGTACGACACGGTGTTCTTCATTCTGCTTCTCCAGTAAATGTGTCTTGATTTTAGAATGTTTCGATATTTGTGCTGGAAAACGAGACAGAAACACTGAGGAAGAAGATGATTGCTGTGTGTGTGTGTGTGTGTGTGTGTGTGTGTGTGTGTGTGATGCGTTTCCTCTGACCTGCAGCTGCAGAGGTCATCAGAGGTCACAGAGCTTCAGTGTTTCCAGCGGCGCCTGCAGGAGAGACTGCGACGGCTGCGCAGCGACACACACAGCGACACACACAGCGACACACACAGTGACACACTGCAGAGGGTGAGCGAGACCAGCACTGAGAACACACGATCACTCGACATGCTTAAAGGAGTAGTTCACTTCAAAATGAAAATTAGCCCATGATTTACTCACCCTGAAGTCATCCTAGTGTATATGACATCCTTCTGTCAGACGAACACTGTCCTGCTCTTCCATAGTTCATCTATCCATCACTTTATCATTGTACGATTGTGTTCGTCTGAAAGGATGATGACTTCAGGGTGAGTAAATCATGGGATAATTTAAATTTTAAAGTGAACTACTTTAAAAGCTGCAGATGAATGAAACTGTGTGTGTGTGTGTGTGTGTGTGTGTGTGTGTGTGTGTGTGTGTGTGTGTGTGTGTGTGTGCGTGTGTGTGTGTGTGGCAGGAGGCTCGTGTGTTCCAGGAGCAGCAGCTGAGTGTGTGTCAGGAGTGTGTGGGCCGTGTTTGTGGCGTCGCTGCAGTGGAAACAAGCGGAGAAGAAAACCAGAGTGACGGAGACACACACCGCTCTTCTGAAACTACAGACACTCATCACTGCAGAACTGCACAGTGACATCGCACACGCCATACACACACACCGCCTGGTGAGACACACACACACACACACACACACACACTGCTCTTCTGAAACTACAGACGCTCATCACTGCAGAACTGCACAGTGACATCGCACACGCCATACACACACACCGCCTGGTGAGACACACACACACACACACACGCCATACACACACACCGCCTGGTGAGACACACACACACACACACGCCATACACACACACCGCCTGGTGAGACACACACACACACACACACACACACACAAGCTTTCATTTCTATCCTTGTGAGGACATTCCATAGGCGTAACGGTTTTTATACTGTACAAACTGTATATTCTATCCCTTACACTGCCCCTATCCCTAAACCTACCCATCACACACACACACACACACACACACTGCCCCTATCCCTAAACCTACCCATCACAGGAGACATTCTGCATTTTTACATTTTCAAAAATATATAATTTAGTATGTTTATTAACCCATTCCCCTCATGGGGACCGCTGGCTGGAATCTCAGGTTTTACTATCCTTGTGGGGACATTCGGTTCCCACAATGCATAATATACCAAGTACACACACACCACACACACACACACACACACTGCCCTTCTGAAACTACAGACACTCATCACTGCAGAACTGCACAGTGACATCGCACACGCCATACACACACACCGCCTGGTGAGACACACACACGCACACGGTTTGTCCCATATCACAGTGAGGACATGTTGACGGGCAGGTGAAAGGTCATGTGATGGTGAATTATGAGGTTTTGACGAGTATCTGTCACTGTCCAGGCTCTAGAGGAGGCGGAGCTCCGGCTTCAGCATGAGGCGGGGCAGTGGGAGGAGTCACCGGAGGGGCGGGGCTCAGATGATGATGATGATGATGATGAAGAGGGCGTGTTTACAGTGAACGCTGACGCTGGAATCTCGGTTCTCCTGCAGGAGGCGCTGTTCAAGAGACATCAGCTGCAGCGCTTGACTGACAGGTGCCACTCACACACTCACACACATTCACACACACTTCTCTCTGCTCTTGTTCGTCCATCAAAATTGATGATGACCATGGCACGTTTGTCATGTTGTTGGGTTTGATGAGTGCGCAGAAGAGGCCAGTCCGAGCCTCGCACACTGCACAGGTCAGGGTCAGGGGGGGTGTAGCGCTCTGAGGTCCACAGGTCCTTCATTGGTAGGTTTGCCTCTGCCTCTTCAAGATAGCACAGCAGCTTCTCCGACTCTCACAGAGGACCGCGCCGCTCTGGACTGTTCTTCTCCAGGCAGGTCGGTCCTGTGCTAGGCATTCCCAGCTTTTCAGGCCGAGTCCAAAGCTCTTCAAGGACGCTTTAATGGTGTCCTTGTAGCGCTTTTTGGGGCCACCTTGTGTTCGCTTGCCATTTTTCAGTTCGCCAAAGAAGACTTGTTTGGGAAGTCTCACGTAGGGCATTCTGGTCACGTGGCCAGTCCATCTGAGCTGTTCCCTCGTAAGCACGGTGTAGATGCTGGGGATATTTGCCTTGCTGAGGACTTCCGTGTCAGAGATTCTGTCTTGCCACTTGATCCTCAGCAGTTTCCTCAGACAACTCAAGTGGAAATGATTAAATTTTTTGGCATGGCGCTGGTAAACTGTCCAGGCTTCACACCCATACAGAAGGGTTGGTAAGACAACAGCCCGGGAGACCTTCAGTTTTGTCTCCTGCTTGATGCCAGTCCTTTCCCATACCGAGTCACGTAGACGTCCAAAGGCTGCGCTGGCCTTGACAGTCCTGATGTTAACTTCATCATCTATGAGCACAGCACGAGACAGTGTACTACCTAGGTAACTAAACTTGTCAACGGCTGAAAGCTTTTGCCCATTCACAAAGATGGTTGGGTCAGTGTAGGGTTTCCCAGGAGCAGGTTGGTGTAAGACTTCAGTCTTCTTTGTGCTGATTGTTAGGTAGTGATGGGGACGAGACCCGCCTATGCCGAGTCCGAGTCGAGACCGAGTCTTTGAAGGGTCGAGTCCGAGTCGAGACCGAGTCGAGACCGAGTCTTTGAAGGGTCGAGTCCGAGTCGAGACCGAGTCGAGACCGAGTCTTTGAAGGGTCGAGTCCGAGTCGAGACCGAGTCTTTGAAGGGTCGAGACCGAGTCGAGACCGAGTCGAGACCGAGTCGAGACCGAGTCTTTGAAGGGTCGAGTCCGAGTCAAGACCGAGTCTTTGAGGAAGCAAGTCCGAGTCGAGATTTTGTGATTTTTCATGATTTAATATCACCCCAGATAATAATCAACAGTTAGGCCTACAGACTAAGCTAGATTGGGAATTGTTTAGAGGAGCAGTCTTAATGTCTTAATATGGACTAAGCCTTTTACTATCATTAAAAAAATCCCTACCACATGCATCATGTTCTGGCAATCTTTCTAAACTGCTTCAACAGTGCTGCTCTGTCATCAACATGTTAAGCCCACCCTGACTTTTTTAAT
>JARPMJ010000985.1:10000-15000 GCA_033366665.1 Phoxinus dragarum | reverse complement strand
ACTCACACACACACACACACACACACACAGTAGTGAAGAGCCGCAGTGAAGCCTAACCCCCTCATGGAAGAAGAGCGCATCATGTGTGCGGCTGAGATCGAGCTCATCGGATCCACTGAACGCTGGCTCTTCAGATGTGTGTGAATAGACTCTTTAAAACACGTCCAAGAGTTCCAAACGCCGGTCGGTTATCAAGAGACATCTATGGAAGTAAAATAATGATAAATGTTTTTAAACAAAAAATGAATTGCACTAATTTAAAAAAAAAAAGCATTGCATTAACCGTGCTTGCATTTTAATGGGCTGAAATTCAACATGGTTGAATATTTAAGCTGTGAATATTTCAATTCAAAACATTTCACACATATTTTCAAGAATTCATATTCACCTTTCAGATTTCACTTCCAAAATGTTCATTCTGTTTAAAATACAACCTATAATGTTCGACAGGCAATTTTCAGTCCATTTTACTTCGCCTTACAAATTCTGTGGTTCAAATTCAACAGAAAATTCGACTTTGACATCCGGGAGCTGCATTAACCTGTGTTAGTCTTCCTCACCAGCAGGGGGCGCAAGCGGCTGTTGACGAAGACTAGAGCAACGGGTGAGAGACTTTTTTTTTTGCATTCTTACATTTACATTTATTCATTCAGCTGACGCTTTTATCCAAAGCGACTTACAGATGAGAACAATAGAAGCAATTAAACTAACAGTAGGACAACAGTGTGTGAGTGCTGTGACCCTTCACAGTACAATTCAACGCAAATGTGTGGTGTTTTTTTTTTTTTTTTTGTCAGAATAGATAAGAAAGTGTTAGTGTTACTGGATCAAGTGCTGCCGAAAAAGACTCGTCTTCAGCAGTTTCTTAAAGATGTCTCTGGACTCAGCAGCTCCGGCTGAGTTAGATCATCTCCAGCAGGGGGGCAGTCATGGTGAAGCTCCGAGAGAGAGATCCAGAGCCTCTGAGATGATGCACCACCAGACGCCGCTCGCTTGCAGAACGCAAGTTTCTGGACGGCACATGAGTCTGAAGTAATGAGTTCAGGGTACAGGGGAGCAGTGGCCAGTGGTTGTTCTGTAGGCAAACGTCAGTGACTTGAGTTTGATGCGAGCGGCAACCAGTGCAGTTTGGTGAGGAGAGGAGTGACGTGTGCTCTCTTCGGCTCGTTGAAGACACTCTAGCTGCAGCTTCTGGATCAGTTGCAGAGGTTTGACAGAGCAAGCTGGGAGACCAGCCAGGAGAGCATTACAATAGTCCAGTCTGGATAGAACAAGCGCCTGAACAAGGAGTTGTGTAGCTCTGATAGGAAGGGCCTGATCCTCCTGATGTTGTACAAGGCAAATCTGCATGACCAGGCAGTGCTAGCAATGTGGTCTGTGAAGTTCAATTGATCATCAATTACAACTCCAAGGTTCCTCGCTGATCTTGATGGAGTTATGGATGACGAGCTGAATGGTGAAGTTGTGATGAAGTGTTGGGTTAGCCGGGACTACGAGTATCTCTGTCTTCGCAAGGTTTAGTTGAAGGTGGTGGTCCTTCATCCAGCCGGAGATGTTTGTCAGGCTGAGATGCGAGCGGCTACCGTCGGATCATCAGGCTGGAATGAGAGTTAGAGTTGTGTGTCATCAGCGTAGCAGTGATAGGAGAAGCCATGTTTCAGAATCACAGATCCTAGTGATGTCATGTAAATGGAGAAGAAAAGTGGTCCCAGCACTGAGCCCTGAGGCACACCAGTGGCTAGATGTTGGGTCTTAGACACCTCACCCCTCCACGACACCCTAAAGGACCCCGAGAGAGAAGACTTGAACCACTGGAGTGCAGTTCCCGAGATCCCCATCATCTTTAGGATTGACAGGAGGATCTGGTGGTTAACTGTGTCAAAGGCAGCAGACAGATCCAGCAGGATGAGAACTGAGGACTTGGAAGCGGCTCTCATCAGTCTCAGAGCTTCAGTAACGAGAGCAGAGCCGTCTCAGTCGAGTGTCCGCTTCTGAAGCCAGACTGATTGCTGTCCAAGAGGTTGTTCTGCCCAAGAAAAGTGGAGATCTGGTTGAAAACAACTCGTTAAAGTGTTTTCGCGACGAATGAAAAGATAAAGATGAAGATGATGAAGAAGATGATGATGATGATGATGATGAAGATGATGTTGATGATGATGAAGAAGATGAAGATGATGTTGATGATGATGAAGAAGATGATGATGATGATGATGATGATGAAGATGATGGAAGAAGATGATGATGATGATGAAGAAGATGATGATGATGATGATGAAGAAGATGATGAAGAAGATGATGATGATGATGATGATGATGAAGAAGATGATGTTGATGAAGATGAAGATGATGAAGATGATGAAGAAGATGATGATGATGATGAAGAAGATGATGATGATGATGATGATGAAGATGATGTTGATGATGATGAAGAAGATGAAGATGATGTTGATGATGATGAAGAAGATGATGATGATGATGATGATTGATGAGATGATGAAGAAGATGATGATGATGATGATGAGAGATGATGATGATGATGATGAAGAAGATGATGAAGATGATGATGATGTGATGATGATGAAGATGATGAAGAAGATGATGATGATGATGATGAAGAAGATGATGATGATGAAGAGATGATGAAGAGATGATGTGATGAGGATGAGATGGATGAGAAGTGAGATGATGATGATGATGAAGAAGATGATGATGATGATGTGATGATGAGATGAAGAAGATGATGTTGATGATGAAGATGATGATGAAGATGAAGATGATTGTTACTCCACTCCTCTGTCTCGGTGTGTTCAGACTGGAATAACATCCGTGTTCTGATGATGATGTCAGCTGACGTCACTAAAACATAATTATGACGTAGTATTAGTTATATCCTCACAGGCGTCGAGTCGTCTCTTCACAGGCGTCGAGTCGTCTCTTCACAGGCGTCGAGTCGTCTCTTCACAGGCGTTGGGTCGTCTCTTCACAGGCGTCGAGTCGTCTCTTCACAGGCGTCGGGTCGTCTCTTCACAGGCGTCGGGTCGTCTCTTCACAGGCGTCGAGTCGTCTCTTCACAGGCGTCGGGTCGTCCTCTTCACAGGCGTCGGGTCGTCTCTTCACAGGCGTCGGGTCGTCTCTTCACAGGCGTCGGGTCGTCTCTTCACAGGCGTCGGGTCGTCTCTTCACAGGCGTCGGGTCGTCTCTTCACAGGCGTCGGGTCGTCTCTTCACAGGCGTCGAGTCGTCTCTTCACAGGCGTCGGGTCGTCTCTTCACAGGCGTCGGGTCGTCTCTTCACAGGCGTCGGGTCGTCTCTTCACAGGCGTCGGGTCGTCTCTTCACAGGCGTCGAGTCGTCTCATCACAGGCGTCGGGTCGTCTCATCACAGGCGTCGGGTCGTCTCTTCACAGGCGTCGAGTCGTCTCTTCACAGGCGTCGAGTCGTCTCTTCACAGGCGTCGGGTCGTCTCTTCACAGGCGTCGAGTCGTCTCTTCACAGGCGTCGAGTCGTCTCTTCACAGGCGTCGAGTCGTCTCATCACAGGCGTCGGGTCGTCTCATCACCAGGCGTCGGGTCGTCTCTTCACAGGCGTCGAGTCGTCTCTTCACAGGCGTCGGGTCGTCTCTTCACAGGCGTCGAGTCCGTCTCTTCACAGGCGTCGAGTCGTCTCTTCACAGGCGTCGAGTCGTCTCTTCACAGGCGTCGAGTCGTCTCATCACAGGCGTCGGGTCGTCTCTTCACAGGCGTCGAGTCGTCTCTTCACAGGCGTCGGGTCGTCTCTTCACAGGCGTCGAGTCGTCTCTTCACAGGCGTCGGGTCGTCTCATCACAGGCGTCGGGTCGTCTCTTCACAGGCGTCGAGTCGTCTCTTCACAGGCGTCGGGTCGTCTCATCACAGGCGTCGGGTCGTCTCTTCACAGGCGTCGAGTCGTCTCTTTACAGGCGTCGGGTCGTCTCATCACAGGCGTCGGGTCGTCTCTTCACAGGCGTCGGGGTCGTCTCATCACAGGCATCGGGGTCGTCTCATCACAGGCGTTGGGTCGTCTCATCACAGGCGTCGGGTCGTCTCTTCACAGGCGTTGGGTCGTCTCATCACAGGCGTCGGGTCGTCTCTTCACAGGCGTCGAGTCGTCTCTTCACAGGCGTCGGGTCGTCTCTTCACAGGCGTCGAGTCGTCTCTTCACAGGCGTCGGGTCGTCTCTTCACAGGCGTCGGGTCGTCTCATCAC
The DNA here is from genome assembly GCA_033366665.1 of Phoxinus dragarum. NCBI lineage: Eukaryota > Metazoa > Chordata > Actinopteri > Cypriniformes > Leuciscidae > Phoxinus > Phoxinus dragarum. The sequence goes on along the minus strand of JARPMJ010000985.1, from coordinate 10,779 downwards.
GGGCGTCGAGTCGTCTCATCACAGGCGTCGGGTCGTCTCTTCACAGGCGTCGGGTCGTCTCTTCACAGGCGTCGAGTCGTCTCTTCACAGGCGTCGGGTCGTCTCATCACGGGCGTCGAGTCGTCTCATCACAGGCGTCGGGTCGTCTCTTCACAGGCGTCGAGTCGTCTCTTCACAGGCGTCGAGTCGTCCTCTTCACAGGCGTTGGGTCGTCTCTTCACAGGCGTAGGGTCGTCTCATCACAGGCGTCGAGTCGTCTCATCACAGGCGTCGGGTCGTCTCATCACAGGCGTCGGGTCGTCTCATCACAGGCGTCGAGTCGTCTCATCACAGGCGTTGGGGCATCTCTTCACAGGCGTTGGGTCGTCTCTTCACAGGCGTTGGGTCGTCTCTTCACAGGCGTCGAGTCGTCTCATCACAGGCGTTGGGGCATCTGAAGTCTCCATGAGAGGCTGGATACATAACTGGAGCTGACGAACTCTATTTGAGTTATAGGGACAGGCGTCCCGAGATAACAACAAAAAAGGCAGATGGGAAATAATTAGCGTAGCTGCTGTTCATAATATGAATGCATTTGATCTGATTTAACTGTAGTATAAAAGGTATGAGATGCATTATGTGAATGCTTGGCTAAAGAGATGCGTCTTTAATCTAGTTTTAAACTGGGAGAGCGAGTCTGAACCTCGGACAATATCAGGAAGGCTATTCCAGAGTTTAGGAGCTAGATGTGAAAACGCCCTCCCTCCTTTAGTGGACTTAGATATCCTAGGTACGACCAG
>JARPMJ010000984.1:0-199131 GCA_033366665.1 Phoxinus dragarum | reverse complement strand
AAATGGTATAATTAAATTGTAATAATATTGCATAATATTACTGTATTTTTGTTAGAATAAGAGACTTATTTTAAAAACATTACAAATCTTACTGATCCCAAACTTTTAAACCCAAAAGCTTATGAGATATCTGAACACAAAAACAGTTGTTTATCATACAAAATGAAACATGTCACATGTTGAAAAGTACTAATATTATATTATTATTAATATTTATAAATGCATTCATAATTGCAAAAACTAATAGGCCCAACAAAATGCATGTGTACTGAGAGAAGCTTGAATAGGGGGAAAAAGACCATTTTGGTTTGTAATGTGTCTTGAATGTGGAAAGGATTACCTGTGGCAGCACATCAATGACACACTGCGCTGGGAGATGTGAGGCGATCTGGGTAACTATCTCCCATGGCAACGACAGGAGGTTTGCCCCATTACTAGACGGGGAGGAGCTCGTGTCCAAAGCCATGATGGACGGTTCCAAATTCAGTCTGTGGGGCAAAATGTCACAATTCAAAAGTTTACAGCAAAAGGCTGATTTACAGTCTGGACGAGCCGAAAGTCATAGCCAGTCTGCAGATTTGAGTTGTCATATCTTTAGAACACAAAATTAGTTTGTTTCTGCGTGAGTCTGCTGGGTTTGTAACGACTCGCAAGTCTGTGTGATCATCAGTTGTTGAGTGTATGATGCCCAGTTTTTCATCTGTAACTATTTACAAAGTCAAGCAAGTGTATGATGCCTACGCCTAGTGATTTAAAATCTGTTCAGGTTTTAAAAGGCATGAAGTGTATTCCAGCCTTACAGCACTTTAGAACAAATGTGTTGTTGGTTTTTTAAATAAAGTGCTTTGAAAATAAATACATTGAAAGTGCAAACATGCAAAGGCATGACAATTACACATGCAAACCAATCAAAATTTTATATGTAGTTGAAATATTTCATACAGACCTCTGAGATAAGGAGTGTGGGGTTTTCATTGGCGGGTGGCAGCAGCAGGGCATCTCTCTTTCTTCTTCTCCTTCTCCTTCTCCTCATCCTTCTCCTTCTCCATCTCTTTCTCCTCCAGGGTGACGTTTAGCCTCGACATCACCTGAAACTCATGCAAGAGCATAAAGGGAAGCCGACGTCACTTTCTGTTATTCACATTATAATAAACAACTTCATCTGAAAAAGATACGTTCTTTACGCCCCATTAATGCAAAATTATTTACTCTGGTTGCCTCTAAGTTAAAAAATAAATAAATGGCATGGCAAACATGACAACATTACGTTTTTAAGCAATTAAAATATAGCCTAATAAATAAATAAAAACAGGCTGCTGAAGATACACTCCTTTAGTGGTATAGCCTATAAGTTGAAATCTATATCGGAAGCAGATTTTTCAAGCAGAAATCAATTAGATGCCAGTTGAGTAATTTGTAAATACTTGCATGTCTAATAAAATAAAAATGGAAAACCGACCGTAACATAAAGTTAAATACATAACCATAATCCATATGATTTACTTAAACGTGAGATATAACGGGCACATACCTTATTTTTTAATCAAAAATCCGATTGAAAGGGCAAACGATCCACATTTCTCATCCATCAAGTTATTGATCATGTTGATATGACTCTGCACAATCATCCGAGTTCAGTCTATTTTATGTCCCTTAACGACGTTGTAAGATTTGTGATAACGGGGAGCATTTATGTTAGAAAAAAAAGAAAAAATATATAGAAGATTGAAACTGCCTTTCGATTATCATCAGATAATATATGACTGACCATAGCTATGAACTGTATATGCGACTGGCACCAACAGACGCATGTAAACAATACTACCCTACCCTCCTCTGGCTCTGGCGCACATCATTTACGTCATTGGTGTTCTTCTTCTTCTTCTTTTCCTTTTTATGGCGGTTAGCAAACAACTTTTAAGTGTGCAATACCGCCACCTTCTGATATGGAGTGTGGATCACAATAGCCCTTTACTCACTACTCTTTAAATATACAAATAAATACATAAATAAAACCAATAAATACCTACATAAATATCTAATAACATTATTAATATTAAAACATTATCACTCACATCATTATTATATACAACTTTCAAAAACACCTAAACTCATATCCTTCTAATAAGCCCTATATTATTCAAAAACACAAATATTGCTCTATACCCTACACTCCCTGAATTCATTTGTAATATTTCCTTCATTTCAAATCTAATTTTTTCTTTACTTAACCAGTCTTTCAGCCTAAACCTTTGTCATTGGTGTTTCAGTGTCGTGCTTCAAAATAAATAAAATTATTTCGTTTTTAATAGTAGGCTCTTTCATTTGTATTTGTTTATTTATTTGCATTTTTTATGTTTAATTAGTATTTATTTTTCATTATATTTAATTATTTTTTTAATATTCTACGAAAACAAACCATTATGCTATTGATTTAAACATTTAATAATATTCTAATTATCCTTAAAAATGTTTTCTGATAAAATACAGACGAACATGGTGTTTGTTTATTTGTTTAGGGGAGACCTCACCGGAGTCAGTTGTAACACAACGGGGTCAGTTTAACAAGTCATGTGTTTGATTTCCTCAATATCAATCATTGTATTATAGATACAATTATTTGACTTACATAACCAAACGTAGCCGTTTCTCGAGTTTAATTTTATGCTTTGCATTCATGCTAACTTAAAACACACATGCTAAAACAGTTAGCTATGCTATGGCTCTGTACATCAAGGGCCAATATCTCTTCCATCTCTTCTATTGACACTGGTATTTCTGATCATAATTTTTTTGATTTTAGCTTCAGCCTGCCTATGCGTAAGAAAAGTTTATCAACTGTTATATCCTACCGCAATCTCAAAGCTGTTGATACTGCATTAATTTGTACCTCCATTGCCTCTTCTAATCTCTCTGATGTCTTTGATATCTCTTCTCCCTCCCTGATATTATCCAACTATCACTCCATAATCTCAGATATCTTAGATAATGCTCCTGTTAAGACCAGAAGCGTCCCTTCCCTTCCGCCCATTCGTCTCCTTGGTACACTCCTGAGCTCCGTATCCTAAAGGCCACTGGTAGACGGCTTGAGCGTCACTATAGGAAAACTGGCCTGACTGTTCACCTTTTGGCTTTTATTGCATGTAAAAAATTACAAATCGGCCCTGAACTTGGCTCGTTCTAGTTTTGTATCTGCCACAATTAATAAATCAAGCAACAGATCAAAAGCATTATTTAACACAATAAATAAACTTTACCAAACCTCCATCTCATGTTACTCTAGCTTCTGATGAACTTTGCACTTCATTCTTGACTCACTTGCTAGAAAAGACAAATGCCGTAAACCAGTGCCTCTCTACTGATGCTACGAATATTAGACATCTCAGAATCACCCTGGTCAATCCCTGCCTTTCTTTTCTCTGACTACTCCTTCTTCTGTCTCTGAGTTAATCTTGAAATCCAACCCTTTATCTTGTCGTCTTGACCCCGCTCCTACTCCTCTTCTGAAACTTTGCCATTCAGTTATCTATCTCTGCACCTATCTCTCACTTCATCAATGCATCTCTTACCTCTGCTTCATTCCCTCTGCCACTCAAAACTGCTGTTGTTACCCCTGTTCTCAAGAAACCCAACCTTGATTCCTCAGTTTTGTTTCAAATCTATTTCAAATCTACCCTTCATAGCTAAATTACTAGAAAGTACTGTTGCCTCCCAGCTTCAGTCTTTTCTAGTCGAAAATAATCTTTTGGATCCTCTTCAATCTGGTTTTCGCCCTCTACATAGTACTGAAACTGCACTAGTTAAGGTACTGAATGATCTGCTTCTCTCTGGTGACTCTGGTTCTCTGTCTATGCTCCTGCTGCTCGACCTCAGCTCTGCCTTCGACACTGTCTCCCATCAACTACTCATTTCTCGCCTTTCGGATGTGGGTATTTCCGGTGCTGCTCTTTCTTGGTTTTCTTCCTATCTCTCTGAAAGACAATTCTACATTTAACTTCAGGATTTTTGCTCACCTACTGTCCCCCTGAAGCAAGGTGTCCCTCAGGGATCCGTTTTAGGGCCATTATTCATAATTTATATAATACCTCTTGGTCAGATCCTCCGCCATTATGGTTTTAATTGTCATTTATACGCTGATGACATTCAATTATATACTACCTGTACATCGACTCTATCTATCACAACCGACAAACTCTCTGCTTGTGTGCATGAAATAAAAGATTGGCTTCATTCAAATTTTCTAAAACTTGGACAAAACTGAGATTATTTTTACCGGACCTCCGTCACTCACTAATAAAATTCCTACCAACTTCACCTGTGAGATCGCTGGCTCTCATATCAAACCATCCAGTACTGTTAAAAATCTTGGTGTAATCTTTGACTCCTCTCTATCTTTCCACTCTCACATTAAATCTATCACTAAATCCGCATTCTTTCACGTCGTATCGCTCAGCTCTGTCCCTTCATCAGTATCTTAGACGCTGAAACTGTCATCCATGCATTTGTCACATCACGTCTTGATTACTGCAATGCACTTTTCATTGGCCTATCTGCTACCCAGCTGACAGACTTTTGTTATAGCCTAAGAACGTTCTCCAAATATTCAGTGTTGGTTCCGGGAATGTGAAAATGTCCAGTTTTCTTGACGTTAGAGGAACGTGTTTTAAAAGGTACACAGCAAAAACTCCAGTGTTAAATGGACTCTCCTGGGAGTTTATTTGGCTCCCAGGAGAGATCAGCGTTTAGTTGGCCAGTTGATCCTTACATATTTAACTTTAGATTTTGTTTTTCTGTTGTAACTGAGATATAAAAAACAGATTTAACTATTTCATTTAACACTGGAGTTTTTGCTTAAAACACGTTCCTCTAACGTCAAGAAAACGGGACACATATCACCCCAATTCTGCATGATCTTCACTGGCTTCCTGTGGCTCACCGTATTAAATTCAAAATTCTCTTTCTCACTTTTAAATCTCTACACGGCCTGGCTCCCCCCTATCTCTGTAACCTGCTCCTCCCCTACACCCCGACTCGCACTTTACGATCCTCTGACTCTAGCCTTCTCGTCATCCCTCGGCATCGCCTTGCTTCAATGGGGGTCAGATCATTCAGTGTTGTTGCACCCAAAATGTGGAACTCTCTCCCCCGATCACTTTGTTCTGTTAACACTATTTCTGATTTCAAATCCATGCTCAAAACTCACCTATTTTCTGAATGTCATAATTCTTATTTTTATTTAATTTTTTATCTGATTGTATTCTGCTGGGTGACGCCCCATCTACCTAATTCTCATTTAATGTACCGGTACTTACATTTTCTTTATTGCCTTTATTGTTGTTTGTTTATTGTAAAGCGTCCTTGAGCCCTGGAAAGGCGCTATATAAATAAAACGTATTATTATTATTATGGCTGTTTTCGGGGTGGGTATATTTGTAACAGTTCACTATTAACCCACCCCTCATGATGAGTCTAGTTCCCTTACGAGAGATCAAGGCTTAAGCTAAGGCTTAGCTTACGCTATGGGAAAACTCCTTTTCTCGAGAATATTGAAGCCAAATTTTTAATCGCAGTGAAGCTGCACAGCAGACACATATGAACGGTAGCGCAGTCATTGGCTGTGCTGCGTCAACTGCACAAACCTATGGCAAGGCGGCTCAGGCGCATCAACCAATCATGGCACTTCGCACCCTGGCACGTCAGAGGCCGCCACAATGACTTATGGTGTGACTTATGGCTATAAAAGCACCCATACCTCGCCTAGAGACTCTAGATTTTATCTCCTTCAGCGAACTCTCTAACTTTGCTGACCTCCGGTTAGAAGCCTTCTTCGGCGTCGTCGAAAAGCCCTGCTAAGCAGCTCTGAGGACGGTGGCTCCTGTTTCTACTCGACGCCGCCTTCAGCTCTCTGTTCTGCTATGCCATCCGGCGCGCCATATATCCTTTTAACGCATTAGTGTGTTCGCCGTTGCGTCACTCTTTTTCTAAAAGAGCAAAAATGAGGCGTTGTTGCAAATGCCTCCAAAACCTGCGCCTCGTGCAGAGGACCTCTCGGCAGAGACCGTCACTTCCTCTACGCTCCCTGTCTGGGCCGTGATTACGCGGAAGCTGCACTCGCTAAGGGCAGCTGCCCTGAATGCGATGAGATGGATCTCCCCACCCAGCCAGGCTCGACTGGCTGGATTCGCAGATGACGACCCGTGCTTCCCGCTCTCCCTTTGCTTGAGTCGCGCTAAAAGCGCAGCACACAAAGGATGCCAGAGTGGACGGACACGCCGCTGCGACTCACTATGGCGCTCGCGCCCGTGGCTAGCTCTCTTTACGTTCAAGAGAGCTACCCCGCCCTCACACCTCCGTTTCACGCGTCATGCAGACCCCTCGCAAGCTTTCTGCATGACCCAGATGGACACCGTGAGTAAGGTTTCTAAACTGCGTCACTCACATCGGCGAAAGGAAGAAAGAGAGTGTTTGAGTCCCGCCGAGGCCGGATCAATCTCCATTTCTCACAAATTTCCCAGTCCCTACTTTAGTTTGGGAGGCTGGAAATGTCAATATTGCAGCAAACGGAGCCTGTTATAAAACATGCACACCTGCAAACAAAAGGCGACACAAAACATCTCTTGCCTGCTCGTGCTAACTTTCATGTCATTTCCCCTGTGACTCAGTGGTGGATTTTAAGGCTTTCGCACCACGCTAGAGACCCATGTTCGAATCCTGGCTCTGGCAGCAGGTGAAATTTATGTGAACACTTTTAGTCCGTTTTCCGCGTCATGTAAGAACGGTCTACATGACTCGGACGGACACAAACACAATTAATGTGTTCATGCCTGAGATCCAGTCACGCTGAAACTGCGTTCACTCAGTCATAACGGCTGTTCCTCACTTTCTTCCTCCTGTGATTATTTACCAAACGGACGAGTCCACACCGCCCCGCCCCGCGTGACTCATCCTCAGCTAAGAGGACATGCTGCTCTCTTCACTGCGCTTGGGGCCAGCTTCCTTACATACAGAAAGCGACTCCGCCCCTCGCGCCCTCCCGTTCACAACGGCAGGGTTAGAGTATGAATGAGTGTTCTAAAACAGGTGAGACCACGCCGGCCCGGCCCTGCCCCGCCCAGCCCCACCCTGCCCCGTGTGACTCACATTCTGCAGAGAAAGACTTTCTCCTGTGATTATTCACCAAATGGGCGAGCCCACGCCGGCCCTGCCCCACGTGACTCATCCTCTGTTAAAGTGAGGGTTTTCTCCATTGTTATTCACACACACAGCATGGCCAGTTTTGTCATGTTAAAGTGCCATCTCTGGCTTCCTACAAAGGGTGAATACAATCCTCTCTAGCTCAAGCTGGAGGTATTTTAATGCAGGTTTGAGTCTACTGTGTACACAATGAATGTAGATCGTGTGCCCACTATAAAGTATGCACCCCTACATATTAGCACTGTTCCTACAGTTTCAAGTTTCCCCCCAGCTCATGCTGGAAGTTTAATAAATCTAGTTTGTGTTCCCACTATGAAGTGCGCGCCCCATGTGTCCCAAACACTGCCAACACAGTATCAACTCTCCCCCCAGCCAGCACAGGAGATGTAATAAATGTTGATTGAGTGCCCACTGTGAAGTACGCACCACTACACATAAAAGATGTTCCCAGTATCAGTTCTCCCCCCAGCTCGCGCGGGAGATGTAATAAAGGGGGTGCGCCTTAAAGCGGGCGCCCCTGCACACGAGCGCTGTTCACACAGAACTGAAAGCAGGTTGGACGGCCGGGTCCCTGTCTCACAGCGGCCCGTCTCCAGTCTTTCATCCAACCCCTAGACCTGGGAGGCTATTCCCGGTATATCAGAATGGGTGTTGAACATAATAAAACGAGGCTACTTGCTACAGTTTGCTCGCAGACCCCCGCGCTTTTTCAACTCAGGATCAACACCTCCACGAGCACGCTGTCTTCCAGGCAGAGAATTTCTTTCCTGGGTATAGTGATAGACTCTATGCAAATGAAAGCGTGCCTTGCATTAGAGCGCTCGCTCACCATTCAGCGCCTAGCGTCATCTTTCCGAGCGGGTGCTTGCGCGTCCCTCAAAATATTTCAGAGGATGTTGGGTCTCATGGTCTCAGCATCATCACTACTCCAGCTAGTACTACTGAACATGCGTCCTCTTCAGCGCTGGCTAAAACACTACCAGCTCACGTGTGGCGATCTGGCCAACTACAAATCAGAGCGAGCCACGGCTGCATCAAAGCCCTGTCTCCCTGGAAAACGGCCGACTGGTATCAGTCTGGCGTGAGTTTGGGTGTGGTTTCAAGGAGAAAAGGGATCTCGACAGATGCCTCCAACTTATGTTGGGGGGCCCTTTACGAGGGCAGGCCCATCTCTGGCCTGTGGTCAGACCCAGAGAGGCGCATACATATAAACTGTCTGGAAATGAGAGCGGTGGCTCTATCACTGAAAGCTTTTCTCCCATACCTAAAATATACCATGTCCTGGTCTGGACGGACAACATGGCAGTGGTGTCGTGTCTTACATAAATCGCCAGGGTGGTCTCAGGTCAAGCAACCTGCACATCATGGCCAAGAGTCTCAATCTATGGGCTTAGCACAATCTGTGCTCTCTGAGGTTGGCGCATGTGCCAGGCATTCTGAACCAGGGTGCGGATATGCTATCCAGAGACAATGTTCCCCCAGGGGTATGGTCTCTTCACCCACAGATGGTTCAACTGATATGGAGCATCTTTGGCGAGGCAGAGGTCGCCCTCTTCGCCTCAGAAGAGAACGCTCATTGCCAAACAATTTTTACAAAGAGCGAGGACGCGCTAGCCCACAACTGGCCGAGCCGTCCACTCTATGCATTTCCTCCGGTCACGATGCTACCACAGGTCATTGAACGGATCAGGGAAAGCAAGTGTGCAGTGCTACTAATAGCCCCTCTCTGGAAGACCCAGTTACGGTTCTCCGAGTTGGCACAGCCCCATGACCGATTCCGCTGAGGAGAGATCTCCTCACGCAGGTGAACGGGAAAATCTGGCATCCCCGTCCCGACTTGTGGGCCCTTCATGTATGGCCCCTCAACGGGTGCCTGGGTGTCTCTCGGATAGGGTGCTAAATACCATCTCTGAAGCAAGAGCACCTTCAACTAGCCTCCTCTACGCTCAGAAATGGGGGATATTCTCTGGCTGGTGCGCAGCACGGAGCCTGGACCCCATAAGTTTGTCCACAATATCAAAAAAATGTTTTGTCACTAGATTGATCACTTTATTCAAACGTGATTATTCTTTGATCTTCAATAAAGTTCTTACATACATTAGATAGTGTGGATCTCATTTCAGCAAATTACCTCTCATTGTTATGATACCTGAGCCTGAGTTATCTAACATAACAGTTTGTAAATATTTAATATGTGTGTGTATATATATATACATATTTATTTACAAACTTTTCTGTTAGAAGTGATTAATCGTGTTTACTTGTGATTAATCGTTTTGACAGCACTAATAAAACTGATTTCTTCAGAACTATAACAGAAGCATCAGAAGACCTTCATTTCTCATCTTCAGTGTTATATATTATTAGTCAGAGTTTATACAGCCCTGTTTCACAAATGAGAACTGTAGCAATTTACAGACCGTAACTCAAACCAATAATCTCTCTCCACCTTTAGTATCCATATGCTTATCATCTTATTGACCGATGATATTTCAGGGTCCACCCAGATTCTTATCTTCGCATCCTACTCTCATTTGAACTTCACACTAACTAAACACTTCCAAACCAGGGCCAATCTAGTTTTGCCCTGAGGTGCTAACTGATAAGGCAATGAGTAATCCGAGGATGTGCCTGAAAACATGTAGCCCCTCCCTGACACTGCTTTCCTTCTGGGTGAGGTTAGTGTGTGAAGACTAACCTGGAGTTGACACGGACAACGGTTAGGCTGAGAAAAGAGTGGAAAAGCCAAGAATTAAGAAGGATAAATTATATCCCTGCTTAGAAAATGCGAGTGTGAGAAAGCTGTCGACAACATTTTAAAGGCTGACGCATCAAAAATCAAGGTGTAACTATTTGACATTTAAGGATCATCATGGTAACCCTGAACACTCAATCTCTGACCACACCGGTGGGAATAATCCGACTGCTTGAATTTGTGCTGACGCTCATCACCTTCAGTCTGGTGGCTTCTGTGGGCCACACCAGCTTTTCGTTCTGGGCCTGGTGCATGTTCACCTGGAGCTTCTGCTGCTTCGTGACCCTCGTGATCATCATCCTGGAGCTCACCAGCCTGAACACCAAGGTGCCCATTTCTTGGGACGACTTCACCACGGCTTTTGCCATGCTGTCCACGCTTATGCTGCTGGCCGCATCGGTCATCTACCCCAGGTTCTTTGCATGCTCCAAGTGTGCGACAGAGATCGCAGCTACAGTGATATCCTGTGTGTGTTTCGGCCTGTACGCGACCGAGGTGGGTCTGACCCGAGCCAAACCCGGGGAGATCAGCGGGTTCCTGTCCACCGTGCCGGGCTTACTGAAGGTCCTGGAGACGTTCGTGGCCTGCATCATCTTCATCTCTCTGGAATCTATATTCTACAACATATATGCTGGGCTGCAGTGGTGCGTGGCCGTCTACTCGATCTGCTTCATCGTCTCTCTCCTCATCATCCTCCTGACGATCGGACGCTTGCTGGCTCGATGCCCCTTCCCATTGGACAAATGCCTGATGGGCTTCAACGTACTGGCGGTTATAATGTACATCACGGCTGTGGTGATGTGGCCAATCTACAGTTTTAACGGCAATCCCAGACCAAGTATCTGTTTTTCAATCCAACAATACCAACAATACCAACAATACCAACCATACTGTTTATGGGACAGCCTGGTTGTTGTGTCCTGCATGACTTGCATCAATCTGATCGCCTACATTGTGGATACGGTTTACTCTGTGCGTCTGGTGTTCTTCGTTTCACCTGCCTAGGGAAAGCACGATGGTTGTATGATACATTGTTATTGTAAAATCTATTAATAAGTGTAACCAGACTGTGGCATCAGATTGGATGAGTTGTTATACAGGAAGTTTTTAGCATGCATAAATTGGATTTTGTTATCATAGATAAAGGTATATAGTATTTGTTAACATAGTAGGATTATATAGCGAACTGACTGACTGTTTTTGATATTAATGTATTTTAAAACAATGTCGAAATATTTGAGAATATTTAGAAATGTCTGATTTGTAACAGTGCCTTTTATCAGTGATCTGATTAACACTGCTGTCAAATCGATTAATCGCATCTAACATAAAAGTTTGTTTATAATAGATCTCTGTATGTGTGTGTGTGTGTGTGTGTGTGTGTGTGTGTGTCTATTTATTAAATACTTTTTGCAATCTCCTTTTGCCAAGATAACAAGATAACCGCTCTGAGTTTTCTCCTATAATGCCTGATGAGTTTGGAGAACACCTGACAAGAGATCAGAGAGCATTCCTCCATACAGAATCTCTCCCGATCCTGCAGATTCCCAGATCCATGTTGGTGCTTCTTCTCTTCAGTTCACTCCACTCATCAGGTCAGGGAACTGGGACGGTCATGGCAGAAGCTTCATTTTGTGCTCCGTAACAAATTCTTGTGTCGATTTTGATGTTTGTTTTGGACTGTTGTCCTGATGGAAGATCAAACCACGGCCCGTTATAAGATTTCTAGCAGAAGGCGTCAGGTTTTTATTTTTTATCTGTTGATATTTGAATCCACGATGCCATGTATCTGAACAAGAAGTCCAGGACCTCCAGCAGAAAAATAGGCCCACAACATTAGGTGATCCTTGGAGAGTCTTTGGCCACTCAAACTTTCCTCCTCACCGTGCATTAAGGCAAAATAGACATGTCCTCTTCCTGGCAGATGCGTAACATCTTTAGTATTGCCCTGATGGTCAAAATGGGGGATTTCCAATTCTTTAGCTATTTTCTTACAGCCACTTTCTATTTTGTGAAGCTCAACAATCTTTTGATGCACATCAGAATTATATTCTTTGGATTTACTCATTGTGATTGATGATTAAGGGAATTTGGCCTTTGTGTTTCCTCATATTTAAACTCCTGTGAAACAAGAAGTCATAGCTGGACGATTTCATGTTCACCCTGGTGTGCTAAAAAAGGTAAATATTAATGGGAATATACTTCAGAGATATTGTACACATAAAAAATTAATTGAGATTAATCGATTTGATTTTATAATAAAAAGGCATCTGAATTTCTTTTAATTTTTAGTAAATTGGTAGTGTATAAAGAGTTTTCATGATACTAAATTTGATTAAGATTATAACATTTGAAATAAATCCCATTTGCCCCGAATGCATACTTTTTTTTTATGTGGCATCTGGTCATTGAAGAGATTCACAGATTCACAGCTCCTTTGCTATCAGTGTTTGCAAATAAACTGGCCAGTAAAACCAAAGAAGGTGAAAGAAAGAGAAAAAACAGGCTATCAGTTGGTCTTTATCATTATATGTTTATGGCATCATAATTGTCATAATAAAAGCGGCTCGGGTGCTCTCTACGTGCTGTCAGTCCTTGTAAAACTTCACGGTTTTATGGACACCATGGACACCGCCATGTTTGACACTGTCGCTATGCTTACCGCTATGGTTAGTTAGCTAGCGGTTGTGAATTCAGCAGTTTGATCATAAAGTTGAATGAACATATTCAAGCAGTTACTTACTTTAATCTCCCGACTGAACAAAAACAAGGATTCACACTTGTATGCAGTTGGATGAATTGTTTTTTACCCCAATAGGGTGGTTGTGTGCACATACTGTGGACACATTATTATGTTCAAAGCAAATTAAAAGTGAATTTTGCATAATAGGGCCCCTTTAAATTTTATTGCTTATTATCTATTGGATTTTTAGTCTATCTATACACATTAACCTTTCTTTTTCTTTTTTTTTTCTTCTTTTTTTTATTAACAAAACAGTAACATATACAAGCTAAGAAAAGAAAATACCTTTCTGCTCTATAGCTGATAAACTAAATGCCATTAGTTTATCAGCTAGTGCTTCAAACGTCAATAAAACTAAAGTTTAAAGATATGTCAACAGATTAATGCCGTAGGTATGCTAAAGGGGAAATGATGTCATTATGACCAGCTGACTGCTTTAAAAGGTTAGTTCAAATTCAGTTTGAAAGTTTTTAAAAATTGATCTTGAACATCTTATTTAGGTTTTTAGTTGTTTTATCTATCAACTATTGTATTTCAACCTGGATTTAAGCATGAAAATAGCAATAAAAACTGCCATTTAAAACACAACACACATACATAGCTAGCCTACTATTCACAATGAAATCAAGAAGTAATATGACACCTTCTGGTTGTCAAATTTTAGCAGAACATATTGTTATGATCTACAACTGTGATAATATTTATGAATCGGAGTATCTCAAGCCCATTTCTGCCAAGTAATATAAAAAAATAATTTGGAAAATCATAAGAGATGAGATGAAAAGTCGAATTTATGAGTAAAAGTCATAGTTATGACATTAAAGAGAGAGAAATGAGAAAATGATTGTCATAATTATGACTTTTTATCTCTTAATTTTTACTTTTAATGCCATAACTTTATATATATAATTTTTTGTCTCAACTATGACGGTTTATAACTTTTTAACCAAAGCATGATTTATTTTTCTTACGTTGTGGAGATTCAGTATCAAATAAAATGAAGATCTGAGGTAATGAAGAAAAAAGCTCATTCAATTATTTTACTAGGCGTAGACAAAGGAAGAGTATGCCGTATTGTTTGCTTTATCTGTAAAACATTATTGGTCTAAATATAACCCTACATCATACTGTTATCAGGACAAGTAAAAGAATAACCCAAATGAAACCTTAATGTACACTCCCCTCTGATTAAACCAGGAGATATGTTGAGGAGGGACTGAAGCTCATAGGAGAAGATTAGAAAGAGCCCGGCTCGAGACCAGAGTTCAGGGTTTGGGATCAGCTCATAGGACAACAACAGACCAGCGACCAATGAGAACCTGCAGATGGGTCATAAAAGAGATAAGCTCAAAACGCCTCGATTGATGGTTTCTGGTCTAGAGTCAACATGAAACTTGTTTGCTGCCACATCGGAATAAACTGAAGGTTTACCACGAGCAAGAACTTGTCTATTGGCGTCTCAAGAATCCCTCAATGCTTGTGGAATACAAAAAAACAGAGGATTTGTTATGGATTTGTTGACATTCGTGGCACAATGAAACTGCACCAGGAGAATGTAACGAGCGTTGGGAAAAGGTCGACCTAAAAAAGCTTAACATCAAGACTTTGGGGATTTGTGAAACAGTATCGTCATGTTGCACGTGGATTTCAGGACACTGATCCAGCCTCTTGGCATTGTGCGGATGCTGGAGGTGGTTCTGACTTGCATCTGCTTTGCATTGGCGGCGTCAAAAGGAGTCCCAATCATCGAAAACGGTCTGTCCCATTGGGCCTGGTGCATGTTCTGCTGGTGCTTCTGCTGTTTCACAACCCTCCTCATCCTCGTCCTGGAGTTCACCAGCCTGAGCGCCAAAGTGCCCATTTCCTGGGAGGACTTCACCATGGCCTTTGCTATGCTGGCCACACTTATGATGCTCACCATTTCAATCGTCTTTCCCACGTTCTTCGCCCGGGAGGGCTCCAGGGAGATCGGGGCATCCGCAGTGTCCTGGTTGTGTTTCGGACTGTACGCCGGCGAGGTCTGGTTGATCCACAAAATACCTGGTGAAATCAGCGGCTTTCTCTCCACCGTCCCTGGTCTCCTCAAAATCCTGGAGACCTTTGTTTCCTGCATCATATTCACGTGTTTGAGCCCTGGCGAATATAGGTGGTCTCCGGGAACGCAGTGGTGCGTGGCCGTCTACTCCATATGCTTCATTTTTTCCTTGCTGATTATTCTCCTCACCATTGCCAGGCTGTTGCACGTCTTTCCGTTTTCTTTCGACAAGGCGGTCATCACCTTCAACATCCTGGCCGTGGCTATGTACGCAACCGCTGTTGTTATCTGGCCGCTGTATGCATTTAACCACTCACGTCCAGAGGGCTGTAACCACTGTTCATGGGATGATCTGGTGGTGGTGACCTTCATGACCGTCATCAACTTCTTGGTATACATCGGAGACATGGCCTACTCGGTTAAAATAGTATTCTTTACCCATCATGGAGAGGGTGGTTAACCCTTCTTTGTTTTCACATGGGAAAAAACACCAATGTGCCGTGCAATTATTGGATATATCAACTGTAAATTGGGACACTTTTTGCCATTGAGGGGACCCACTGTTGGAAAATGTCCCAACTATTCTGAATAACCTTATATAATTGTGGACATATACTAGCTAAACTTAATTTCGAGGGCAAAGAAGGCCTGTTGTCCATCTTAAACAGCCATGTTTTAAGGACAGATTATTCTTACGTCACTTCCAGACTGAGCATTGTTATATTGGCCAAGGCGTCAAAAACTTGAATCATATGTGATATGTATCGCTTCCCGCGACAGATCAGATCGCGCGCTGAATTTCGCCATACAACAGTAATGTGGCCGCACCTTAATTAGTAAGTCATGACATCAAAAGTTAAGTACAGATGAGTTATTAATTCGCAGACAGTCGGACATGGTTAATATTTATTCATGGTAGGCTATGTTTCATGGGTTAATCATTATATAGCCTAGCCTCCAATTTATATCACTCCAGGGCAGGCTATATAACTTTGTACAGTGGTTTTTATTTTTGTTACCAGGCTTTTGAATCTATTGTTGTAGATCCGAAAGGTTGTCATGTATGATGTGAGAAATATTCAGAGAAAGTATTCAGAGATGCTTAGAAGTGTTTTAGAAGATTTAGCTGCGTTTTCAATTCGGATCAAGTCACGGCAGTGTCATAAAATATGAAGAAATTGTTATGGTTTACCCTGCTGATTTAATGTGAATGAAAAATAATTAAAATAAAAAATGTAGTTTTACAGTGAGTATGTGTGTTTTACTTATTAATGTAATAATGACATTTTAAGTCAATGTAATGCTTTTTATACACCTCGATTAACATTGACAAGGCATGTTTTTTTGGCATATTACCCATTACCAAAACTCTGCATACAACTAAATATTATCTAATATTTAGGAAACATTTTTCTCCAAAAAATAATTAAATAAAAGCAGGACAGGATACAAAGAGAATCAAAATAAAATACTGTTTTTATTACAAAAATAGTTGCTTCACCCATTTGTTCTCCCTAAATAAATGTGTTTTTATACAGAAGTACACAGATGTAAAGTATAACCACTATGAACCTCAGATTAGTTTGTTTTTCTTATCGTCAGAAAGGAAATAGGCCTACAATAAAAAAATCATATATAAATATGGGGATAAATAAAGCCAAAGAAAACATGGAGGTTCAAACTGTTCTTCAATATCTAAATGGATACATTTTTTTCATTCATCCAAAAAATATTTTGACCATTCATCATTTGAAAACCTTAACAATAACATAAAACACACAAAATTAAACTTTGTAGAAACCAGATGATTGAATATTCTATGCACTATACTTGCTATATGGTTTAAATGTTTTGAAATGCAAAACAGAAAAAAAAGTATAAAGTTCAAACGTTCTAATTTCCAGTGTATAATGTTGTGTATGTATATATCATATGTATTTATATATATATATATATAAAAATAGACCCTCATGCAGTGCAAACAAAATACACAGACATTATGACAAACCGTAATATCTGTAACAATAGTTTTCAGGTCTCCAGTCGAGAGTGACAGTTCAGTTCAGTTTAGGCAAGTCAGAGGTAAAACATATTTCTGGTTCTCATACATCTACACACCGTAAAGCGCACGTTAAGTTCCATCGGATCTGATGATCTAAAATGTCTCTCAAGGAGGTCTGCACGTTTTCTCACTAACTGCTCTTCAGGCTCACAATGGCATTGATGAAGAACTCGTACCAGAAGAAGGTGAAGCCTGTGGATACAGCGGCCTTCAGGAGACTAGGGGAGAGACCCTTAAAATAACCCCGGAGCCCTTCCTCTCTGCCGATCCTCACCACACAGTCTACAAACCCATGATATGTGCGCACCTTCACAGAAAATACAAGAAAAAATTTGTCATTTTGGGCTTTCAAAATCAAAAGTTTTGGCTTTGTAACATTTTAAAATGTTTTTGAATGAAGTTTCTTCGCTCACCAAGGCTGCATTTTAGGGCTGGGCGATAAATCGATTTTATCGATTAACTCGAATGTGTAGTTTAAGTCGATTTGTTTGAATGAAAATCAGTTTTCTCTTTAATATCCGACCGAGGCTCCCCTCTGGGCTCCCGTAGTTCCGAACGCGCGTTAAATCATAAATCGGATTTTTTTTTTTTTAGGCCATATCGTCCAGCCCTACTGCACTTATTTGAGCAAAAATACAGTAATAAAAACCCTGAAATATTATTGCAATTTAAAATAACAGTTTTCAATTTGAATATGTTAAAATCTAATGTATTCCTGTGATCAAAGATGAATTTTCAGCATCAGAAATGAGTCATTCATAAATGCCATTCATTCTAACATGATGACTTGATGCTCAAGAAACATTTCTGATTATCATCAATGTTGAAAACAATGCTGCTTCAGATTTTTATGGAAACCATGAAACATTGTTTCAGGATTCTTTAATGAACAAAGTTCAAAAGAACAGCATTTATTTGCATTGACATTATAAATGTCTTTACTGTGACGTTTGATGGATCCATGTAGCCTGGGTTTCCCCAGACTGCCTTTGCGCAGCGCGATTTTATTCTCGCTGAAAGGCAGTCTGGAAACCATGGACCTGATTTTCGCCTCGTTTAGGGAACCAATCACAGAACGGGGAGGGAGCAGCAAGACGATGACGACATCTATGCGACACAACTAAGCAGTTTGTTTATGGATTCAACATGGCAGCAGACGCGAAGCTACCTTTTGATGCAGCCTTAGATATTGTTCTAAGTAGTTTAGAACGCAAGTTTATTTCGAAAAAAAGAGCAGTTTTTGGCGTCAGCTTTTGGCGTCTCTACATACGTCATCTGGTATAATGGAAACGATTGGCTATGAGCTACGTACAGGCGCATTTGATAGACATTCTTAGCACCCAATAAACGGCGCCGGGCATTCGTAAACCACGCCTCAAATACGAGAAAATGCGCATGTGGTTCCCAGACCCAAGTCTCAACGAGAATTGGGGTCTGGCGTTAGCCAGGCTAGGATCCATGATGAATAAAAATATAAATTTCCTTAAAGAAAAATGTTCATCTTAAGGACCCCCAATCTTTTGAATGATATTATTCAATATTATCAAAGAGTATTCAGCTCAGAAAGGTTTAATCTACATAAAACAACAGCAGATTAATACTCAAGGTTTAGATAGGATGCTAGCAAGCAGAACTAGTTATGATAGGGACAGTGATGAACCCCTGTTAGGTTTGAACTTTATTTTTAACTACTAGTCTATTCCACCAACCTGTCCAAACTGCATCCTGGCCTGTTCAAATCCACCCACTTGAAGTCTCTTTTTAATCAGGTCGAAAGGATACGTGAGAGTTTTACTGACGACTCCAGCGCAACTGCCACTGACCAGACTGTGCAAACCTCCTTAAAACAGACAAAACACCACAGAAACATTTACATCGGGACAGAAAAGCACAAGGTTTAAATCTGTCTTTATAGATATGTACTTTAAGATCATTGTTGTTATTGCTAACTAAATCTATTAAAAAAAATTGCTCCTGGTGCTTGAAACATATGGAAGGCATTTTCTGCCCATTTTAAATAAATCAAGACGCTCTCCCTAATTTGAAAAAGCCCCGCCCACTCATTAACATAATTTGCATACATGTTGACTGCATTTTATTCTTTAATTTGACAGGGATGAAGCATTCGAAACGAAATTTAATTTGTCACATATTTAGCGTACAGTTTTTAATGAAATGGTTAATCTGGTTTTAGTTTTCAATTTTATTGATTTATTGAAAATTGGCAGAAAATGCCAATTTTTAATAATAATAAAAATATAAAACAAAAACAAATTTAAAGCTAAAAAAATGAAAACTGAAAATACAAAAAAAAGAGCTAATTTTAAATATTTATTAATATTAATAAATACAATAATAGTATATAAACAATGCTAAAAAGTTAAAGAAGCATGATCTGACCTTTAGATTTGGAGTCCTGCTGCGCCAGAAATTTCTTCAGGATATTATAAAAGAAAAACTGCAGGCCTGCGTATGGAAACACGGCCACAAGCGTGGGTGTGAGGCCCCTGTAGAAGGTGAAGGGCCCCTCTGAGCGGAACATAGTGCCGACGGCATGCCTGAGGTTACGATACATCTGCACATATGAGAAAACCTTTGAATCATGGAAGTGTCTCAATAAAGTCCTTCAAAAAGTGAAATGTAGGCACTTCGCACTGATAACTGACTTGTAATTTATTATTATTATACATTTTATTTATAGGCGCCTTACATGACACTCAAGTGCACCTAAAAACGACCCGTGAAATAAGATCAAAACCCAGTCAAAGGGGTACCAATGATTCAAATAGAATATTTCACCCGTTCAGATGCTTTGTGACATGATTCAGCAGCATTTAGTAACACATAACATCCCGTTCCTGAGGTTTGACCCCTGACCTTGGGTTCGCCCTGGGCAGCGAAGCGTGTGCGCAGGGTATCCAGCGGCTGGCAGGTGAAGGTGGCGGAGCAGGCGGCCAAACCGCCACAGAGGAAATGGACTCCTGGGGTCTGGCTGTTATAGGAGGTTTTCCTGTGGACCAGCTTCGTCAAGGCCTCGAAACTCGCAAACTGGACAAAACAGACAAACCGAAACAGTGAGTTTCAAGATGTCTACAATTTTGTGAAGGGTTACTGCAAATGATTTAAAATACCAAACAGGATAATTTTTGCTACAATTTAAAGGGATAGTTCACCCAAAAATGCAAATGTGTCAGCATTTACTAATCCTCATGTTGTTCCAAACCTGTATGCATTTCTTTCTTCTGTTGAACACAAAAATTTATATTTTGAAGATTGTCGGTAGTCAAACCGTTGATTTCCATTATATATTTTTCCTATACTATGGAAGTCAATGGTGCCCCACAACTGTTTGATTTCCGGCAATCTTCAAATTCAAAATATCATCTTTGTGTTCAGCAGAAGAAAGAAATTCATACAGGTTTGGAACAACCATGAGGGCGAGTAAATGATGACACATTTTCAATTTTCAATTATCCCTTTAAATTGTAGAATTATTTTTATTATTATTAATTTATTACTACAACATCAGAATCAGAACTGTCAATGTTAACTAAAAATAAAACTATTAAAAAAAAGTTTTTGTAATTTAAATCAAATTTAATATTAGATGAAACATTTTAGAAATTAGAAATGCTTGCTTTGGCACTAACTGAATTAAAGTGGAAATAGCCTACTAAAATTACTAAAACCTAAAACAAATTAATTAATGCTACTGTATTTAGAAAAAACAAAAACAAAATCAGATATCATAAAATGAAAATTTAAAAACAAAAGCTAAAAATATGAATAAATATTAAAACAGTAAATAAATAATAGTAAAATAACACTGATAAGGACCAGATTTATCTTTATTTACAGTAACAAAACCCTACTGGATAGAACAGAACAGAACAGAATAGAGCAAAACAGGATCTTCATTTCCACCCTTACAATAAAAATGTCAAGTTCAACTTAAGGTCAAAAAACATTTTTATTGGCTGAGCTATTAAACAGGAAGATGATTCAGGCCACATCAGAGGTGTAAAATATCCGAATGTATTTTCTGCATCTCCAAGTACCTGAACTGCCCCGTAAACACACAGACAGCAGCTGGGCAGGAACGTGTCCTTTCCAGAAAGCAGGAAGACCTTCTTCGGTCAGAATGCAGCGTGTGGCCTGCCATAAACCCCAGTACTTGCCCTGACGATTCCTCCAGGACACCTGCTCGATCTGCAACTGCGGGAGCAATGCACAAAAGCTCAAAACTATCCTCTTATATCAGAAGCAAAAGCAGATTGAGGACTCATATCAGAATTGTTTGAATGTGAAGATTTGAAATTACTAATAAAAGTGAGACACCGCCACCTTGAGGCCTGTCCATCAGTTGCTAACTACAAAAATGTATTTTAGCTTGTTTATCCGCTTTAAACTGGTATGAATGCACACCAGAAGATGCGGTCGATGTGCTGTTTTGAACTTATTTTCAACTGAGCTCAGTGCCGATGTGGATTGGGAGTGGTACTAAAATTCCACAGGAAAAAGTGACTCAAGTTCTAGGCACGATGCTGCTGCTTATACAAATCAGATGTAGCTACTAGGGAAAGACAGCTTTAGTTGAATGTGTTCATATTTATGCTTTCATTTTCATCACTGTGTACAAAGTAACAATTGTGAACTACAGCCCTCACCTGAAACCTGATTTTGATGACATCCAGAGGGCTGATGAGGGCACGGGTGACCATGCCGGCCGCTGACCCGGCCAGGGCAAGCTCCTCAGGGGTAAGAGCCGAACCAGGGGAGCTTGGATCATATCCCACCATTCTTGCTCAAATCATGTGTTAACAAAGCACAGCTGGTGTATAGAAAGAAAAAGCATGTGACATTGATGTGCATGGACGACAACTTCAGAGAATAAAATGAATATTAAAAAATATCATCAATATGACTGGTGGTGTGGATGGATGACATACTGTAGAATACAATTAAATACTACAAACAATAAAAGAATGCTACAAAAATAATATAGCCTACATTTTTTACATTTAAATAATTTACTCACCCATTTAACATGACAGCACAGACACAATGGCTGCGTTCAAAACCTACTGAGCTGCCTATCTAGAGAGTGTTTAGATGTGCAACGTTAGATGCTTTCGTCTGGTACGTGCCTAAAAATGTTGTCTTGGTAAACAGCTCGTGGTGGTTTGAGACACAGCCAGTATTGCCCCCAACACTAAATATTCGGAGCGCATGCTTAAAATATAAACTGGTGAAAATGTAAACCGACCTTTCTTGTGAGCACTTTGTGTGCATCTAGTTCCTCGGCACAATCTGCTTTTTCTGTTGTTCTGTTGCTAGAGGACACCTCATGTTCCCTTCATAGTTACTGCTGAACAGCACATAGACCAATGACAGAGCAGCGCGCGACTGTATTTACTGGCCGTGTTTGATTTCACACCGAGCACATTGGTTCCTACCTTCATACACTTAATTTTAATATAAAGACTTTTTTATTTCAATTTTAATTTATTCATAACGAATTTGACAAACTTTTATTGATATTAATATTCAATATACTTAATACATCTAACCTCCAATAAATAAAATAAAATAAAATCTAATTGAATATAAAATAAAATATTGTTTATCCTTTAGACAAGAAACAATATAATTATTTTTGTATATGAATTAGTGGTGGGAAGTAATTATAAACAAACTTATTACAATAATTTTTCTAAGATTTCTATCATGTTCAGTAGTTCATCAAAACCATAGACCAAAAAACTCGTAAAGATGAGATGAAAACAGTACTTACCCCAAAATCAAACTTCATTCACATTATTGAGTACATAATTAAAAAACACATTAATAGAATAGTTAACAATAATATAATTTTTTTTTTAAAGTCTGTCCTGAGGTCAGTATTATGAGATCCCGCCCACATCCTAGTGTGGACTGCGCTGATTGGTCAGTGACGCGCTGAAAGCACCGCCCCCCGGAACTGAGACTAGTGTGTGTGATTTTGAAAGTAGTGGAATGGTGGTGTTTTTAAAACAGGTGGTATTATGTTTGTGTTCTCATGAGAGTGGAAAAAAAAAACATGGATCAGATCGTCAGGGCTCTGTTACTGCTCCTGTTAGTGCAGTTACTGGCGGTCATTTCATTGCACAGATACCCTCCTCAGTGGAGATGATGGAGGATGGTGAGAGAAACATGGACAAACATTTCTATGCAACTCGGGCCGTGTCTCAAAACTTTAGTATGTTTTGTCTTTCAGGGGACTGGTTTCCAGTATGGAGGATGAAGGCGAATGCAACATTGAGATCAGAGATGCGAAGTCAATAACACACAGAGAGTTTATTAAAGAGTAAGAATAACACATACATATTTACAGTTAGTTATTAGCATTTAGACATTTAAGTCACGTGTAAGAACATGATTTCCATTGCTTTTTTTTTGTATTGTATCCTGGAAAACATCTGTTATAATAATGATAATTGTAAGATATAATAAAAAGAACAAGTATAATATGTATGTATAAATGTATATAACTTGATAATAAATTGTAATGTTGGCTTCAGAAAACCTATAGATAGATAGATCATTATTATTCCATTAAAAATGATAATAATTTGTTGTTTTTCTTGTTTGACAGGTATGCTTATGCAAAACCAGTTATACTCCGAGGTCTAACAGATAAACACCGTAAGAATTGTAGATCTACTGTATATATGGTGTTTATGGCCTCTTATTGATTAATTCACAACAGTGTTGTGTTGTGTTTGGTTGTTTCAGAAGTTCCGCTTCCTGTGTTCCAAATCCAATCTGGTGAGGGAGTACGGAGAGAAAACGGTCCGTCTCAGCACAGCCAATACACACTCATACAGAAAGGTAGACGTATACACACTTTTACATACTTCTGTCTTTTCATGTGCAAAGGGTAAGGTTTCGAACAGTGACTTTTGATAACTACTAAGATTTTACAAACATCTGTCAAAGTCTCATGACCTACATTTTGCATAAGAATTTCCAGAAGAGAATAATTCCTTCCATTCATCCATCTCACAGGAAAACCGTACTATTGGAAATATTATTACTTTTTAAAAATAACTGTTTTCTATTTGAATATATTGTAAATGTAATTTATTCCTGTGATCAAAGCTGAAATTTCAGCATCATTACTCCTGTCTTTAGTGTCACATGATCCTTCAGAAATCATTTCTCATATGATGATTTGATGATCAAGAAACATTTCTGATTATTATCATTATTAATGTTAAAAACAGTTTTTGTGGAAACTGAACATTAGTTTGAAATAGAAATATTTTGTTAATTTATAAATGTCTTTACTGTCGCTTTTGATCACTTTCATGTATCCATGTAGAAAGTATTAATTTCTGTAAAAAAAAATCCTTAAACTTTTCATTTTTAGTGTAACTGGTGTTTTCAGACAGATTTCTTTGTCTCTTTACAGTGGACGTGCGGTTTGAAGAGTTTGTAAAGTTCCTTTTGACCCCTCAGTCTGAGAAAAACCCTGGGCAGCGGTCGGTTCTCTCTCATTCTCTACATGCACACTCCAAGTGTATTTTCACACTGTACATGATCATTTCATATTGTGTGTGCATGTTTATTTCAGATACGCTGTACTTCTTTGGGGACAATAACTTCACGGAGTGGCATTCTCTGTTTGAAGAGTATAAAGCGCCACCCTTTTCTCTTCCACTCATGCATTCTGCGTATAGCTTCGGGATTGCTGGTAAAGATACAGATTCTTCAATCCAGCCCAATTTGGGTTTTGAAAACACTTGTTTTCACCAACAACAAAAAACCGCCTCTCTCTCCTGCAGGACCAGGTACTGGTGTCCCGTTTCACTGGCACGGCCCCGGCTACTCTGAAGTTATCTACGGCAGGAAGGTCTGTGGAGCTCTACACTTTTTTTGTTGAAGTGCAGATATCATTTTCACTAGCCATATATTGATGTGCTTCTGTATACAACAATTGTGTTCTCCAGCGTTGGTTCCTGTACCCCCCTGAGGAGGCACCCGAGTTCCACCCCAACCACACCCATCTGTCCTGGGTCTCTCTGTCCTACCCAAACCTGGAGCTCCACCAGAGGCCCCTGGAGTGCACCATACGACCCGGAGAGGTGAGGTTAACAAAAAGGCGCTGTATGTATTATTTTATTGTATTTATGTTTTCAGAAATGTAGGAAACATGTTAAGTTCACATATTTGCTTCTCTGAAAAACACTACAGCCAGATATTCTGCTTTTGAACGGTGCATTCAGTGTCAGAATGTCTGTTTTTGTTTTGGTCTGTGTGACAATTTACCCAATAGTATTTCGACACCCCGGTTTGCCAGTTTGCGGGAAACGCAGCGTATTTCAGACATAGAAGCCAGCAGACCACCTGGGCTAGATATCGCAGATTTTACCCCCCCGACCTAAACCGCTCTATGAAATGGGAGCATATTAAAACGTGGATAAATCAACTTCTAGGTTATGGCTCGTCGCCTTCCGTTGTCAATTGTGCTTGCTCCGGTTGCGCGTCCTCAATCTGGCAACCTGTGTGATCGTTGAGTCTGAGGAGTAAGAGTGGGGGAAACAACTCTCTCCAATATTTTGAATTTGGTCTGCAGTACCTATTTTCAACCACTGGCTGTCAATATTACACTGCACCTTTAAGGCCCTTTTCAAGCAATCGAACAAGTAATGGGGTTACGTCATTTTAAACAAAATCAGCCAAAAACGGGAGTTCGAAACCTACTTGCCAACTTTTCTGGAGGAGTTCGCTTTGGCTGGTTACGCATTCGAGTTACAATTGGTCCGTGGTGATTATGCAATAGGTGGGTGTGGCTCTGAGGCTCCGCCGCCTTTGACATGGACCCTTTTTTTCTGCTCTGTCTCTCGAGATCAGACGTCTGTGACTAAAAACATGAACACACTGAAGAGCAGCTTTATAGTAGAAATTGAAGTTGTAAGTCTAAATGAAAAGAGACACTGACACTGTTTTTCATGTTTAATACTGTAAAGCTTTTAAGCAATCTATTGTATAAAATGCTATATAAATGTGAATTGACTTTACTGGAGTGCCGATGCAAAAATCCACAATGCTATGATCAGATGCTTTCTTAAAGGAGAACTTGGCAACTTTTTGATGACTAAAGTTGCCGAGTTCTGCTTTAACTACCGTTTTCTCATCGGCGAAGTCACTTTTTGTTGTTTTATTTTGTTATTGTGAGGAAGAGTGCAGCACATATTTTCATCTAAACGCCACTCTCTGCAGGTCGGATGGCGTCGGGATGTTTGTTAACGGTATATTGCTGCACGGGTATTACTAACTTCTTTTTATACCTCAGTGAAGAATGAAAAAGATGTGATTTTCTATTTGTTATTGGGGCCTTACACACTTCACCACTAGGCATGAAGTAAGGGTTGAAAAAAACAAAAATCACCTATTGTAGAGATTAAACTGAGTGTTTTTGTGCAGGTGCTGTATTTTCCAGATCGCTGGTGGCATGCAACTCTAAATCTGGACACCAGCGTCTTCATTTCAACTTTTCTGGGATAAAGACACACACACACACACACACACCACACACACACACACACACACACACACACACACACACACACACACACCACACACTCCGTTTGACTTGAAGGACAATCAAGGATTCAGTTGCTCAGAGGACCAGCATGTTTGACTGTCAGTTGATTTTATAAAAAATATATATTTATAAAAGCTCCTTTTATTGTGGGATTATTTAAGTAATTTTTGTAAATACTTTTTAAATAAAGCTTTGTTTTAGAGACCTATGATTTGGGCAAGTTGTATTGAAATAAACAGAAAATTGATTGTGGTAGTAAGTTGGATATATTTAATAAATCTATCACAGATGCATCTTCCACATTCAGACTAAACAAAATACAAATCAGTAAAGAAACAATACACTGAAAAAATGTTGACATGAAAAGCACAGGACATTGGAATCAGTTCATTAAATTAAACTGGAAGCATTGAAATATGTTATTACTGAAATAGTTGAACCCTTGAGATTATTTATATTTTTCACATTTGAACAAGTTAGATTTGTGTTTGACATCTGCACTTTACAGCAACACACATCTATAGACAATATGTGATAAAAAGATTCTGGATCTTTTTGAAATGCCCCAAGATGCATTCAGCTACAGTACAAGAGCATGAAGACTGCCATAATATAATAGTGCTTATATAAATGCAGTAGTTTTTATATCAGGATTTAATCAAGGAAATTAAATGAAAGAATAAAGATGTCTTAATGAGTCTTATTGGTGATCCAAGACCAAAGAGAGAGAGAAAAACTCTTCCAGCAGAAGACAGTCCTCCAGATGATGTCACTTCCTCCAGACTTGCTGTCCAGCAATGTAGGTTTCCCTGACTGTCAGTGTGTCATCAAGTACTATAAAATCTACAAAACAACTAAAATGATTACAGGCATTTCTTACTAAGACACTGAAAATTCTTCTTGTTTTAGGGAATATTGCATATATATCTCTTCTCTGACGATGTGTTTACTGTGAGGGCGGGATCAGCCTGTCACTCATGAGATTCACCAATAGCAAACCACAACCTCCATCCAATAAAATCCCACATGGACCAAAAAAATCAAGTCCCGCCCTACATGTTTTCTTGTGCCGAGAAGCGGTTTCAGCCGGATATACGTCACAATAGGGAAGAAAAGACCATCACAACTTCCGTTTCATGCCGACTTTAATAAAAACACAGTTGTGAACATTTATCCAGTGGCCACTATAATGCATTTACCTCTAATAACCACTAAAGTGTGCAACTAGATCTTATATATATATACATGTTTCTCGCATTTGATATCATAATAAAGCACTGACACTTTTGCTGTGATTGCCCTGAGACGCACTAAACAACAAACTGAATGTCAAAAAAAGCTTTTTGTCTTAATGCCTACACAAGATTAATGAATGACTGAAAATCAAACCCTGAAAGACGCGCTCATACCTGCATCTGTGCCGTTACTCCAGCGTTCCCTTCCTGTGACTGACGCCCAGCAGCTGAGCAGGATGAAGAGATGCTGCCTCTAATGCGGCTTCAACAGTACAACCTACACACACACACATCAGAAAAACAACCTCTACGACACACACACACTACGATTAATGAACACGCCACACTCCATACACACAAACACTGACCTGACGCCTCTCTGAAGTGTCTCACACACATGTCCATGGCCGCAATGCTGCCACTTAAAGTTGTAGTGCCTGAAATCATGATGAATGAACGAATAACACACACTTTACTATCCACAAAGGGAAATTTGTCTTGAACTTGGTGCTGTACAAGTCAGCAAAACACTACGATTACAAGGTAATAATAATCCTTTGTAAAGCATTTCACAATAAAAATAATACTCCAATAAAAAATAAATGATAAAACATCAGTAAATCATACCTTAAAAAGTATTATACAGAATAATACAGACACATCAAATACTTACAATAAAAACCCTACAAGGGTATATCTTCTGAAGTACTTAAGCAAGGATGCATTAAACTGATCAAAAGTAATAGTAAAGACATTGATAATGTTACACATGTTTTCTATTATAAATAAAGGCTGTTCTTTTGGATTTTCTACTCATCAAAAAAAATCCTCAAAAAAAAAATGTGACAGTTGCATATTAGACTGATTTCTGAAGGATCATGTGACACTGAAGACTGGAGTAATGATGCTGAAAATTCAGCTTTGATCATAGGATAAATTAGTTTAAAAATATATTAAAACAATCTCACAATATTACTGTTTTTTTAATTCAATAAATGGTGCCTTGATGAGGCATAAGAGACTTATAAAAAAAAAAATCGAGCAGACACTAAACTTTAGAACTGTACTGTACATCAATATATCAAGTAAATGTATATAAATAATTCCAGCAAATAATTACACCCATATCAACAGCTGTATTTTACAAAGAATTTTTCACAAACTTATGTTTTATGAATGCCTTCACCTGCTGAACTGAATTTATCTCAAGAATGAAAGCAGGGAGAATATATGCAGACCTGCGACGTATGCGTGAAGCCCCTGGATGTCGATCTGCTGCTGTCCGAGTGTGTGTCGGCCAGGAGGGAGACCCATCGCCGTCACAGCGTCAGTGACCAACACCAACCCTGACACACACATAAAAAAACTCATTCAGTAAAGCCGACCTGAGAGGGAAGCATCTCATTAAAATGATTGCGAGCAATGGTTCAGTATTCTGCACAGATTTGTGGTTGCGTGTTGTGTGTGTGTGTGTGTGTATGAATACCTGCGGGATGAGCTCTGTGGGCGATGCGCAGCGCTGCGGGGTGTGTGTGTATCCCGTCTGCGATCATCCCATAGTAAACCGTCCGACCTGGTGGAATACGATCACTTGTAAGCAATCCCACAATGCCCGGGTCCCGGTGATGAAACTATAACAAAACAATATGTAAAATACCTGGTGTGTTGCTATGCAGAATCATTCATGGTATGCATTTTTGAGTTAAAACATTTTTTTTATACATTATTAAATCGATTTGTTTGCATGGTAGGATAATGTATTAGGAATATGTTTATGTGTGCACCAACATACAGTTTTTCTAATGCAAATAACTGTTAATAAATGCGTGTGTGTGATACTAACAGGCAACATGGCGTTGAATAAGTGTGTGATGAACGTGGCTCCATTCCACACAGCCTCTTCAGCCTGAGAGAGATCAGCCATAGAGTGACCTGGACAGAGAAGCACTTTGGATATGCTCAACCTGGAGGAAATTTATTAAACAAATATAGCCTGTGTAAACATACATACGCACCGACTGACACGGCTATGCCCCTTCCTGCTAGTTCACGGATTGCAGCCGCGCTATTGGCCAGTTCTGGTGCGAGTGTTACATTGCGACATTGTCAAGGGGGCCGTAGGTCTCCATCAGGTCGGCCACGCCGCCGGCTTTAAACGTGCGGAGGAACTTCGGAGGGTGAGCGCCTCTCTTCTCTTCACTGATGAACGGCCCCTCCAGGTGAATACCTGAAACAAACAGGAGGGAAAACAGTAAACGAAAAATTATTTGGCAGTAATTTTTTTTACGTTAAAAGTGCAGTGTGTAATAGTGACAGCTAGTGGTTGAAATAGGTACTGCAGTCCAAATTCACAATATTGTAGGTTGTTTCTCCTGCCCACTCCTCCTCAGACTGGACGCTCACACGGGTTGCCAGATTGAGGACATGCAACAGGAGCGAGCGCAATTCGCCTTTGGCTAAGCCACGCCCTAGAATGTAGATTGACCAATCACAGCGCAGCCAAGAACGAGCTCCCACAGAGGTCCGACACTTTTTCACAGCGCTCCATTGACTTTTAAAACCGGCGTCTCATATTTTTTGTCTCGGCAGGCTATTACCGTAATAGTTTATCAAAAATATGGTTAAACGTTGTGCCTGGGGCATTTGTAACACAGATACGCGTTTCCCAGAGAGGTTGGAGGGGGGTGTCCGTTTTTTTTCCCTTCCCAAAACCGGAGTCAAATCCTGACAAGTGTCGTTTTTGGATTAACTGTGTGGACGTCCTCAGTCTGCGAAACGCCTCAAGATCAACACGCTCACTTTTGTGTGCTCTATTTATGCTTTTAACCTTACTGTGAAGTTATACTAGTTAGACAGTTTTATGCTGTTTTAGGTTTAATATGATTTCGGTTCTCTACCTGTTGATACGCTAGCACACGCTGCTAATAAACTTTATATTCGCGTAGTCTGTTTTGCTTTGTAATAACGATTATAGAAGTGATAAAGACCTACCCAGCTTTGCATGAACAGTGTTGCTCTTGATATTGTTAGTCCCAGCCTCCGTCTCGATCAGTAGGATATGCTGTGGTTCATGTTTTTGACTGTGGACCGTTATGCTTTTGCCTCTATTTGGATGCCTTGTTGTTGCTTGCGTTTCACCGTTTGTCTTGAATATAGCCTTCGAACGCATATTGCTGCCCCTTTGCCTACTTCTATCGGACACTTTATTTGCTGCTTTATAAAAGTTTGATAAAATTTCAGCAGGAAGAGGCCGTCACAGCATAAGCCATGTTGATACCAAACCAGAGCCCAGATGAAGTTGTCGGAGGTAGCAACAGTAACTAAGGGGGGCGGGGCTTAGCCAAAGGTGAATTGACAATGGAAAGCTACGATCCTTATACTGCAAGCTGATCGTCAAATGTAACGTCTGCAATGTTTTTATTGGTCGGGAGGATCTGCAATCTCTGACCTAGTTTGTTCGCTGGCTTCCGTGGCTACAATACACTGTGCTTTCCACCAACTGGCCACCCCGGGGAGTTGAAATACTATTGGGTGAATTGGAAATGGGCGAGTCACGCGAACAAAACAAAAACAGACATTCCGACATGGAACGCATTTTTAAAGTATAATGACTGGCTGTGATATTGTTCTTCTGAGAATCAAGTATTTTAATTTGCGTGTTTCCTAAATCTCTGCAAACATATTTTTATGCTTTAGAACAGTTAAAATAATTGCATACAGCAGCTTTAAAGTTTTAGAAATTTGACTAGGTCTGTGTGCATCTTACCTAAAACTCCTGCCCCTTCAGGGCCTCCATCTTGTTCTCTGAGCTCAGGAATGACCTGTGGAGAGAAAGACAGCCACATTACTAATGCTAAATATATGCAAACCATGCCACTGTTCCCTTTTTAATTGTGATGCAAAACCAGCCGATGTGTGATGAGCATTGACTGACATTGAACAAGATATGGAAGATGCTTCATGGGAAACTACAAACTAAACCGCTCAAAAGTTTGGGTTTGGGGGTCTGTAAGATTTTTATTTTGAAAGAAGTTAAAAGTTTTATTCAGAAAGGATGGATTCAATTGATCAAAAAAGAGGGTTAAAATTGACCACGGCTTAAAATGAAAAGGAAAAATAAGGAAATCAACCTAGGGTTAAATAAATACATTTATTATGTTACAAAAAGATTTCTATTTCAAATACCGGTAAGTGCTGTTTTTTTACTTTCTATTCAGCAAAGAATCCTTATAATAATCATGAGAATCCTGAAAATTGATCATAATCATCAAATTAGAATGATTTCTAAAGGATCATGTGACACTGAAGACTGGAGTAATGATGCTGAATATTCAGCTTTGATCACAGGAATAAATGACATTTTTACAATCTATTCAAATAGAAAACTGTTCTTTTTAATTGTAATATTTCATAATATTACAGCTTTTACTGTATATTTGATCAAATAAATTGCAACCTTGTTGAGCATAAGTGACTTCTTTCAAAAACATTAAAAAAAAAATACCATTATTACCAAAATTACCAACCCCAAACTTTTAAACGATAGTGTATGCTACATTGTTTAATTATTCCAGGGGGTACCTGATGATGCAAGATATGAAAACATTAAAGTGCCAATAAAAACACATGTACCAACACATGTCAAAAATCAACAGCGATGTATTTGTGGGTGCGAATGAGCATCTGAGAGACAAATGAATGCCAGTGATTGGTCCATATGTTGAACCTTATGGTATATGTCTGGTGGAGACGTGACGAGAGTGGGGCAGAAGGAAGTGACGCCCTGTTCAAGAATCTTTTTGGCCACCACAGCCACGCCCCCTCTGATGTCACTGCTGGCCTGGGAGAAGTCAATGCCGTATCCACCTATGAGTGAGAAGAGGGAGGAGCTTGGCATAATAAGATATCAGTTACGGTACAACAAGAACAGCACAGTGATTTTTACACTAACTGGGGATTTGTGCTGTATGTGTAGTTTACCATTTATCTGTACATCTATGAATCCAGGTGCAATGATCTTATTGTCGCAGTCAACTTTGTGATCGGCAAACCCCTCCTCATCGAAGAACAGCTTCTCTGGGTTCAAAATCTTGCCGTCACGAACCCACAGGTCTTCCCTACAAAATCAGATTTCCCCTCAAAATCACTGTCGCAAATGTGCAAAAAGTCCAAGATTTCAGAAGTCTATGCTCCAGATGGTATAATAATCAGCTTTAGAAACAAATGATTACATCAAGTGTCATATAATAATACATTATCCAAAATCTATCAGTATTTATGTAGAGACTGAAGAGACCCCTGTTACGTTCAAATATGTGAGAATGCATGTGAATCTAGGCTTGGTAGCAACACATTTTTATATAATTGTATACAATTGTCAGGAAATGAGGGGTTTGTACACAATAATTAGAATCTGTCTGATACGTTACCATTGCAGCCTGTGGTCCTTCAGTATCCTACAGTTCACAAACTGTGTGATCGGGGCATCTGAGACACTCTTATTGGACGGCATCTCTCCCGAAATCCCACCCCCTACACTTAAAAACACCCTATGAAAAGAATCAGGATATGCGTCAGGTCTTCAAAGTGGATCATATTGGTTATTAAATGTCAGGTGAATCATTCATTTACATAATTAATTAAGAACCTATTCAATTATGTATGTTTGACAACTGTGATGTAGACTTTCTTAAGGTAGCTATTTTTTATGTATATTAAAAGTGCTATAGAAATAAACTGGGTTGACCTCCATAAAACACAATGAACTAACGATCGTTGCCCTTTTGAACGGATTTTATCTGTTTTTATGACACAATATTTAACTTAGAAAGGTCAAACAATTTTTCCTGTTAGAGAAACCTGCCATGTTTATATGGACAACTGTCAAACATTGCATTGTGATTATTATTTCTGATTATTTAATACATAATAGCACCGACTTTAAAACATTAGACAAGCGGTGCTTTTGATCACTAACGTTATAATGATGCAGCAGACAGTAAACAAACACACCGGAGAAAGGATCGAGCTCTTCATTTATTCATCTTAAGGATACGGAACATGACACGCATATGATCATCGGTTGTAGTTTCCTAAACACTTACCGTTAATTCACATACTTTTACTATGATTCGGTCCGGGCGCTAGTTTTCTGTAGGAAGTCAGAGCCCAGTGTGTCACGAGCGCGCTGTGTCAGCTGACGAGGAGGCGTGGCCAAAATACACGCGCTTAGAACGTGTTTAAACCGCAAATATACAATTAATATTGATTAATTAAGTTGACATATCTGTTTTATATATGTAACATGCATTTTCATAATTTACTTATCGTTTACATTTAAATTGAGCGCAAATCAATTAAATAGCTGAATACATGTGTTGTAAAACTTGGAATGTTTACTGTTAAAAAAAAAAAAAGGTAGGCTATGCTTTTCAAAACAATGTCAAAAAACAGCAGGGGTTTTTTTCTGACAACTTACCCCATCTAGGTAATTGTGTGTTCAATGAACATTAGCCTATTTTTGGACTATAAAGGTGAAAATGTTAAATAGATTTTGTATGCAAGTAGGCTAACTGGATGTGTCTATGGACAACGGAGATGTAAACAATTTAATGCAATGCACAATGCTCAATTTAACATAATAAGCCAAATCAAATAAAGACCAAATGCAGTATGAGCCAAACTTATCCAAAATGACAACAGAGAGCCTTTTATTCACCAGTGTGTGTTTGTAAGCCACTGACACTAATAATGTCAAGTAGGCTACAGGTATCTCTGTGTGCAGTGAGACTACACATTGTTTATTTTTTGTGCTTATTAATATCAAAGGACAGATTTGAGTTGCCGGCTTAACCCTCGGACAGAAACCGCTCACACCTGCGTCATTACGGTTGGGAACAGCACTGTAGGGCGAAACACACACTTTCATTTCCCTTGAACCTCTAACCTATGTCAGACAGCTCTCACATTCACAACATCACACATTAAGAAAAACAGAGCAAACAAACTCTCTTCATTACTAAAACAACATGTCAGAGTATGGAAGGTTATGTTGTTGTTGTCTTCAAGTTTGTTAAAAGTGCTTTGATAGTCGATTATTATGAAATCCATTTTCCATTTTGGAGTGATATGTTAATGTACATGGGAGTCCTAGACAGATGCTTGAAACACCTAAACAAACAAAGGTTACACTTTATTTTAAGGTGTAATTGTAACAGTGTAATTGTAAGTACTGAGTAATATTAATTAACTACATGTACTTACTAGGGTTTGGGTAGGATTAGGATTTGGTTGAGGGTTAGCTGCATGTATGCATAATTTACTGTTATTAAGTACATGTAACATATGTAACAAGGACACTGTAAAATAAAGTGTTACCCAAACAAATTTATGAGCAGCATTCGTGAACGCAACAATATTTTGAGCGTTGTTTGTGAATGTAATTATAACCAAAGGGTTAAAATTAACCAAGGGTTAGAATGGGAGGGAAAAAGAGGGTTAACTAAGGGTTAAAATTAACAGAAAAAGAGGGATACAATTAACCAAGGGCTAAAATTAAGAGGGAAAAAAGAAAGAAGAATGGAACAATTAACCAAAGGTTAAAATAGAGAGGGGGAAATTATTAAATTAAATTAAAAAAAGGAAAAAAGAGTGGAAAAATAACCAAGGGTTAAGATTGAGAGGAGAAAATAAAGAAGAGGGGGAAATATCCAAGGGTTGAAATTAAGAGGAAAAAAGTTTAAATATTAAAATGTAACAAAATTATAAAACATATAAATTTGTTAAAAATATTATCAGTTCATTAATTAAACATAATTGTATTGATTAATTAATTAAATGACTTAATGTTACTATTAAATGACACATTTTTCATACTATTAATGATTATTATATTTAATAAATTGTTTATTAAACCGTTCAGTTAAAACTCATAGCTACACCTGTCCAATACTGTATTTTAATCAATAACAGGAAAATATGATATAAACACACACAAGCATGTCCTAAATAATTTCCAAAATTACTATTATATTAAAATCGAATTAATCTTGAGAGTAAAGGGATGATCATATGTTAAACCATAAGTCAGTACATTAATATAATCACTCTCTCAGCATTGGTTATAGGTTATGGTACCCATTCATACACCGCCGTCGGTGTATGAATGGGTGAGTGAATGGGTGAATGTGAGGCAATATTGTAAAGCGCTTTGGTGGCCATTGGGTCTGTGAAAGCGCTATATAAATGCAGTCCATTTACCATTTACCATTTTGCATACATTTGTATTCATAATGTAATAATGCATGTGTGTGTTGTCTTCGTCTGTCTTGGAGATCAAGCGTCACCTCACTGAAGGCTGGCTTGGCATGCTTGACCTGATGATTAGATTTATTAAAAAGCGTGGGTGAGGTGTGTGTTTGTGCATGTGTTTATTGTGTGTGTGGATGTTTTAAGGGGGTGTCACTGACGTAGATCCTTCAGGCATAAACTCAGTGTTCGTTATAGGTCAGAGGTTGAGCAGTGAGCTAATTGATTAATTTAAAGTGATAAAATGCGTCATTCATTCAATGTGTGACAAAGTGTCAACTTGAAGGCCGCGCATCACAATCACTGTCACGTAGACGGACTACATTCAAACCTTTTAGTATCTCATGGTCAAGATAGGGAATCTAAGGTATGTGTGTGTCAGGCCTGTTTAACATCAATAGCAAACTATAAATGTGCTTCAATGAGCCTGGAAATCTGTGTAATTAATTAACCCGAATTAACGTCATTCTCTGCTCATAGCATCAACCTACAGCTTAAGAGTTGCAGGTTTTTATCTTTAACTAAAATAAAACAAAATAATAATAAAAAAACTCTCATCTGTTAACATTATTTAATGCATTAACCAAACTAACAAGTTTGCAACAAACTTACTTTTGTAAGACAATATCCATATTTAATGGTAACAGCGGTACGCAAGTCATTCCGGAGGAAGAGTGACCTCTGCCATTGCCGGAAGCCAGTGATTAAAGTTTATAAATTTATAAAAAGTTGTATATATAAGTATAAGTAGTAATTTTCTCACAAAAATTGCATCATTTTGCTTCAGAAGGCCTTTATTATTTATCCCCCTGGAGCCGTTGGAATTTTTTTTTTATTGGAAATAAATAAACTAAAACAACACCAACACTGAAATAAAAATTAAACTGGACTTTTGCCTAAAAAAAAACATTGCCTAAAGTATCATAATCTCATTAAGAATATAAAAATTAAACTGAAATGAAAACTGAAAGTACTAATATAAAAATGTATTTAATATATATATATATATAAAACATGACTATATTGCCTATAATAAAAACAACAGCATGCAAATAATGACATGTATGCCGTTTACTTTCAGTAAGTTAAATTTGGCGTTAATTTGGGGTCTCAGCTGACCCGTGAGGCGGGGGGGGGGGGGGGGGGTGTAGTTGTAACGGGTGACACATTAATCTAAACCCGCGGGGCGACACAAGCGCGGCGCGCTCCCGCGTCTCATGACGCGTCTGGTGTTTCCAAAGAAAAGCTCCATTCAGCAGGAGACAGGCTTCAGTTATCAAAGACAAGAGTAGCCTTGCCTTCATAGTCTCCCATTCAAAGTCTCTAACAGTTCATTAGGTAATTACCTGCCAGTGAAGAGTAATTTGAGCATTATACTTTTGAATGAGTTGTTCTTCACAAGCTATTTGTAACCAAGAACCGCGATCCAAAACTAATGATCATAAATTTTGTTTGTTAAACTTCATTTCAGTAAATCGGACAAAACTTTTTCTCGACTTGAATGAAAATGAAGGCGTCTCCTGCGCTCGTGCTCTGCGTGTCCGTCACCGTCCACTTCGCGCAATCTCAGCTTCAATTGCGCGTGCGCCCGTCCCCTAGCGAACACCTGCCGGTACCGGACCTGCACGAGGACCCTGACCCGGCGCTGGAACCGGGAGAGAGGGATTTAACCCCTCGGCTGCTGCGGCGGAAACTCGGCAGCAGTTTTGACCCCTTCTTCTCTTCGACCGGTCCACCGACGCGAGGGTAACGGGTCCGAAATCACGCGAGAGGACGAGATCAGTCTCGCTGGACCGATTCCCCGTGAATTTCAGCAGCTGGATTTCACTGGTCTTAAAGCAGCACCGAAAACGGAGCGCAGGTTTCGGCGGTGGTTGTGGTCGTACACGCAGTGCCCGGTGCTGTCGATGTGGAAAGATCTGGGCGTGCGTTTCTGGCCGAGATACGTCAAAGAAGGACAGTGCTCGACCGAGCGCTCGTGCTCTTTACCGGAGGGGATGTTTTGTAAACCGGTGCAGTCCGTGAGCGTCACGCTCCTCCGGTGGCACTGCCAGCAGGGCTCTCGCGCGCTCAAGCGATGCGCGTGGATCCGCGCGCACTACCCG
The DNA here is from genome assembly GCA_033366665.1 of Phoxinus dragarum. Taxonomy (NCBI): domain Eukaryota; kingdom Metazoa; phylum Chordata; class Actinopteri; order Cypriniformes; family Leuciscidae; genus Phoxinus; species Phoxinus dragarum. The sequence continues at coordinate 161,106 of JARPMJ010000984.1, read as the reverse complement.
GTGATTTCACAGTGCGGCTGCGCGTGCTGAAGCTGAAGACCACAGTTTGACCATTTTAATGATCCTAAAATGGTTTAGCACATTTGTCACCCACATATAACTTTGACAAGGTGGACTTTAATAGAAAGACACAGTTGTGATTGTGCATTCTTTGGCTATGCCGTTTTAAATTATATTTATCTGTGAGCATGAATGTTTGATGATGAAAAAAAAAAAAAGATAATAAAATGCAAATAATGGGTTTTTTTATTGTTATTGCTAAATTTGATAATAATAACAATTTCCTTCAGAAATCATTCTAATATGCTGATTTCATACTCTGTGCTGCTTAATATTATGTATATATTTTTTGCCACCTGTGATATTTTTTTCAGGATTCATTGATGAATAAAAAGTAAAAAAGAACCGCATTTATTCCAAATGATCTTTTAGGGTTATGATTTTAGGGTTATTAAAAAATATTAAGTAGCACAACTGTTTCCAACATTGATAATAACTGAGAATGATTTCTGAAGGATCATGTGACACTGAAGACTGCAATGATGCTGAAAATTCAGCTTTGATCACAGGAATAAATTACACTTTACTATTCACATAAATTTAAATTCACATAGAAAACAGTTATTTAAAATGTAATAATATTTCACAATAATAATATTTGCTGTTTATATATATGCATTTAAATGTTAATATAAGATAAGATAAGTGAAAGTTTGTTTCAAAATATGTGCCATATGAGTGGTGGGTTTGTTTACGACATGTCTATTCTCTCACTTCTCCTTTTTTTTTTTTACATTTGATGTTATTTTCTGTTTCTTTCACCCTCCTTCTCTTCCGCCACATCTGTTTTCACCTCTTCTCTTGTCAGTTTTCACTCGCCCATCTTTGTGTTCACACTCATATTTGCTTTCTGATGTTTCAGGATGAATGCAGCAAACAAGACCACAAATGAAGGTTAGTAAAAGTAAAGTTAATAAAGTTCTGATATTTTTCTGGCAAACCTTATATTGTTTGATAAGAGAAAAAGTGGTTCACGCAGATGCATAAATCAAACAGTTCATATATAGATGCATTTAAATATGCCGTATGCCGTACAATGTAATTTTGTACATAATGCTAATTTTTAAGAAAAATGTCAGAAAAATATCAGACGGACTTGCTGTTTTTGGTCTCTGATAATTACAATGCAGTTTTTTGCCCAAACAACACTGTTAATGAAACATTGAAACATAATCTTCAGGACTTGATGGTTCTGTGTTTAGGTGCATGTTTAATACACTGTTAACCCTTGCTGTAAAAAAAAAAATAAGGCCAAATTCTGACAATATTATACCATTTTCCATTAAAACAGTAATACCGTAACAAAAATAGCCTACAGGAATACAGTCAATTAACAGCCAAGAGGAAGTTGATCCAGTGTTTTTGGCTGTTGTGATGATGCCATGATCATCATGGACATGTATGATTATCTGATCTCATCCTGTGTATAAGCTTTGAATGGGTATTTCATATTTATTAATCATATATCTTTGAATCTACAACATGAAATCCAGCAATGTTTCTGTAAACATGTATTCTGAAGGATATTGAAATAATATAGTGCATAGTTTTGAACTCCTCCTTGACTCAGACACAGACATCAATATAAATAATAAATAATAATACATTTAATTTATAATAAAAAAAAAAAAATGTTGCCACCATTGTTGAGAGACATGCGCTGATTTTGTATATCTCTGTGTTTCTTCAAGACACTGTAGCTCTGTTTCTTTGGTTGTGCATGATGTGTTAAAAAAATGCGTCATGATTGTAGTTTTACAGAGGTATTAATGTAACACGTTTGATACAGAATTAAACTCTGAACGAGATTACTGAATGAACAGACTATATGATGCTTTTGTCATCATAATCAATATAACAAACTGCATTCACAAACCATGTGTTTGAGCACAAGTGTGGATTGCAAAAGTTCAAGCAAAAGAAACATCCTTAAAACCATTTTCAATTTTAACATCTCAATAACTTATGTAGATGTATGACAGAAATAAAGTCATACTGGTTAATAATAAGTGTAATAATGTGTAATGGCTGGACGGCCGTTCGTGTGTTCCTCTTTCCTTCAGTGATTCTGCTTGTTAACAGCAGGTGACCAGTGTTGCTAGTTCAGTGGAAATTTCTTTATTTACAAAAAAAAATTTGTGGTCTCAAATGAAAGTTCACCATAATACTTTGCTCACATTATTAGTGCATTATACATTTTAGTTAATACGTTTAAAATGACAGTTGGTCAATTTAAGGCAGTCAGTTTCTTCAAGTGAAATTATTTATCTCGAGTTTTAATTTAGCGCATGGTATTTTTAGAGTAACATACTGTAGTGTTACCAGTATTTTACTGTAAAAAGCCTGGTAAGGTCTAACAGTGCAGTTTAGCAGAGTAAGCATCACTTCTGTGAAAATAACGCTTCAAATTGTTAGAGAAAGGAAACGTGTGAAGGCAGCTGGTGAGAAAACAAGCAGTCCCTCCCTTGGGATCTGTCTGTGAGTGTGTTTGAAGAGAAAAAGAGTAAGACTGAAAGTGTCACGTAAATTAAACTAATCTAACCTTGTTTTTTCAAAAGATCTGTCAAAGCAAAATAAATCCACGATTGTACAAAAGTCATATATTATTTTCAGTTGAGTCTTCCATCCTGATCATTTCAATAATGATACAAACATAACAATTTTTAGACTGTAAACACATCTAAAGAAGAGTTTGAAACTGTTTTTTGGATGAAATGATTTTGATTCAAATGTGAAAAGCACAGAAAGAACACAGTTTGGTTTAATAGTGACAGCGGCCTGATGTTTGCTGTGTTCCTGACATTCAACATTTCACAATGCAAAATTGTTTCTGATATCAATATTATGAACACTCTTGAAAATAAAGGTTCTTTATTGGTGCCGATGGTTCCATGAAGAACCTTTAACATCCATGGAATCTTTCCATTATACAAAAGGTTCTTTATAGTGGAAAAAGGTTCATCACACTCTTAAAAAATAAAGGTTCCCAAAAGGGGTTTTGGCAGTGATGCCATTAGAACCATTTTGGTTTCCACAAAGAATCTCGCAGTAAACAGTTCTTAAAAGAACCACTTGTTTTTCTTAGTGTGAAGCATATTTTAATAATATAAATCCATTTCCCACTATATAGAACCTTTTGTGGGATGGAAAGATTATGCTAAATTTACGCTTATATTGTTATTGAACATTTTATGTGTCCGCAGTGCGTGTACAGCATTCCTATTGTGGTCAAATCCACCCACTTTGTTATTTCCCCATAAATCTGAAACAGTGTCTCAAAATGAGCCGTTCAGGAAAGTGCTCCAATGTGACGGCACATTGGTTCAGGCCACGCCCACTATCGGTGATGTAATCCATCCTATTAGCTTAGCTCCGCCCCTGAGTGAGCTGTACGCCATGTTTATCTCCTCATTTAACAGCAGAAGAAATGTATTATTATTAAAGCTACTAAAGTTATTCAATCAAGAGCAGTGAGTGATTTTCTGTTTTTCTTTTGTTTACGTTCACAGACATAATGCCGTTTATGTGAACTTTGTGTGTTTTTGACATAACCTCTGTCACACAAGGTTGAAGGAAGAACAAGAAGAAGAAGATGATGATGATTTCTGTGATGAAGTCTTTAATAATCCACTTAAAAGGCAATCCAAACAGGCAGGCAAACAAAACATAACCTCTTAAGTAGACGTGACCAGACCACTGGAAACTGACAAGACTGCAACTTAAATAAAAGCAAATGAGGCTAATGATGATTAACACCTGTGCAGATTAAATTAATCTCCATGACAACTAAAGAGTGGCGGGGAACTCAACAAATGTGACTGAAAAAAACAAACTAAAAGTCCATGAAAACAGAAACTAACTGAACATTGTGGTGACAACCTTGTGTATTTGACAGTTTAAGCGCAATAAGACTTGAAAGAGAACTTAGTTTAATACTCACGTGAAGCTCCGTCTGACATCGAGTATGGGGAGGCTGCAGACCTGGAGCCGGTAGATATAGGACCCAAACAGTTTTACGCCCCTGGCAGTTTTACGCCCCTGTTGTTCCTGATGCGTCCAGTAGGGGGAGGCTGTACAGCGACACGAATTGAGGTATGTTTTAATCTTTTTTTAAATTAATTAATTAATTTATTTTGTATTGCAAATGAAAGGATACAGACATTAACAGTGAGAAGAGGAAAAAAAAAAAAAAAAACAAGGGGGTATACGGACATTTGAGATTGAATTAGGCTACACAAATCAATACAGTGTTACATTGTCAATAAAAAATTTAAGGTTTTTTACAACAGATTCGAGAATATTATTTGTTTTAGAAACCTTTGAGTTTAAAGGTTTTGCCATTGGATGGTTCTGTCTTTATGCAGATGAAACTTGCCCAGAATTTACCAAAAAGTTCAGGACGATCTGGCTTAAACTTATCTTACCACGTATGTAGGACACGGTTTTGTAGCTGTATGACGACCAATAGAGAATAGTACAGCAGATATTAAATCGAGGATCCATATGATTACACGGTACTGTATGTCTAATGGTCTAAATATGGTTAACATCTAAATGTAACTTTATATAAATTCACAACAACATATTTCACTTAGTCTCCATATAAAAACCTACGGTGAATAGGCCTATAACTGCAGTAGGTCATATCATTACTTGTCATAACACGTAGTTGATCCAACTATGTGTATTTTTAATTTTTCAATTCACAAAAACAAGGCTGAGTGAAGAGAGTGAACACCGACTGAATATCTGCATCTATTTTTCTATTTTAATCCATGCAGATCTACACTGTAGCGTTTATATTTAAATGAACAAAAAACACAAAATTGTCAAGTCTATGGACGGGTTATTAATGTGTTAGTGTCGATTTAATGATGTTATTTCGCAGTATATCCCCCTACTGGACGCATCAGGAACAACAGGGGCCTAAAACTGCCAGGGGCGTAAAACTGTTTGGGTCCTATATCTACCGGCTCCAGGTCTGCAGCCTCCCCATATAGCTGACATCCAGCTTTCTGTGCTCGTGCTTCGCATGTGTGCGCTTAGAAAACCATATATCAGACGTTTAGCCTGATATGGCTTTGCAAATAATAAGGGTACGCTTACACGACAACGATATGCTTAAAACTGAGAAGTTTTTCCTTTGAGTTTTCCGTGTACAGACAATATTCTGTGTACATATTCTGCTGCCAAGATTGAACACGTAATACGCATGTGGATGACGTCATCGTTTTCATAGATTCACGTTTTTGTTGTTTACACGGAGACTGTTTTCAAAAACGTGCACTTTGAAACTCATTTTCAAAAGATTGCGTTTTCAGGGACCCAAAAGTCCACTGTCGTGTAAATAAATGGCCAAACTGCATAAAATGTTTTACATTTTTAGTTGAAAACGGTGTCGTGTAAACAGCCCCTAACTTTCATGAAGAACTGCAATGTCACGTGAGTGTGGCCACGATAGACATTAAAATAATTTAGTTTTTTGCAGAGTATCCGAGGCAGAAGCTGTAAAGGCACATCAAAGGGGGCGGGGAGCAGCAGCTCATTTACATTTAAAGATACATGCACGAAAACAGTTTCCTCTCAATAATGGGCATTTACAACATGGTACAATATATGAACTGTAGGTATTATTAAGCGGAAACTTCACAGACACATTCTGGGGACAATTGAGACTAATATTACATTCAGTAAAAAGGGGCATAATAGGTCCCCTTTAAAGGTTCTTCACGAAACCATCAATGCCAATAAATAACCTTTACTTTTAAGAGTATGAAAAAAAAGTTATTTTTTAGGAACTGTTCACTGAAAGGATTTTTGGGGAACCAAAATGATTCTTCTATGGCATCACGGTGAAAACCCATATTTTGGAACCTTTATTTTTTAAGAGTGTAGTAAGATATTTAAAAAATATAATATATTTTGCTATAATGTGTAAATGGTTTCTGATTATGTCATGTGTGTTAGTTTAATAAACTAGCATGATTAAGTGCACTTTCAGCTCAAAAGAAAGACAATTTCATCATGTCCACAGGCTACACAACAGTTAACACAACTGTGTTTGATGGTGCATCTCACAGCAAACCTGATCTCAAGCCAGTCAAAAACTCACAGAACACAGGTGAGTTTTTATGCAGCATTGTCATAATAAATCCGATGCTGAATCAGTTAACAATTTGTGTGTGTGTGTGTGTGTGTGTGTGTGTGTGTGTGTGTGTGTGTGTGTGTGTGTGTGTGTGTGTGTGTTGTGTTTAGCATCTCGGCCTGACTGGCTGCTCTACACAGTTCCTGCATCAGCCTTTTTGATTGGGATTGTTCTGTTCGCCTACATCTGCAAAACACAACGACGCAGGAATGGCAAGTGTTGTGAACAGACACACACACACACACACACACACACACACACACACACACACACACACACACACACACACACACACACACACACACACACACACACACACACACACACACACACACACACACACACACACACACACACAATGAAGAGGTGTCCTCATCAACCATGTTTATGCTGTTTCAATAGGCCTATTAGGGGAAAAAATGTGAATAAAAATACTATTAATAAAAAAATACTTTAGATAATACTAAAATAACACTGAGCCAAAAAATACACACACTGACATAGAAAAATTCTCAACATACAAGCTTCATGTTGACAAATTATATATTGCATTATAGTTCATAGATCTATGATGGTCCTTGATGATATTTTTGTCTTTATGCAGCACCTGCAGAACAGAGGACACACACAAATGGACAAGTTGCCACTTATACTTCTTTTAGGTGATGTATTAATACTCTTTCTCTTTTCCTTTTTACTCTATATATCTTGTTAAAAAACAACCACCTTTTTTTTACTTTTTACGTTTGACAATGTTTTTTATAGTTTTTTATATTTATAGTTTTTAATTTTGAATTTTAAAGGGGATTTTATACTAAATTATATTTATGCAGTAGTTATAATCTATTTATTTACTTAACTATGTTTTGAGCATTGACTACTTAAATTTAAACTGTCTTAAATATTGACTTGAGTTTGGTTTCTTTTTAAGAAGGCACTTAGTAGATTATTGCTGCCGTGAAAAAAAGTGATCTTAAAGTTATAGAAGTTTAAGTTTATTAGGCTATTGAAAAATGCAAAACAAACTTTTTTCAATTTTTATATGAAATAATACTTTTTACAAAAACATGTTTTACTCTAAAACTGTGAGAACATCAAAGCCATAAATCTAAACAAGTTGTGTTTCAAATTTTAGGTTGATATCTCAAAAAAGAGCTTTCAGTGAGATTTTGTTTGGGCGCAGTACCCAACATTTCCACTAGATGAAATCCGCTTCCCATTCCTTTGCAATTCATTGAACAGTAGCTACAAGTGTGACCATTTTTTATAGCCTTTTCGAATCATGTCCATGATTTTTGGTGTATGTTCACATAGCAAATGCCAAAAACCTTTACCAAGTTTCGTACTATTCCGATGAAGTAAAAAATTCTATATAAAAAAAAAAAAGTAAAATGTTTCGGTCAAAAATGACCAAAGAGCACCAGAGGGTTTTAATAATAATCGTTCATGATCTTAATCATTTTATTTTTTATTAAAAACATTTTTTCCACTTCTGAACCAGCTCGACATCACCAAGCCCTCCTCTCTCCTCTCATATAGAGACTTCTAATGATTCATTCAATTACTTTCCAATAAAATCAAGTCACGTCCTTCATTTGAAACATTTGAAACACTGGAAACGTGCTAAGAAGGCTGTTTCATGGGTTTGAATGTGTGTTGTCACAGGTGCCCTGTGATGGAGAGCGCTGAAAACAAGAAGAAGGGTAAAACACTGCTAATAATTTCATATTTTTTTATAGTGCTAGCCGAATTAAAATTCAGAAAAATACAGTCAATATTATGTTGTTGGTTTGGACAGATGAGACGCAGTCCTATGAGAATGTAGATGCAGCTATTTACAGCAATCAAGACAAAGTCACATATTATGTGTCTGCAGATGGAGGTACTGTATGTATCCTGGCCAGCAGTAATTATGTGAGGGGATTTAATCTGAAATTTAACGGTTGTTGGTTTTAGATTATCTTGAACCTGATGCAATTGGGGAAGAGGAAGGGGCGGGGCCAGAGGAACATCAGAACACCCTACAACCGCCCAGCAATTTGACAGACACTGGTGAGCATATGATTTTTGATTTTACTCACAGCTGAAACTCGAAAAATTTGAGTATCGTGCAAAAGTTCATTTATTTCAGTAATTCAACTGAAAAGGTGAAACTAATATATGATATAGACTCATTACATGCAAAGTAAGATATGTCAAGCCTTTATTTGATATCATTTTGATGATTATGGCTTACAGCTTTTGAAAACCCCAAATTCAAAATTAGAATATTGTGAAAGGGTTTTCATATCTGTAAGCCATAATCATCAAAATCAACAACAAAAGGTCTGTAATAATTTATGTTTAGCTGAAATTATTTCCCCCAATTAATATTACTAAATAAATATTATCAAAATAAATTCCAAAGTTTCGTCTGCTTATTAAAGCTTCACAATATGAATGGCTGGAGTTCAATGGGGGAAGGACGTGACACAGGTTGTGTGTGTTCTTCTCTACAGATGGAGAGTCGTATGAGAACATGGAGGGATGTGTGTATGCTCAACCCCGAAGACAAACACATAAACTTCAGCATACGACTGAAGACGAGGGTGAGGGATCAAACACACACACACACACACACACACACACACACACACACGTGTGCCACGGGTCTGATACTGTCTACGCTTAAAAATAAAAGTTTCAAAAAGGAGGTTTTCACAGTGACGCCGAACCTTTTTTTGGTGGCCCAAAGAACCTTTCAGTCAACCGTTCTTAAAAGAAACATGTTTCTTCCATACAGAACCTTTTGTGCGATGGAAAAGTTCCATGGATGTTAAAGGTTCTGTATGGAACCAATGAAGAACCTTTATTTGTAAGTGACAAATTAATTGATAATGTGCAATAAACTCTTTTAAAAATGTTTCCCTGCATAGACTACATCAATCCAGATGAAGATGGAAAACAAGATCTCGCTCTGGACCACACGGACACTGGTAAGTGTTTTATAGGCTATGTGTTTGTATGGCCATGTGGTATATGAAAAAAACAAAACAAAAAACAGTCTTGTTCTCTCTCAGAGTCGTATGAAATCATGGCCGAATCAGACTGTGTATACAACAACACAGACTTCACAGCATCCCATGACACCGCAGAGGACGGTGAGTGTGTGTGTGTGAGTGTGATAAAGAAATACGTCTATTTACATGCGTGTGAATTTGTGTGTAAACGCCTGTTTCAGATTCATATGAACAGATGCACGGGATCCCAGTCCCGATCTAGAAAGAGATGGATGGAGGAGGAGAGGGTGAATGAGAGAGGAATGGCGTGCTGACGATGGGAGAAATTGAAGAGAGAGATCGAGACAAGGGAAAGGGTTTTTTTTGTCTATGATTAAAACCTAAGAAAGCAGCTACCGGATGAGTAATAGCTAATTATTATTTTAACAAGTTTGTAAACATAACTACTTATCAAAAACAACCCTGAAATAAAATCTGACTTTACTTTCTTGGTCTTGTGCATAATTCATCAACGCAACACAGTTAACACCGGTTAATTAATTAGCTAACAATGAGTATACATTTATTACAGTATTTATTTATCTTTGTTAACGTTAGTTCATGTCAGCTCAGGTCCATTATATAAAATGCAACTTTTGATTTTAATAATGTATTACTAAATGTTGAAATTAACATGAACTAAGATGCTTTTTCATGGTTAGTTCATTTTAACTGATGTAGTTAACTAATATTAACTAATTAAAAAGTTGCTGCTGACAACCAAAGACACACAAACCAAAAATATCTTAGCCTACATTTCTATTATCCAATCAAATCTTGAAGTTCCAGTTTCCCATCTGAATATTTCACTCAAAATGGCACATTACAGAATTGTAGACGGTTGTGAATGATATTTGATGTCGACTGAAGACCTTGTGCTTTTGCATTCAAAGTACTCAGAAAATTCTAGATTGTTTTCAGAGATGTTTATAACTTCTAGAGTAAATCGCACACTGTGAAGAAATATCCTGGTCATACGTCAATCAGAAATCTAAAAAAAGTTGCAAATCTCTCAAGAAATGCCCTGGTCATATGTCAATAAAAAAAAAAAAAATTGCAAATCTCACAAAAAATGTCAAGAAATGTCCTGGTCATATGTCAAAAAAAAGTTGCAAATCTCACAAGAAATGTCCTGGTCATATGTCAATCAAAAGAAAAAAGAAAGAAAAAGAAGTTGTAGCAGTTTCATGACAATGAGGCACATTTAAACCCTCCTTCCTCAATAGCTTTTAACATTATTTTAAGTAATTTTTGATTACTACAATTACATCAAGGTAGCATTTTTTTTTTACTGAATTTATGCTAAAAATTGCATTACCGCAATTTGTCATGAACAAAAGTCATAACGTGAAGCAAAAAGCTTTATTTTCTTTTAATTTATCTCTTGATATTAAGATGAAATGTGACCACGTTGCTTTGTGAGCATCTAGGTTCTTGGTTTTAACTGTCAAGAGCTTTAATATTTTATTGCATAACTGTCTCAAAGACATCACGATAGTGTTAACAGTCAAAACGCTAAATCTAAAAACAGACCCGTTCGTTTTTACGTATTTTTAACTAATTGAACACAAATAATCCCCCACCATCAAACTAAAATGCATTCATTTAAACATAACACTCAAAAACACTCATCGCTACATCAACCGTTAACACAAGTTTGATGATCCCAGCTTAAAATATATGTACGTAATAGTACACTGAAACTTCACAGTATATTTTTTGGCCCATTACGTTTTTTTTATTTGTTGAAAAGCAATGCAAAACAGACACAAAGCTGAGTCTACAGGTCTGTTGAATACATTTTATTACAGTAGCCACATTTTTTAGACAGATGACCCGGAAACCAGACAGGAAAAGAACCAAATGCGTGTCTGTATATGAACGGCATGCAATGACAAGCCATGTACAGTTTAAATAAGGAAACTTTCACAAACTAACTTTTTCTCCTTGTGAACTGCTCAGATGGAACAGAGGATAATAAAAGTGGAGCATGTTTCGGACACAAATTATTCCATGACAATGTTTGATTGCTCATCGTAGCAATACTGTACTTTTTTTTTTCTTCATGTAGAAAATCGGTGGGCGCATATTTTAAGGGCTTTGCAAAGACATTATCAATAAGAACATAGTCATTCTCCTTAGCAAACGTTTGATTTTGCAATAAACAGGGCCGTAATTCAATTCTAGAGCGATTTCTAGAACTTCAGTCCACAAAAGCTTCATCATACACCAAATTCTCAAAGAGTTTGCCTCTTTCCGACATATGGGGTCTCTCAGCCCCAGTTGTATTTGTCGTTCTCTGTTATGGGGAGGATATCTGTGACCAGGCCCGTGCCGATGGTTTGGTTGCCGTCTCTGAGCGTGAACCTTTGGCCTTTGTCAAGAGCCATGGGCTGTCTGAGGGCCAGGATTATAGACGTGTCCTCGCCCGGCATCACCATCTCCTACCAAACAAGAGACGGAGAAAACAACCGATTCAGAGCAAATGCTTCAACAAGAACTAGTGCTGACATTGGGTCTCATTCATGAAACATTCATAAATATACGAGTAAATATGTGAGTGATCTGCGCGTAAAGAGACCTTCCCGAAAACTCTTCTCCTGATTCACAAATATTTCGTAAACGTCAGATGTGATAGTGAAATGTGTGTGTGTTAATGAATTCCAATCAGTCATAAATGGGACGCGCGTGCACGCTCATTCTCAATTACCATAAATCCCGCCCATTAAATCCAACTGACAACTATATATGAGCATCATATTATGACACCAAACGAAGGATTTCAACATGTCTTCTTAAAAGCGAATGAAAAAGAAAAATTTCTTATTATCAGATCATATTTTATTATCAGAAGTTCATTCAAAACGCCACATTTTATTTCCAAGCGTACATAGGCGTATCAGGTCCTAAAAAAAAGGAAGCTTGGCAGCATATATTACAGATGCAGTTAATTTCATCTGTTAATTGAACAGTCCCAGAAATGAAAAGAAAATGGTTCGACATGAAGCTCGACTGCAAAAAACGAATTAGTTCACTTCGAAAAAATATAGCCCAGCCCTATTGAAAGCAATTAATTATTTGATTAAAGTGTTCCGTTTGCAGATGTTATTACAGGCTCTCATAATAAAAGTAAAAAGAAAAAACGAATGTAATTACTATATATCATATTTTTTCAACATGCTGTGTAAATATATGTACCCGATTAAGGTGAATTAAAATGCAGCCTTATTAATGAGCAAAACGTTCGGATGTTAAACGCACTATTTACTCGTGGCTGCGAGCAGGTGTAGATTTCTTTCCTACCAACTAACATTTGGAAAATACGAACATTTTAATGAATCTGAAAATTTACGCCAGAACCACTTTAAACACGATTTACACAAAAATTCGTTCTGCTCGTGTTTCATGAATGAGACATTCAGTATTTCTGCAGGTGAAACGAACCTTCCCGGGAAGCAGCTCTACTAGACAGGCCATGTCCCAGGTGTGAGAGAACATGATAGGCATGAAGTTTGTGCAGAACGGCTTGTGCCTGCCGCCCTCCTCCTTGCTCAGAACGTAGACCTGCACACACACACACAGTTTAATCGGTTGGTGAAGCAGGACAGAAGGTGCTGAACTGACGTTTAATGTACACTAATTCACACACCTGAGCTTTGACCTTCTGGTGAGGCTGGATGGATCCAGGTTTGATCATCACCATGCCTCTCCTGACGTCCTCTCTCTTCAGACCACGAACCAGAGCGCCCATGTTATCGCCCCGCCTCCCCCCGGTCCAGGGACTGATGGAACATCTCGATGCCTGAGAGAAGCACAGCTAGAGGTTCATTTCTGTGTAATGACACATTGGACCCTAAAAATAGTGACTCAAACACTTAAAAGATTCAGTTTTATCGACTCCATCTCTTTGCTGTCAGAAGAGAAATCCACATTATAAAGAGACAGAGAGACATGTTAAACACATTTACAATAACAATAATGTAGTATTATATATTAATATTTTGAATTAGCTTTTAGAATTCAGAAAGTATTCAGTTTTAAATCATTTTTTTTGCAATTTTAGCACTTCAAACTAAACTTAATTTTATTTCAGTTACTTGCCAAGGCAACATTTCAACATCTTTCATCTGTTTTTAGATTTTAATCATATTTTTTAAAACACAACAACTGAAGTAACAAATTTAACATTTAATATAAAAAAAAATATTATAATTTGTATATTATTTATATACCATTGTAGCATTTATTCATATTTGAGTTAGCTTTAAGAATTTATATTAAAAAAATTCTTTTTAATTTTGAAGTATTAGTCATTTTATTATACACGCACACATATATAAATACATACATGTATATGCATAATATTTTAGTTATCTGAAAAAAAGAAAACTAGAATAAAACAGCTACAGGCTTTATTTTACTATGCAAAAGCATGCATAGGAAAAGCAAACATTGACTACAGCAAAATCAGTTATTCATATTTTTTGGTTCTTTGTTTTTGCATGTGTTCATATTTTATTTGTATGACTGATTGGCCGGCCAAAAAAAACATGTCCGCAATATTTGACGTTTCATTGCGTTATCACTACAATTAAAACAATTAACTATGCAATATGCTTACAAAATCTATAGCAATTTTTTTATAATATTTGAATAAATCCTGTAGATGTTTTTTCTCAGGCCATACATAACTTTTGGCCACTACTGTATATATTACTTAAGCTTTATTTCAATTAATGAAAATTATTTTAAAAAAGTTTAGTTAACAATATCAGAACTGTATTTATATTGCTACTTTCCAAAGCTCAAAGACACTTTCAGATTAATACAGAAAAAATATATTTCTTTGTGTTTCCTATTAGCTATTATACTATCATCTGATACTATTGTGCCTATACTTTTCCCAATAATCATATTTAAAGTACCATATGGTGTTATTTTTTTTCACCACAACACAGAGACATTAATTATGTTCAATGCCAGATCCATTCTAAATGTATTAACCATATTTTGCTCATTGGCGAACTGCGTATTAAGATGTGCATGTTTGTGCAATAAACAGGGAAAAAAGTCATTTCTCACCAGTGATGACGGATTTAATGGAACGACTGTGTCCGAGAAATTCACATTCATCTCCTTTCTTGATCACTCCTCGCTCTAGCGTGCCAGTTACCACAGTACCACGACCTGCACACAGACACATACTTCTGAGAATCACAGGCAGAAAAAATCATGCTGGATATGAGAAAACAAACAAACAAAAACTATTATTTATTAATTTTAAAGATGCAAAGCAGAAAAGCACAAATAACAAATCATACAGGAGTACAGATACTATATCAGCAGCACTACAAGAAGACGACTTTTATTACACACACCTGGAATAGAATAGACTGCCTCTATGGGCAGGAGGAATGGCTTATCCAGATCTCTCTTTGGCAAAGGAATAAATGAGTCTACCACCTCCAAAAGCTTCATAATGGAGTCGACACCCAGCTCCGGCTGCTTGTTCTAAACACACACAATCACAACAGAAGCAGAGCCGTGAAATTTAGGAGCCACTTGTGATTCAACACAATTTAAAACATCCCAGTGTCTTCATTTCGGCACGAGTTGCGTTTGTGTGTATTTATATATATATACACACATACACATACATTAGGGATGCACTGATATGAACATTTTGGCCGATACCGAGAATTCTTTATATTTGAAAGCCGATAAATCTAAATCCAAATTTTTCAATGATTTTTGAGAGCCTGATTACAAAAACAAAATTCTCACCATTAAAACCCATGTCCCAAGCACACAATTATAATGTTCTCATCAATGTTATTTAGCCTATATGACAGACTTGAGCTGCACTTAACTGTATGTTTTTTTTTTTTTAAGTGATTCCAATCATATTTCAAGCCATTCAAAACCATCATGGTGAACAGTGTGCATCTGAAGTGTCTCAGCGGAAGGAAATAATCCATCATTTATCGCCTTTAATATAGATTTAAATTAATACATTGTTTAAATTAATGCATTATTAGCTAACTGTGTGATTTGAATATTAACATTTCGGAAATGCAGTTAGACAGTTACCTCTGATAACTCTAAATTGTTATGTAGACGCATGCATTTCCTGTAACGCTGCTTTGAAACAATGTGTATTGTGAAAAGCGGCAAACAATTTAATGTGAATAACATTTAGGGAAAAAATTATTATCAGGCAGATAACATTGAAAATTAACATATCGGCCGCTACAGATACGGTGGCCGACATATCGTGCATCACTAATATATATATATTTATATATTAGTTAATGAGGATTCATATTCAAGTCACCCACGAATAAAAAAAATAATATATTTTTTAATGGAATATTGCAGTATTTATTATAACCGATTTATCTGTGGATATCATTATTTTTTTAATTCATGTGCCTCAATCTTTATTCAAAATCACTTCCCGTCCCTCTTGCATCTGGTCTTTTCTCTGATGACGTGTTTACTGGCATGAGGGCGGGATCAACCAGTCACTCACATGAGATCCACCAATAGCAAACCACAACCATCCAATTCCACATGGACAAAATCAAGTCGCTCCCCACATTTACTCGTAACTAAACATTACGGTTTCATATATACGTCACAATAGGGAAGAAAAAAACCCATTGCAACTTCCATTTCACGCCGACTTTTAAAAAGTTAATCTCCAACCCTCCATCCTTACCTCCAGAGCACAGAGTGCCGATCCAATAACCACCGGTGTATTCTCGCCATCGTAGCCGAACTCGGTGAGCAGCTCTCGGATCTCCAGCTCCACCAGGTCCAGCATCTCTTTGTCCTCCACGGCGTCGGCCTTGTTCACGAACACCACCACGTGCTCCACGCCGATCTGCCGCGCCAGCAGGAGGTGCTCGCGCGTCTGGGGCATCTGACCGTCGGTCGCCGCCACCACTAAGATGCAGCCGTCCATCTGAGACGTGCCTGTGATCATGTTCTTCAGACACAGAGATGTGCATTTATAATACAGATGCAATGACAAATCATATACACTACCGTTGGGCCAATTCGATTTTTTTTGTTTTTGAATGTTTACAAAGACTGCATTTAATTGACCAAAAATACAGTAAAAACTTTATTTTTTATTTTTATTAATAATAATTAAGTAAATAATGACAGACAAATTTGTGTGCAATACCTTGACGTAGTCGGCATGACCGGGGCAGTCTGTGTGAGCGTAGTGTCTGTTGGCGGTGGTGTATTCCACATGCGAGGCGTTTATGGTGATTCCTCTTGCCTTCTCTTCCGGAGCGTTGTCAATATCCTCATACGTCTTATAACTTGCACCACCGGCTTCGGCAAGGACTGACATGAACAAAATACACTCAGCACACTGCTATTCGAACAGTAAGAAATAAAAACAAGTCGACAATATACCTTTGGTAATGGCGGCGGTCAGCGTGGTTTTGCCGTGGTCTACATGACCGATAGTCCCGATGTTCAAATGGGGTTTATCACGAGAGAAAACCTTCTTCGCTTCTGCTGCAAAATTCCTCCAACTTAGAGGAACTGCAAGCTAACAGAACATAACATAATAAAATAAATACATTTCATGCACATAATGTTAATTCTATGATAATCACAAATATTGATTCTACTCTCTTATTAAATATTATCCCCCGGTTTCACAGATAAAGCTTTGCAAAGTCCCAGACTAAAATGCATTTTTGAGCAGTTTAAACGGAAAGTAACTTGCACTGGCATATCTTAAAATATGCGAGAGCCATTTTTTTGTCTCAAGATGCACACCAGTCATGCTTTATTCAAAGCACGTTTATAAAAGATACTTAAATGCCCTAATTGAACTAAGGCCTGATCCTGACTTAATCAATGCCCTGTTTGTGAAACCAGGCCTATATTGCATAAAGTTACAGATATTTTGAACATGAAAACTTACCAGTTTATAGGAGCTGTGCAGTAAACTCGGGGAGGTCAACTGAAGGGCTGGAATATAGGAGATAAAATGTGCTTAATGTCATGTACAATTTAATTCATTTGCATGATATATAATGGCTTATGGTTTAGATGTGTGTCTAAGCATTACTTCAACAACTATGCCATAATAAAAGCATGGTTCATAATCCACACACCACAAAACAACCATTAAAAAGTTCAATGCCTCAAAGTCTCAGTCTCTTGGCACAGCTGTCAAAAGTATATGAGACTGAAACAGCCCTAATCTATTTCCCAGATGTCTAATCTTTATACAGGACAGATATTCAAGTACGTATGCATAACCAATCTTATGCATTAATGTCGCTACTGTTGCTCTCTCTCGATGATGTAAGGCACAGGCTGAGGAACTTGACCTTGCTTATGGGACGCACGAGCATCCTTTCTCAATTCACAATCACTGTAATTTCCACACTCACATATATACACACATATATGTGGTACATCTCGCACGCAAAACACTCGTAGCATAAACACAATGTGAATGGCACGCGAAAAGAAAAATACACCGATTTTGTAACTTACCGGAGAGGCACGCGCGGACGCTCACAAGCGCAGCCATTTTGCGGACACTAACAAAAGCGCGTGCGCGGAGAAATACACCTACGCCATCAACAGGCGTCTTTAAATTACCGTAACAGTTCTAATCAATGGAAGTGGATATTAAGCTGACTCTTTGCTAACCAAATTTCTTTCATTTCATTAATGACTACTTACTCATTTATTGTATTGCAATTAGACTATTGCTAACACTAGCTAGCTAACACTGTTATAAACATGAAGAGAAACAGCAGAAAAATAGACTGTGAAAAAAACGCCGGTAACAACTAGTATTTTAATTATAAACATGGTATTTATTTATGTTATATAAATACACAAAGTATATATATATATATAATTATATATGTATATATAAAATTTATAAATTATGTGCGTAGTAATATTACAATATAATGTCATATAATTGTAATTGCTAATATGATGCTAATATATAATTGTAGGGTATACAATGTTTTAATTATGCAAATTATTATTTGTTGATTGAGATACAACAATGACGATCAAAAACATTACGGTAAGGGTCTTGACGTCATCGCGTGTCGACGGTTTCTGCTGCAGCACACGCCGTTAATGTACGGCAGCATCTGGAAGCTTCTGGATCAGCGATGGTGTCTTTATAATTTCTGCGCGGAGATCACGCACATTATTATTAATACTGCGGCGAAACCTCTTGACACACATCCTTACAACGTCTACTTCTAAACTTTGGCACACAGCATTTCCAAAGGTAGGCCCGAGTTGTTTTACCGTGTTTACATTTTGTGTCTTAAGTAGAACGTGATTCGGTTTGGTTGTATTTGGCTGTTCCTTATCTTTGACAGTAACGTTATATCTGTTAAATATGTCAAAAAAATATTTTATCTGCGATAACATATCTGTAACTCTAAGGGAAATATGAAATAGGCCTACTTGTCATAAAATATTATAAGTGATAATATATCTGTAAGTGAAACAAAATAAATATATAAATGTCAAAAAAATATATGATCTGTGGTAACATCTCTAACTTAAATAGTAAAATGTCATAAAATATGATCTGTAATGTGATAATATATGTAAGTAATAAATGTCGCACAATTTATTATCTGTGAAATTACATCTGTATGCAAAATATAATAAATAAATGTCACCAAAATATATTATCTGAACATATCTCTAAATGAAAGGAAAAATATCTAAAGTATATTATCTCTCTGCAAGTGAAATAAAATATATAAATGTCAAAAAATAAATCATTATTCTCAACATGACTAGAAGTTACCATAAAAAGGAACCAAAAGAATTAGCATTATACTGCAAATAGCATCTCATTTGTCTTTACAACGTTTTTTTTGACAAGTTTTAGTAAAATTGCCCGAATATTGAATTTATTTGCCAAGTTTAAAAAGCATTTATGGATTGGCAGAAAAACTTTGAATCCCGAATATCATATGATGTGTCTTTATCTCCTTAGATGGCAGAAGGCAGGGGTAACAGGCAACACCCCCGTAATTTGCAAGGTGTGCTTCAGATGGCAGTGGAGGCCGGTTCTGCTTCGGACGGTCCGGCTCCACCAGAACCCATGACTCAAGAGGTGAGCATGCAATCTCTGAAAATATGTCCTTGACAGTTGTCTGGTCTGTAATCTTGATGTTTATTTTTGTGTTGTTTATTAAAATACTCACATCCCAGTTCAATATACAGTCATCTATAAGTAAACCACATGCTCTCTCTTTCTAGAGGTTGGAGTTTCTGAGAGGAGCTCTTGCAGAAGTGTGTAAAGGACAGATGGACGAGGTCGAGCAGATGAAGCAGTGTTTGGACGTGCTGAATCGAGATGAACGCAGGGAGGGAGAGGAGGAGGAGGAAGAGGAGGATGAGCGAGAGGAAGCCCTGGAAATGCTTTCTGAGCTCTGTGAGAACCTTGACAATGCGAGAGGTGTGTGTGTGTGTGTGTGTGTTTGCTCTTCAGACTTTCCTGTCGTCTTCTTGTAGCACCTAACACATGCATCCCTTCTCTGTGTGTTTTGCAGATCTGATGAAGCTGGGCGGTCTGGATTTGTGCATTTCCCGGTGTCTCTGCCACTCCGAGGCGGGCATCCGCTGGAGAGCGGCTCAGCTCATCGCCAGCTGTGCCCAGAACATGCCCGAGGTGCAGTTCTACCTGCTCAACCAGGGGGCGCTACTGACACTCCTGCAACTCACAGATCACGACGCAAACAGCACAGTTAGAGTTAAAGCACTCTACGCGGTGTCCTGTGAGTATAGCTGTGCATAAAAGAAAATGTCTGGATTGATATTATCCAAGATTTTATATTGAGTACTCGGTGCATACGCACAAATTTGTGTGTGAAATGATTCACCAATAACTTCCGACTTTAATTTATTCAAAATCTAGGGAGAAATGTTGGAACAAATGAAACCACACATACGCATATTAAATAATTCACACACTTGTTAGTAAATGAGTAGAGCTCTACAGAATCTCTATCTCTGCATCTGCTCTGAGTTTGAGTCGATGAGTTTGGGGGGATAAAAAGTGCAAATCATCTTCCCAATCTTCCTAAAAACCTTAAAAAAAAATAAATGCCTGATAGTTTAAAGTTCGAAAAAAAATGAAGAAATGAAGACATTATAAATCATTGTAATTTTACCATTGCGAAAGAAATGTATTATTATTATTATATAATTTTTTTCTTAAATGCTGCTTTTTTACTATACAGTTTGTACAGTTTTGCAATAGTAGTGTTTCTCGTTTTTTTTTTTTTTTTTTTTAGTACGGTAGTATAATATTTATTTATTCATTTATTTAGCCACAGAATTTTGGCCAAGTTGTGCATCCCAACAAACAAGCACTAAAATCGTATTTTACATTTGATCCCCAAATCGGGCTTTGTGTCTAGCCCTAATCAGCCTATTTATTTTATAATATTTAGTCTATATGATTTAGGTTATTTTTGGTTAGTGACCCAACATTGGATCTTTTTAAGTGAAAGGCCTCCATTCATTTAGTGGCAAGTCTCCTCCTTATTCTGCCTCTGGGATTAAGCATCTTCAAATCTTGTCTTTCCCAGGTTTAGTCCGGGAACAGGATGTGGGTCTGCGGGACTTCCTGTCACATGATGGTTTTTCAGTGCTGATGAGGGGGATGCAGTCAGACTGCGAGAAACTGAGAACTAAATCTGCGTTCCTTCTCCTCAACCTCCTATCCAGTCACCCAGAGCACAAAGGTAGCGCTGGATCTGCACGCAGACTGTTCGAGCATCTAGAGTCCAGTTTGTACGAGTGTTTAATGTATTCATTCTTAATTTCTCAGATACAGTGCTGTCTATGGGGATGGTTCAGCAGCTGGTGTCAGTTCTCCGGTCCCCTCATTCCTCTGTACATGAACATGTACTTGGTGCCCTCTGCTGGTTAGTAACATTTATTGCATGAGGAACATGAAACTTCAGTATGCTGATGGAAGTACATCAGCATTTGGAGTTTGACGCTTGGTTTCTGACTGTTTTTTTGCAACATGTATGTGTGTAGTCTGGTTGAGGACTCTCCCCGTGGCGTGAGTGATTGCAGAGATCCATCGCTGGGCTTGGAGGAACTGCTCAACCAGCGAGTGCAGGACCTCAGGGGACAAGAGGAGAGCCAGGTAAATTAATTCACTCAACTCTTAACTGTTCACTTTATCTCTCCTGTACTTTGTCCTTTACTCTCACATTCACTTTCATATCAAATATTTTAAGGTCCACATGTAATAAAAATGGACCCTTTTTACCTTGTCTTATTATGTGTGATTTGTTTATGCATGTTCTTCCAAAGAAAAAAAGTATGGGTTCGTAATCCTTCACCAATATTAAATAACCTGTCTTGTCTCTGAAATTACTTTCTTTCTTAGCTGACATCACACAGGCCACTCATTTATATGTATGAGAAACATGGGTAGGTAAAATAATAGAGGAGAATTTTTTTTTTAGCAATAATCAAATTGTTTTAGGCTGTCGTACACAATCGTACACAATTAAATGCAGATTAACATCAACATAATACAATTCTACCACAATAATAGCAAATAACATTACATTATCCAAATATCATGAGCCAGTCCGTGTTTGGTATTTAAAAATAATTGAAATAAAATATAAATATTAGATTAAAAAACTTAACTAAAACTAGAAATGTTGACTTAGCAGAGGCTAAAGTACTAAAATGACTAAAACTGAAATAAAAAAAATGAAGCTAACATAATTATGAAATAAACTAGTAAAAGTTAGAAAAAGCACAAAATTATTAATTTATATACTAATTAAAAAATATGAAAAAGGTAAAGCAAATTCAAAGTATTAATAATTAATATATAATAGTATATGTGACCCTGTACCACAAATCCATGGTCACAAACACTCACAAAAATAAGTGTTTTATATATTTACAGTAGGAAATTGACAAAATATCTTTTTGATCATGATCTTTATTTAATATCCTAATGATTTTTGGCATAAAAGAAAAACCAATAATTTTGACCCATACAATGTATTGTCGGCTATTGCCACAAATATACCGGGCGACTTATGCCTGGTTTTGTGATCCAGTAGGGCGATTCAGATCTTCCAATTCTATTCGATTTCGATTCACAAGCTCTAAATTCGATTCGATTCTCGATTTGATTTTGATTCCCCATTCGACTCAATGAATATAGATTTAATACGAATTCTATATTTATAAAAAAAGAACGGTGAGCATAAGTTTACAAGTGGTTAATTAATAAAAAGAAATTAAGAGCCACAAACCTGTATGGTATATTAAACTCTTTTTATTTTAGGTACACTCAGCTACATTATAAAAATAAATAACTCTAAATATAAAATAATATTATTCGGGTAAAAATAAAAAATGTACCCAGCCCTATGATCCGGGGTCACATATAAGTAATACTAAAGTAACACTTTTGTTTCCCTCTTTCTCTCATTGATTTTTTATTTTTTTTATGTAACATTTTAAAAGTAAAATGGGTTGCAAACAATGCTTCATAATGACTCGAATGTCTGACAACTCTGAATTTTCTTCTCCTGCAGGAGGAGCTGGAGTTTTGTGAACGTTTACGAGCGGCGTGTTTCCAAGGGCAACCCCTGGAGGACAGTGGAATGGATCGCTGAGGTCTTACTGGTGAAGCAGGCCGTGTTTGTATTCCCTCTCTGTTTAAGAGAGAAATAAAAACTAGAATTGATCAAGAGATAAACTTGAAAGAGACTTTAACTCTGAATAGAGTTCAGTTCGACCAGCTATGTGTGCATGTGCAAACTCTCATACCATGAACTGTACACAAACACGCTTGTGTTATAATATGAATATGTACATTTTTGTATAATATGTCAGTTTGTTGTTATAAATTATGTGCTGTTTAGGCTCAACTTTCTAAATGTTTATTCTTCCTCTTTACACAAATACAAACCCACAATGTAGAACTACATATACAAATAATAAAACATATAATTTGTAGATTTAAAATAAAGAGTGTTCTGATTCAAACCTCTGTTTAAGTTTAATTCTGACCTAAAAATACTTTGTAGTGAGTGTAAAAACACATGCACGAACATGAGCCTTTTTTACACTATTAAATTATCTAATAACCAAGATTCTGTACTTTAGAATTAATATTATAGATTATATAATATACCGTAGATACATTTTTTAAGTGAAACGGACACAATTTAGAAATGTTATCACCTGCTATTTTAGCATTGTCCTGATTCATAATCTGTAATTTAACGCACAGCTGATTAAGATATTTATGGTAATAGAGACAGGCTTGGTCCCAATTCGCCTACTTATATTTCGACCTAAAAGTATGTACTCTTTTTGTTAAGAAAAAGTATATACTTTTGAGTGTGTAGCAAGAAATTAGGCAAGCTTTGAGACATACTACTTAGTCATCTTTAACGGACAGATCTGTGTGCATCCTGTCACTGTAAACTGCCCTGTCAATCATCTTGTCACAGTTAAAATCCTCCATTCAATCTAATTTAATTTCCTACCGTTTCAGAGAGAAATGTAGCAGCACGTTCATCTGCCAGTCGCGGGTCTTTCATGCGGAGACTCTTCTCATGTGTTTGGAATTTGAATGTAATGATGCATTTAAAAGTTAATGGCTAAACGTGTCTTTACAAAAGTTCACAATGCTGCTGCAGATGCAATATAATGTGGACAACATTGAATAAATAAATTTTCTTGTCAGGTTAGATACTGATAATTAATCACTCAAACCCCTTTATCTAAACCTCTCTACATAACGCCGGACTCGCGCGTCCTCCATGTCTGTAGTTTTTTTTAACACTTTTCACTCGTGTTTGTAGTTCTAACCGAATCCTCGCCCAACGCGCGATGGGTTATGGGCAATATTAGCCGTTAGTGTTCATCGATCTGCACTTCGGATTCTGACCGGAAATAGTAGATCATCCGGGTATCTTTGGAACACTTATTTCAACATACTACGATTTGGGACGTACTATTTCTACTTTCGAATACTATTTAGGACGGATAGTATGCGAATTGGGACGCAGCCATAGTTTTGATCCCATGATAACTTATAATGAAAAGGGTCGTGGTCTTTAAAGGTTTAAAACAAGAAACTTTTTGATAATTGATTTCAAATGCGATCAAAACGTCTATTTATCAAATATGATTTAAACCAGGGGTGTGCAGTCCTGCTCCTGGAGGGCCACTGTCCTGTAGAGTTCAGCGCCGACCCCAATTAAACACCTGAACCAGGTAATCACGGTCTTACTATAGGCGTACTAGACACTTCCAGGCAGGTGTGTTGAGTCAAGTTGAAGCCAAACTGCAGGACACACCTGATTTAAACTTTGAAAAATGTCCTTGGAAAACCTAACCCAGTTTCCTATTTGGTGAATCACAAGGACCTTGTGATAAACTGTCTCAAATGAAGATTTGATATCGAGTAAGACCAAAATGGAAGCTTTATCTATCCACAGTTTCCAGTCATTCCCAACAAGAACTAATATAGTTGTTTGTTTGTTTTTTTGCTAGAATGATCTGAAAGATTATTAGCAATAAGAAAACACTTTTCTACACAAGGAAAGGTTCAAATGTTTTAGCATTTCTCAATTTTTAAGACTCGTGTATGTAAAACTAAATCAGAGGAAGTAGGCTGTAATTGTATCTCACACCAGATTTAAAAAAATAAAGGTTATTTACTGGCATCGAGGATTCAATGAAAAACTCAAATTAATTTATTACCCTTTCTTAACTCAATTGAGTAAAGTTTGTGCACACAATTGAATTTCTTTCAAACTAAATAAATGTAAGAGTTTATAAAGACCTTCTTAAGACCAGGTAAAGAAAATGTAAGGAATAAATTGAAGGGAACACAATACATCAATATGTTCTCTAAATGTAAATGTCTAGAGTTGTTTTATCAACACTTTAGAGTTTGACAAAACAACTTACATTACTTTTTTATTAATTTTACTAAAATAGTAGCTTGAACTCTGTTCCCAAACATGGAAATAACTGTCACTGAACCTTCTGATCACACTGCAAAGTGCTGTTCTTCATCAGTATTTTTGTTTTTATTGGCCAATTAGAATCAAGGATTGGAACGAACCGTTTTATAAAAACTCTTAAATTTCCATTTATAAAACCTGCAGAAACCCTGGAATAAGAGGCAAAAATCATATTTGAATGAACATTTCCATTCCACAAAAGGTTCTTAATAGCGGAAAAGTATTAAAATGTTCTTCTCACTGAGAAAAAGAGGGTTCTCATTTAAGAACGGTTCACTGAAAGGTTCTTTCTGGAACCCAAGGTGATTCTTCTATGGAATCACTGTGAAACATCCTTTTGGAATCGGAATTTTAAGAGTGAATAATACACCCTTTTTTGACATCTTGTCAAGATATTTGACCTATTTCTTTCTTTATCATGGGTTTTGGCCTGTTTATTTGGGGCACACTAAAAGCAGCTGTCACTTTCTCAAACCTAAATGGACGTTTATGGAACGCAGTTAATCAGTATTTGCTTACATAAGCGTCAGCATGTATTTATAATGCGTATGAGGTGCAGGTAGACACACATCCATTCTGGGTGAACAGAGAATCTTCAGTGCTATAACTTCTGTCCTCATGGCTTGGCACTTGCCGTTGCTTGTTTCTTTGCTTGTGTTTGCCAGTGGCTTCACTGAAGGTAAGTCATATTCATCTTCTAGTCACTATGCTGAATAATTACTGGTCAAATACTCTTCATTTGGTGTACAGACAAATATTAGAAAAGTTTTTAAAGAGTTTGTTCAAAAATAATTCAAAAAATAAATGTATTACCCTTCTTGTCATTCCAAACAAAAGACATTATTCGTCATGAACCAAACCAAAACATCAAAGAGTTTTTCAATAATAGGACCAAAAAAATAGCACCATGAAAATACAGTAAAAATTATTTTCTAAGTCTGCTAAAGCTGTACGGTAACTTGTTTGAGAAACAGAATGAAATTAATTGAGTTATTTACTTAAAATATTGCCCTACGTCATCCCAGATTTCACATCAGTGACTAAACGTAAATTTTACTTTCATTGACAAATCAAATATGGTTTTAACATTTGTTAATAAACAATACATATTTTTTACAGAATTTATTAATCTTTGTTAATGTTATTAAAAATACAATTCTCAATTGTTTGTTCATGTTAATTCAAAGAGCATTAGCTAATGTGAATGTATTAATAAATGGTTAAATTAGCATTAACTAAGATTACAAGGTGCTGGAAAAGTTTTGTTCATTGTTCGTTCATTTTTACTACTACTACTAATAATAATTTGTTGCATTTAAATACCGCTTTTCGGGGTACTCAAAGCGCTTTACATGGAAGGGGGAATCTCCTCGACCCCCACCAATGTACAGCATCCACCTGGATGATGCGACGGCAGCCATATTGCGCCAGAACTCCCGCCACACACCAGGTTACTGGTGACAGTGATGAACATAGGCAGTATATAAGATGGACACAGCGACCCCATAAATTTCAACGGAGAAAAGTGAAGCCCATTAGAAGCACTCACTTCCTGATAGCTGAGCGAACTGCGCAGGCTCAAACTGAGCTCGATGACGTAGATGTGACGTGAGCAACGTGTCTGACAGCTGTAGGTCTTCTAGTAGCTGTGCCGAGAGAAATCTGAATCATTCCCTTCCTAATCTCTCAGAGACGGAGAGCGTGAGCATTAGCTGTCCATGAGCTAGCAGCAGGAGCAACTTTATCACTCTCTATGGGTTTCTCCCTTGACTTTATCAGACTTTATGCCTCCACGTCCCCCCTATTGCTTGCAAGCTCCTCCGCCGGTCTATATGGTAATTTCTCGATTGTGCGACAGAAAGTCGAGTGGTTATGACGCAATAGTAAGCCTATTTTTACAAAAACGGCTTCTACAGGGCCATAACGTAAGATACAAAGTAATGGAGCCTTTTATACATTGTCGTGTTTCATTAGAAATAAATAATGGACAAATGGAGTCTTTGGACGCCTCAGATGTAAAGTTATTCGCTGTCAAAGTGACGCCAAAATGAATGGAAGTCAATGTAATGATAACAGCAGGTGAAGTTCTGCTACAATGGCGGCACCCGGGGGGAGGCTTCAGTTTCCGGCGGATGGATTAGCCCCTTGGTGATGAAGCCAATCAGTATATGGGGATGATTAGGAGGCCATAATGGACAGAGGCCATGGGGCAAATATAGCCAGGAGGCTGGGGTTACACCCCCACTCTTTTTCGAAGGACATCCTAGGATTTCTAATGACCACAGAGAGTCAGGACCTTGGTTTAACATCTCAGCCAAAGGACGGTGCTCTTTTGACAGTATAGTGTCCCCGTCACTATAATGGGGCGTTAGGACCCACACAGACCACAGGGTGAGCGCCCCCTGCTGGCCTCACTTCCAGCAGCAACCTGGTTTTCTCAGGAGGTCTCCCATCCAGGTATTAACCAGGCTCAGCCCTGCTTAGCTTCAGTGGGCAACCGGTCTTGGGCTACAGGGTGATATGGCTGCTGCTGGCTACTATTGTAGTTAACACATTAATAAATGAAACCTTGGGTTCGCTAAACGTTTAGGGTATTTTTTTGGATTGTGGAGGAGTTTTGGGGTCTGAAACTCACAGTACAATGAATTCTAGATGTTTGATTTCTTGTTATTTGACTCCTTTAATATTTCAAATGTCCATGTTTTCTTTATTTGTTTCATCAGCGACCACCACAAGGCGTATGGATGACTTCATCAGTGCTGTGGAGAGAATTGAAGCAGAGAATCCAGGACTTCAGATGCTCGATGTGGTCAAAGGTTTACGTAAGGCTGCTGGCTTTGAAACCGACCTCATCAAGCGCCTCCTCGGCGACCTCAGTGATGCCCGCGACTTTGCGACAGAACCATCCGTCATTTCATTCTTAAGCAAGGTCATTAATCACAGCATATCACAGTTGGGTCAGGAGGAAGGTGTAGTTCTGACTTTAGATGGTTCAAATGTGGTGTTGGCCCCAGTGCTCCTCGGACTTGAGGCTGGGCTGCAGTCGACCATCCAAGGCCTGTACCCTTTAACCTTGACCGAAAACCTGGTTGCCTCTTTGGTCTATTATGCCCACAATGAGCAGTCCAGCGCTCCTCTGGGCACTAAAGGTTTTTGGGATAGCATTAAATCCCCAAAGGTGTACACTCTCTCTGGTTTGCCCTCCTTGGCAACAGACGCCTTAATAACCGGAGGAATGGACGGGTTCATTCTCGGGTCGGAAGTTGCCACTTCTGACCTTCGTGAGCTTTCACTGAGTGACTTGCTGAAGAGTTACTACAGCCACCAGCTTGATGCCGCAGGGTTGGACGCAGCGCCCCGTCTGATTAGTCAAAATCGAAGGATGAACTTAAAAAAGGTTGTCAGCTTCTCTTTGCTGAAAAGCCAAGTGGTTCAGGCTCTAACAGTTCGTCGTAACTTAAATGAGTCTGAGAGGAAGAGGCTGGATGATGTCGTGAACGAGGGGTTTGAGCAATTTGTCCATGTGTATGCGGGTAATTAAACCTATTCATTTATTTATTTATTACTGATGTTTAACATTTTATACTGATTAGTTTATACTGATTAGTGTGTGTGCAGCTGAAATAGTCCAGGTCATGAGGTGCAGGTGGATGGTTATCAGAGGAGAAAGTGTCAATACTCAGGTGATGGAGACCAGGGCTTGACATTAACACCCTCCACCTGCCAAGTGCAGGTGGATTTCAGCGGTGGCATGTAACGCAGTCACTCCTATTAGCCACTTTGGTGGGTTGAATTTTATATAATAGGCCTATACATTTTCCAATTGTAGTCTTTTAAACAGGCATCTGAAATAATAAACTAAGTGCAATCTGGTGTTGTCAAAAATATAGCTTTTTCGATATATATAGATACTGAAATATCTGAAACTCTTCCGCAGGATACATAATCCCAGACAGCAACATAGTGTCGGCCCAGATCTGGCCCACATCTGGTACACGTTGAATCCACATGTATCAGATGTGGCCCGGATCTGGGCCGACACTATGTTGCTGTCTGGGAATATCAGCTGCACGTTCTCTCTGATAGCGTGTTACACACAAACCTGTGTCATTTTACTCACTCGTTCCCATTCAGTCAGTCACATTAGACGTTACGTCGATACTGACGTATTGGGGTCTCGTCTGGGAGCCCAATCACCTCCAAGTGGTAACAAAACGAGCCAATGAACATTAGCCAGTGAGATTTGCATGCTGAGTCACACCTACCCGGTGTGATGGAGCCAATTCAGTGGATGGGGATTATTACCGGGGTTACACCCTTACTCTTTTTACGAGAAGTGCCATGGGATTTTCTGTTTGTTTTCTTCTCAGCTTGTCGTGGATTCTACTCGGCTGGTGTAAAGGTGCATTCCAGCGGTGTGAATCGAATCCAGAGCTGACAGCCATACTTTTCTAGCCTAGAAATCTAGACGCACCCTAGCAGCAGCAAAATTTATTTTGCAGCCAGGGTAGTCTAGCAACTCTCCATTGACTTTCGAGCTGGAAAAACCTAAATTGGGTCAGACCAATCACATCGTGTATAGAGTAGACGGGGCGGGCTTAACATAATGACGACAGAGTTGCGATGGTTCACTGCCACTTGAAAACAAAGAATGGCTGCTGCTGCTGCCGAACAGCGGTCTTTTGAATCGGCTTTGGCCTTGTGGCAATCACACCGAGCTGTCGCCAAATGTTCAGCCTGAGGTCAGGCCTTGCCTTTCTACGGCGTGAAGTGCCTCTAGAACTAGTGTCCAGGCATGTTGTTGTCACTTCCATCACCGGCTGCAACAGGCAGGCTGCCTTGCGCTCCCGGACAGGACCTCGACTGCAGTGGCATATCAATTGCCTCGAGTTGCTAGCAGTACTCCTTACACCGTGTCCTAACTACACACGACGCAAGATTACTCTCTGGTGCCGTACACCTGCCGCGAGACCCCGCCCACATGCTGTTCTGATTGGCTGTGGGTTTTAATTGATTTGTACGCATCTCACAGTCGTTTCGCGTCTAGTGTGGACAGACAAATTATTTGTTGCTGGATTTTATCGCATCGCATCTGGTTAGGACACGGTGTTACCCTGCGCCGGTTTTGACCGTTGCTGCACGACAAGCATGTACTGGTCAGGATGGACAACACATCGACTGTAGCGTACATCAACCATCAAGGTGGTCTATGCTCCCGTTGCTTGTCGCAACTCGCCCGCCATCTACTCATCTGGAATCAGCAGCGGCTCAGGTCGCTGTGTCATTTACATTTCGGACGAGCTCAATCGTGCAGCCGACGCGCTCTTATGACAGCTCACGGTCCCGGGAGAATGGAGACTCCATCCCCAGACGGTCCAGCTGATTTGGAGCCGATTCAGGGACGCACAAGTAGACCTGTTTGTCTCCCAGGAGTCCACCCATTGCCAGTTGTACCTTTCTCTAACCGACAGAACCCTCAGTGCGGATGCACTGGTACACAGCTGGCCCCGGGGCCTATGCAAGTATGCATTTCCCCCAGTGAGCAGCATCCCCCTGTTAGAGCGGAATGGCCCCCTCCAGTGGTAGTCCGCACTATCACTTCAGCTAGAGCCCTCCTCCATGAGGCACGCTTATGCTTTGAAGTGGAGTCTGTTCGCTGAGTGGTGTTCTTCTCGACGGGAGGACCCTCGAAAATGCCCGGGACGGCTCTGTGCTTTCCTTCCTTCAAGAGGACTTGGAACGGACGCTGTCCCCCGCTACCTTGAAGGTCTATGTTGCCACCATCGCAGCTCATCATGATGTTGTTGATGACAGGTCACCGGAAAAGCACGACCTGATCATCAGGTTCCTGAGAGGCGCCATGAGGTTAATCCCTCCCAGGCCTCGCCTCATCCCCTCCTGGGACCTCTCTGTCGATCTTTTGGGGTTACAGAGAGCTCCCTTCGAGCCCCTAGAGTCAGTTGAACACAAGTCTCTGAAGACAGTGCTCCTGACTGCCCTCGCTTCCCTCAAGAGGGTAGGGGACCTGCAAGCATTTCCGGTCAGCGAATTGTGCCTTGAGTTCGGGCCGGACCTGTCTCACGCCATCCTGAGACCCCGGATACGTGCCCAAAGTTCCCACCACTCCTTTTTGGGACCAGGTGGTGAACTTGCAAGCGCTGCCCTCGGAGGAGGCAGACCCAGCCCTCACGCTGCTGTGTCCCGTTCACGCACTGTACGCTTACATGGACCGCACACAGAGCTTCAAAAGCTCAGAGCAGTTCATTGTCTGCTTTGGAGGTCAGCAGAAGGGAAAGGTTCTCTCCAAACAGAGGTTGGACCACTGGGTAGTGGACTTACCAGTCCCAAGGCGAGCAGCCATGACCCCATGGGTCAGTCCATATGTGTATGTCCACACGTTACCTCCCTTTGGGCAGGGTGTGGTCTCCATGGCGTTCCCCTCCTTTGGGATTGGGCACACTTCCCCAGCGTTTTGGTCATGGTTGAAAAACAACGGGAATTGAGTTCCGAAGCACTCTTCCCTGGGGAGGAACAGCAGCTTCGACCGTACTCAGAGTAAACCCTGTTCCTTCTATCCCATCTGCTATGGAGGACTACCCTCTGGCTTGCATGGGGCGCTGGGTAGGTTACGACTTTGTGAGAGCAGTTTGCTAAGTGGCACGCAACAGCTTGCCAGCATCTCGTAAAACACAGTTCAGTGGCTGTGGCGCTTTCTATAGGGACCCTAATAGGTCAGTATCGACGTAACGTTGAACGTGAATGACTGAATGATAATATAAAAAATATCTATATGATAGTTTTTCCCAATGGTATCAATGTCAAAATTGTGTCCAGTAAAAATGCTGAGTGACAACTTTGGAAAACCACTAGCCACAGTGGCTGGTGAGCAAAAAAGTTAATGTCAAACCCTGATGGAGACCTCTGGTGGTGAGTGGGAGGAACCACAGAGGTTGAATTTGTGTCCGTTTTAATAACAATTTTTAAGATTACTCTATTTTAGAATTTAGAATATGTTTTAATCAAATTTATAAGATTACTTTTTTTTCTTTTTTAATATATATATTTCATTTTTAGATATTTTAAATATATATCAATAAAATACATTTCTTAAAAAATATAACTTTCTTTTATTGTAGATTAAGCTGACTCAATTATTTATTTAACAATTTGAACTGACATTTTACATTCTTTATTACATTTACTTTATTACATTTACTTTATTTTCTGTAATTGTAGATAATTTTTCATTTAATTAGAAACTAAGTACTATTTTATTTTTTACTGATGTTAACACAGACAAATACATTTATTTTCCTATTAAATATAACCACATATATATATATATATATATATATATATATATATATATATATATATATATATATATATATATATATATATATATATTCAATTCAATTCAATTCAAATTTATTTGTATAGCGCTTTTCACAATACATATTGTTTCAAAGCAGCTTTACAGAAAATGCATTTCAAAAATATACACACAAAATACAGTTAGTTAATCATAAAATTTATGGCATAACATATCGCCGACGTTGGGTCGTCTCTTCATAGGCGTCGAGTCGTCTCATCACAGGCGTTGGGGCATCTGAAGTCTCCATGAGAGGCTGGATACATAACTGGAGCTGACGAACTCTATTTGAGTTAAAAGGCAGATGGGAAATAATTAGCGTAGCTGCTGTTCATAATATGAATGCATTTGATCTGATTTAACTGTAGTATAAAAGGAATGAGATGCATTATGTGAATGCTTGGCTAAAGAAATGCGTCTTTAATCTAGTTTTAAACTGGGAGAGCGAGTCTGAGCCTCGGACAGTATCAGGAAGGCTATTCCAGAGTTTAGGAGCTAGATGTGAAAACGCCCTCCCTCCTTTAGTGGACTTAGATATCCTAGGTACGACCAGAAGCCTCGAATTTAGCGATCTTAAAGAGCGCGATGGATTATATGGCGATAGAAGATCTCTTAAATACACAGGAGCTAAACCATTTAGGGCTTTATAGGTCAGTAACAATACTTTGTAGTTGATACGGAACTTAATAGGTAACCAGTGTAGAGATGATAAGATTGGTGTTATATGATCATATTTTCTTGATCTAGTAAGAAACTCTAGCGGCTGCATTTTGGACTAACTGTAGCTTGTTTACGGAGGATGCAGGACAACCAGCTAATAAAGCATTACAGTAATCTAGTCTCGAGGTCATGAATGCATGAACTAACTTTTCTGCATCAGAAACTGATAGCATATTACGTAGCTTAGCAATGTTTCTAAGGTGGAAAAAGGCTGTTCTTGTGACATTTGAAATATGATTTTCAAAAGACAAGTTGCGGTCTAGTATAACACCCAGGTCTTTTACTGTAGAGGATAAAGTAACAGGACGTCCATCTAGATTAAGGTTGTATTGTAAGAGGTTTTGTGGGCAGTTTTTTGGACCAATCAGTAATACCTCCGTTTTATCTGAATTTAATAGAAGAAAATTACACGTCATCCAATATTTTATATCTTTAACACACTCTGTCATTTCAGATAATTTAGTGTTATCATCTGGTCGTGATGAAATATATAATTGAGTGTCATCAGCATAACAGTGGAAACTTATTCCATGTTTTCTTATAATATTACCAAGTGGCAGCATATATATTGAGAATAGCAGAGGGCCTAACACAGATCCTTGCGGCACTCCATAATTTACTGACGTTATCTTTGATTTTTCCCCATTTAAATGGACAAAATGGTAACGGTCTGATAGGTACGATCTAAACCAGCTTAATGCCTGTCCCTGTACACCAGTGTAATTTTGAAGTCGATCTAAGAGTATTTTATGATCTATAGTGTCAAACGCAGCACTAAGATCGAGTAAAACTAGTATTGAGATACAGCCTTGGTCAGAAGCTAAAAGTAAATAATTTGTAATTTTAACCAGCGCAGTTTCTGTGCTATGATGTGGCCTGAATCCTGACTGAAATTTTTCATAGATATCGTTTTCTTGCAAGAAAGAGCACAGTTGAGCGGACACAACTTTTTCTAGTATTTTAGACATAAATGGAAGATTTGAAATGGGTCTGTAATTTGCTAGGTTATTTGGATCTAATTGTGGTTTCTTAATAAGAGGTTTTATAACTGCCAGCTTGAATGTTTTTGGAACATGTCCTAAAGATAGAGACGAGTTAATAATATTGAGAAGAGGCTCTTCCACTACAGGTAACACTTCTTTCAGTAGTTTAGTGGGTATTGGATCTAATAAACATGTTGTTGGTTTAGATGCAGTGATAAGTTTATTTAGCTCTTCCTGTCCTGTTGTTGTTTTAGATGCAGTGATAAGTTTATTTAGCTCTTCCTGTCCTATAGTTGTAAAGCGCTTTAGTTGTTGAGGGGCGATAATTGAGGCTGAATCATAAGACGCTGTCAAAGATTGTACATTTACAATTGTGTTTCTGATGCTTTCTATTTTCTCAGTGAAGAAATTCATGAAATCATTACTATTAAGATGTAACGGAATATTTTGTTCAGGTGATGTCTGTTTATTTGTTAATCTAGCCACAGTGTTAAATAAAAACCTTGGATTGTTTTGGTTATTTTCTATTAGTTTGCGGAGATGTTCAGCCCTGGCTGCTTTTAGAGCCTTTTTATAACGTGACATACTGTCTTTCCACGCGATTCTAAAGACCTCTAAATTAGTTTGTTTCCATTTGCGCTCTAAGTTACGAGTTTCTCTCTTGATAACATGCGTAGCACTGTTGTACCATGGTGCTTTAGTTTTCTCTCTAACCTTTTTTAATCTAATTGGTGCAACAGTTTCTAATGTAATAGAGAAAATGTTGCTCATACTGCTAGTCATTTCCTCTTCCTATATAACCTCCATATATATGGGGTTATATTTAGTAACGACTTTGGGAAGTTTACAATCAAATTAAATGATTTTGGGAAGCTGACTTACTGTTTTAATGGTTACATTTAATATTCTTTTATTGTTAAATTATAAATATTTTTAATCATACTATTTATGCACTACCAAGTAAACCCCTTTATTTGTGACCTATTTTGTGTTCTCACATTGCTTTTTTCCCCCTGCCAAGTTTGTCCCAAAATCATTACGAGGTCTCAATGGGGGGCTGCCTCTTTCATCGGTTCTCCCTCCTATCTGTCTCTCCCTGTGCCGTACCTTTTCATCCACCACACATACCAACCATCCAAGCCTTGCACCACCTTTGAACAATGTGCCAGTGAGATGCGGTCCATGCAGCGCTACCACCAGCAAAGCAATGGATGGTCTGACATTGGATACAGGTTAGGAAAGTAATTTAAGTAGAAAATAATTTAAGATATCATTCTGTACCATAAAGCCCCATGAACTGCTTTTCTGTAGTTTTTGTAATTTAATTATTGTTCTTCCCTCTGAAGTTTTGTTGCAGGCTCTGATGGAAACTTGTACGAAGGCCGCGGTTGGAATTGGGTGGGTGCCCACACTTACGGGTACAACTCCAGAGGCTATGGTGTCTCCTTCATTGGAGATTATACCTCCAACCTCCCCTCCAGGAGTGCGATAAACATGGTGCGGTACGACTTCACAAGCTGTGCTGTTAATGGAGGTCGACTGTCTTCATCTTACTCCTTGTATGGACACAGGCAAGCCACTTCCACAGACTGCCCAGGAAATGCCTTCTACCGTGAAATCCAGACATGGGAGCGTTACCAGGTAAAAAGATAAACAAAAATGTTATGGGATTTATTGAACTTATGTGGTTCTGAACTTCTCAGAATGTATTGTTGTCCCAACAGTTCAGACCTTAACCGTGTGTGTCTGTATCTCTGTTTTTGTCCTACAGAGCTATTTGCCTTGATGAATGTGGCATCAACAATGGTCAACTGTGTCTCTGGAACATAGTACATGATGTCATGTAATACATCATGTATCACACACAATAAATGCATAATTTCTTTAAAATAATACTTTTGGTCTAAAGCTCCTTTAAAAATGTAATGTTTAAGTATATTACTTTGATCAGAAACATTACCACCCTATTTTTACATTGTTAAAATATAATAAAATTAGCAAACCTAGCTAATATGATGTTGTGAATTTACTAATATGACTGTGCTGTGGTTATAATTAAAAATTAAAACAAGGCATTTTTAATCAATACCCCTTGAACACAACTTAATTTTACTTATATATATATATATATATATATATATATATATTAGGTATTTTCTAGCTAAAATTATTTAGTTACACTGATGTATTTGTAAGGCATGGAAATTTTACAATATATGACTGAGATAGATAGATGGATAGATAGACAAAATGACAGACGGATAGATAGATAGATAGATAGATAGATAGATAGCCTAGATGGATGGATGGATAGACAGACAGATCTATTATATTATTATAAAATATATTTTTATGTAATTACTTAATAAATGATATAGTATTTATACATTATATAAATAAATGTCCTTAATTTTTTTTACATTTTTCTATTTTATGTGTATTTTAAGCTGATTTAATTATTTTGCAGTTGATAACTGAAGCATTTTACATTATTTTGAACTTAAAATTAGTGACGTTTACAATAATGTCATTCAAGCACCAATAAATGTACTGATATTGCACCGTTGCTACCGCACTGATCAAGTCTAGTTCATCTCTCAACCTGCTGTGAAAGAGTTACACCGTGGCTGATACATAAACTCCTTTCCCCTCCCCACCAACGTCACCATCCCTCCGAAACTAACAACATGGAGTCCGGTGTTTAGAGTGCAAAGGCGGTCTGCACCGTTTGCGAAACCTATATGCTTTTCCCGGTGATCCTGAGGGAAGGCTGCGACGCTCCAGGACGCATACAGCGCAACGCACACATGCTCTATAAGCGCCCGTGCGTTCGTGCCACTTGAATCCAAATAGGACATGGAGAAAGCGATGTGATTGGACGTAGAGGATTCCAAAGACAGGCCGCTTTCCGTGAGTGTTGCACAATTTCATCCTCACCCGCACAAATCCTGGGAAATGTTTAACAGTCCTCATATTGTGCTGCTGGGGGAGGACAGCGTTTGCAGATGGTCCAGTATTAATATAGCAAGTTATAAACGCATGTGAACTACATAGACGAGCACCATATTTTCGGGAGCCGGTACTAGCCTATTTTTTTTCTCCAGTAAAAAACGGCCTCCTCTGATATCATCAACGTAGGAAATGAGGCATGATAAAATAGGTCAGACAGAGTGATACTCCTCATGAATTCAACTCAGAGATTTAGTTAGGCTATTCAAATGCACTCTTTCAGAGACTGAATAGGCGTATAGCACAGAGCAGTATGTAATTCATCCCCACATTAACCTCTTGAATTTGTAAACATCTTGCAAATGCTTATTTATAGGTTTTCTTTAAATAGCCCTTACAATTATGAGATTTTTGTGTGGCTACTAGTCCATATCTATTGCTTTCAGGTGGTCAATCTTAGATTGTTTCTTAGTTGTGTTTGTGTTTGTCCAGAAATGGAATTGCTCTTCATAATGTAGGACAGGAGAGGTGGATTGCAACTGCACACAAGCCTGTGCACCAGAGGATCATGGAGCCTGAGGATGATCTCTCGACCAGGGACCCCCGAGATCTGATGTCCAACCAAGGGCTACTGCCTTCAACATCAACATCCTTACTCAACTGCACCTTCCTGGTATAGCCAAGGCCCTAGACAATGGATGTTTTTAACGTTTTTTTTCTCTTTGCATTAATTTATTCCTCTTTTACAATAGAAAAACAACAACAACGAACTAACTGTTACAATATTAATGTAAAACATTATATGTGAGAGTCATTGTTTTAATACAGTTAGATGCCTGTTAATCATAATAATCATTGCACTGTTATTGTATACATTTCTGATTCCTATGTTTTAACAATTAGCGTACACTACATATGTGTGAGAATCTTTCAACATTTTATTGTAATGTAATGTAACAAATGTAATGCTGGACTTTTTTCAACCTTCTGAACTCACAGGGGGGGTTATTGCATTGTGATGACGTGGAGAAGGGTGATGGAAATGGAGATTCAGAAGGTCCAAACTGCTTTTTCCCCACACTGGAACATTGTGGTAAAAGTACAGAGAAGTCCACGTTCTTCAGGCTTTCCCCTCATCTCTCACATGGGACTCGGACTCTGAGAAAGAAACCTTGGATGGTAATTGTCTCTCTGCTTCATTCTTACTTTCATGTCAGTGAAAAACACATTAGTGTCTATCTAAATCATAAGAAACTCAAAAAGTCTTGAAATGAGAATTTGCAATCATTCAGCTACATTCAGGCTGAACTATGTGTTTGTACTGTGAAACTTGTCTCTCTGTGAAAAGTGTTAATGGGTTTTGTTTGTCTACTACATGCTGTATTTATAACTGTGAGTCTACTGCTTTCTGTTAAGTCATGTGTATATTGTTTGTGTTCCTGTGTGGATTCCAATGGTTTATGTCAGAGGAAGAACTTCAGCACTTTTCTAATCCTCATGGTCTGGCTGCTCACAGCCCAGGGAGTCCCACCTCTGTACTACAACAAGACAGGTGAGATGCAGATAATTATATGGGAAAACAGGTTTATAGACATGGGTGCACATAACTTTTTGGTCTGGTTCTCAAGGAGCACGCACCTGGAGATGCTGCTTGGTACTCACACTTTATGTGGCAAACTTATCCAGCAAGCTGTCGTCATCACTTTCTTCCTGACTGCTCTCCACACTTTAACACTATTTGTAGAAATTAAATATAGGTTCAAGCTGTATTCTTTATTTTATATTAAAATTAATGACACAGACAACAGCAGGAATATCAGACTGCTGTCACTTTAAAGACAGAATGCACAGATCGAATATACTGACACACATCCGGTTTCTTCTCAACTGTTCATTTATGACATAACCGAGAGAAAACTTGCCGAGACGCGTATTTTGACATAATTTTATGTGTCTGTTCAAGAGCAATTAAACACGAAAGAGGAATCAATTCGGTGTTCGAGTGCTGTCTGAAACGTGCCTCTTTCTTTCTCTGCGTGTAGCTTTCCGCACAGATAAATTTTGCTTCTTCTTTCGCTTTTAAAATCGTTTGAATGTGTAAATTGGCAAGACAAAACATGTCCAAATGATTAACTTTTACTCTAGGTTGGTTAAACTTAACAGTTAATCTGCTAATCACATACGTACGTTGCACACCTATTAATAACTAATAATTAATGAACACAATTATCATCATATTGCTATGTTACCAGAGATGGACAAAAATCCTGCTCCAGTAAGTAAACGTGTCTCAGTCTGTACCCCAAAATGGTTGGCACTCAAAAGCGCTTCCCTCCACATTTTCTGCTGCACATTGTTTATTTTTTTCCACGCATGGTCACCTGCGCACCAGTTATGTGCACCCCTGTTTATAGAAAGGTGCATATATGAGGATTTTAAATATTGAGGGGTTTGATGGGGATAAATATAGAGCTGAAACCTATTCATCAGTCTTAATCCTTATACTTGCAGCTTTGACATTGATCCGTGCCAAGAACCTGTGGAAACCAAGCACTTATTTCTTGATAAAAACCAACTTGCCCCCCTGGAGGTGGAGAATCAAGGAGATGTAAAATACATGGAGCCAACAACAGACTCTAGCCTACCGAAGCGTGCAGCAAAACGTAAAAAAAACAAAAAGTACTGTACCTCAAAGCATGTTTGAATTCATGTCAATACCACCATGTGAAATAAAAAAATACTCAAGTCAATAAACCTTTCCCTATTTACTTTCAGTGGGAAAAGACAAAGTAAGCCATCTACCAGATACTACACCAAAAGAGGGATGCCAAAAAGAAGAGAAAGATAAGCAAAACGTCCTTAATCGTAGAGGGCAGGAAGAGAAGATCACCAAAGAAGCAGATGTATACACCTTCCCAGCAGACTCTGAGCCAGAGAGTCCACCACCTGGACCGTGGGCGCACTGCACCTTCATCCAGCGCAGAAGGAAAAAGAGGGTCATACTGAGGCCTTTCTCTGGTTTAGGTACCTGGCAACGCACAACGGGAGCCGGCAGAAGGACCAGGGGAAAACCCTCTGGAGCAAAGCAGCGTAGGAAAACCACAAAGGATGGGGGAGGGATGTTCGATTTTAAAGAGGA
Source organism: Phoxinus dragarum (assembly GCA_033366665.1). Taxonomy (NCBI): domain Eukaryota; kingdom Metazoa; phylum Chordata; class Actinopteri; order Cypriniformes; family Leuciscidae; genus Phoxinus; species Phoxinus dragarum. The sequence goes on along the minus strand of JARPMJ010000984.1, from coordinate 120,639 downwards.
AAAAACAGAGAAGGTACGGGGTAGGCAGAACTCAGTAGGAGACCACCAAATGGACGGAGACCTCTCCCAAGAAATTTTCACATGTGTAGAATGTAGCATTTACTTCAAAAACCGTGCCCATCTACGTGAACACATGCTCGAGCATGGTCAGGTCGGTAGACCTGGGAAGAAATGGCAATATGGAGAGAAAGAAGCTTGGAGCGGACATCTTAATAAAAATGCTTTTGAATGTATAGAGTGTGGTCAGGAGTTTGTAGACAAGGTACTGCTGTTAGATCATCACCGATGCCATGAGGAGTCACGGCAAAAAATCCTTGAAGAGATTGGAAAATTAAATGAGGGGGAAAAGCGGGTGGCAGTGCAAGCCAGTTGCAGTAATGCATCGGAGCCAGTCATTCAAGAGTTAACAAAGGTCAACTGTGGCCAGTTTGTGTGTCTTGAGTGCAACTTTAGCTGTGATGTGCCTCAAGAACTTTCCGAGCACGCCAAGACGCACACCACCCGAAAAAGAGCTGGGGTTTATCGAACTTCACCCCGCTTCCAGCAGAAATCCTGCAAGAAAGGACAGGTCCAGTCCTCTGCAGATGTTTACACCAACTTTTATCACTTCACCTCTCAACAAGAGGTACCCCATCCGAACATCCAAAAAACCTAAAGAAACACAGCCAGACATTGCCCCTTCACAGGTGGGCTCTAGTTCATTGTCTTGTCAAAGTGCTTCTGCAACCCCAGGAGAAGCCACAGGCCAACCTGATAAAGCAACCCTGCATGCAAATACAGACCATGCGGAGGAGTCGAGACAAATAGGAGAGACATCTCTGGCTAATTATATGGAAGAGAATGTTCATTCTCATCTAATGTCTCCTCCAAATCCAAGGGCTGTTCCGCGGCGTAAGGATGTGGCATTCAAGAGCATTGGAAAAAAGCGCTCAGTCCGGGCTGCAAAGAATAAACTGGGGCGCACAAGAGCAAGTACAAGACTTGATCGTAAGTCAACCCTGACTACCGGTGTAACAAAGCAAGTCCAAATCTCAAACCAGACTGCAGATAAGGGCCAGAAAGAAGACATTCCAACACCAGAACCAGAGCATGATTCAAAACAAGACTCCAAAACAGGTAAGTCAATAACAAGTTATAGCACCAGTACCAGTCAAATGCTTAGCTGTGTAACTAAAATGGTAAGGTGATAGCAATGGCAAGGCTTCACTTCCCAGGAAAAAGACATATGCACTTAGGCAAAACTTGAATGATCTGCAAGTTGCTTTGGATAAGGTGTTTGGCAAATTCATAAATTTAAATGTAGTCAGTAAATGCTAACATTTAGCATTGTCAACAGCATTTGTGTAAAGGAAACTATACTTGTCAAAGCAACACTTAGGTAGGGAACAAGAGAGGATGAAAAATAGCATAAACTAATGGTATATTTATTATTAAGTTATTATTTTGGTTTATATATGATTAAGGTCTTGTTTTTATTTTCCATAATTATTTTGCCATCCACTTATAACATTTTCACATTGATTAATACTGTCATTAACCACCACAACAGAACAATTAGAATTTGCCGTCACAATCCTAATTTTATATTCGGAATAAATACATTACCTGTACTTCTCTCTTTGGTCTTGTAGTGATGCATGCTTATGTGTATGTGTACTGTATGTATTGTTGTGCTATTTTGATGCCTAGATTCAATGTGCCTGAGTCGGTTGAACCAAATTTGTGTAATGGAACATCCTCTTCGATTGGCCACTGGTTAAAGGAGTGACTCTCCCCATTCCATTGGACAGTTATTATAGTTCTCAGGTGTAACTTCCTGTTCCATTGGCCGATGCTCACTATTAGCAACTGTTGATGGTGGTATAGTGACTTTCTTCCTTCCATTTTTAATGTAGAAGAGGAACAGTTAATCCAGTCAGTGGCCATAGTCAGCGAGGACCAATATTTTGATGGGTCTTGGGTCTTGAGTCTTGAAATTCTAGAAGCACATAGTTCACATGAGTTGTGCTTGGCCATAAACTTAGGGATATCCCAGGTTTCACCCTGGCCTTGCACCCGAAGATCAGCTTCTCAGCCAGCCTCTGAGGGGCAGCAGAGAGGACTGAGGGTGCTTGAGAGGGCAGCAAGCCCAGCTAAGAAACAAGTTACCCCCTCATCCTCATAGAGACTCTCAGCTCTAACCTCCAAACTCCCCTCTCATTCAGCAGGGTGATGGGTGAGTGATGAGGAGAGCCACTGAGATCGTAAATGGTTGCAGAGTCAGGCCAAAAATTAGAATTCTGTCAGGACCACTATCGTCAAATATGATTGACAATTAGCATACAGTTTAGATTGGCGGTATGGTTCCGTTCTGGGCGAGAAATCCCTGCGCATCCATGTAGCCTAGCATGGATAAGAGCAGGGAGAGCAGCAATAACCCCCCTTGGGGTAAACAGAACAGAACCAACATGAATGTACGCAAATATATTTAATTCAAGATTTTAAAGTGCAACATAATTCGAGAACTTATTCTGATTCAAGGGGAATCAGAATGCCAAATTCTGACTGACGAGAGAAGGAGCTTTGGATGGAGGAGGGTAATTCGTCCTGAGAAATGCGATAGCTGCTGATAATACTGAAGGAGCTTATACTGTATATGTATACGGTGATGGGCGTCGTATTCCTACAGGTAGATGTGAATCAGCTGAGAGTCAGCTGATGCTGACTAACGTAACCTGCCGGAACTAACGCTACGCTTGAATTCTGTCATCATTTACTTTCCATATTGTTGTTCCAAACCCATATGACTTTCTTTCCTCTGTTGAACTCAAAAGGAGACATTTTGATGGACATTTACAATACTTTTTCCTTTTTTGGAGACCCTGACCCAAATATGGTTTTGTTGTATAGAAAGGTTTTTGTCTTTTAAAAGAAAAGCATAAACATTCTTCAAAATATCTTGTTTCATGTTTCATAAGAAGTAATTTGTGTTCATAAGACAACATGAGGGTGAGTAAAAGAAAACTTGCCTCATTGCATCTCACAAACGTTTTGTTTGCGGAAAAATCGCAATAATAGATTGCGCAATAATCATCTTTGTTTGTTTATTTTTTTCATAACTGCTAAACACTCTTTAACACTCCACTTTAACCTCAGGGAGTGAGCCACCTGCCAGTGCTCTGGATCTCAAAGCCAGCTCCTTTTCACTAAAGAAGAGCAGCAAAAAGCTTGAAGCAAAGGAGGAACCCAAACTCAAAAAAGACAAATCTGATAATCGGGGGAGGAGCAGACAAGACACACTTGTTGCTGCAAAACTAGAGGATGGTGATGGTGACGATGATGATAATAATAATGAGGATGAAGAAGATGAAGATGATGAAGATGTTGTAAATCGTCTTATTGGTGCATTGACTGAGGAAGATGATGAAGATAATGATAGAGAGGGGTTGTTCGAGAGTGTGGAAAGAAAATGCCCTTATTGCCCAGATCGATTCCATAATGGCATCGGACTAGCCAATCACATTAGGGGTCACCTGAACAGAGTGGGCGTCAGTTACAACGTTAGGCACTTCATCTCCCCAGAGGAGGTTAATGCTATTGAGAAGAAATTCTCCTACCAGAAAAAGAAGAAAAAAGGTGAGGAGACCTTCTAAATGTAAATGCAGATGGCTTTTTGCCTACTATATGAACTTGATGTCTCATGAAAATGTTTTTCCATATCTACGATACAGAACCAAAGGCTTGTGTAACTTTTTTTTTTTTTTTTTTTATGTAATACTTTCCATTGCCACCTCTAGTCGCCAACTTTGACCCGTCGACCTTCAGCGTTATGAGATGTGAGTTCTGCAGTGCTGGCTTTGACACCAGGGCTGGTCTCTCCAGTCATGCCCGAGCCCATCTCAGAGACTTTGGAATCACCAATTGGGAAGTCACGGTTTCTCCCATTAACATTCTCAGAGAGCTTTTTGCCAAGCATCCAGATCTTGTTCTACCCCACTGCTCCCACTCTCCAGTCAAGTCAAGAGGAAAACTCTGATGAAGAGCAGGAGAGCAGGGAAGATATGAAAGATGAGGAGAACATGACTGCAGATCTTGCCACTCTTTCTTCTGGCTCTCCAAAACAGCACTGGAAAGAAAAGCACAATATCAGTGAACCAGAGGGTAAGTAAATGGGATTTACTTCTTGATTTCTAAAATAACTTAAAAAGATTTGGTCACTAGGCCTACATAGTTATTACTATGTTCTTTAAAGTTCTTTAAATCACTGCAAAAAATGTCTGTTAGAAAAAGAATGATGCACAAAGAAAAAAAAAGTCTGACATATCACAATATTTGTGATTCTGCATTATATATGCCATTATTCAAATGCTAGCTTATTTTCATGAACTTCTTCACTGAGAAAATAGAAAGCATCAGAACCACAATTGTAAACACTCAATCTTCAATCGCGCCTTATAAATCAGCCTCAATTATCACCCCGCAAGAACAATTACAGCGCTTTACAACTATAGAACAAAAAGAGCTAAATAAACTTATCACTTCATCTAAAACAACAACGTGCTTATTAGATCCTATACCAACTAAACTACTGAAAGAAGTGTTACCTGTAGTGGAAGAGCCTCTTCTCAATATTATTAACTCGTCTCTATCTTTAGGTCACGTTCCAAAAACATTTAAACTGGCAGTTATAAAACCACTCATTAAGAAACCACAATTAGACCCCACATAATCTAGCAAATTATAGACCCATTTCAAATCTTCCATTTATGTCTAAAATATTAGAAAAAGTTGTGTCCGCTCAACTGTGCTCTTTTTTGCAAGAAAATGACATCTATGAAAAGTTTCAGTCTGGATTCAGGCCGCACCATAGCACTGAAACTGCGCTCGTTAAAATCACTAATGATTTACTTTTAGCTTCGGACCAAGGCTGTATCTCAATACTAGTTTTACTTGATCTTAGTGCTGCGTTCGATACTATAGATCACACAATACTCTTAGATCGACTACAAAATTATACTGGCGTTCAAGGACAAGCATTAAGCTGGTTTAGATCATACTTATCTGACCGCTACCATTTTGTCTATTTAAATGGAAAAAAATCGATCATAACTTCAGTAAATTATGGAGTGCCGCAGGGATCTGTGCTAGGCCCTCTATTATTCTCAATATATATGCTGCCACTTGGAAATATTATAAGGAAACATGGAATTAGTTTCCATTGTTATGCTGATGACACTCAATTATATATTTCATCACGGCCGGATGAAAACGCTAAATTATCAAAATTGACAGAGTGTGTTAAAGATATAAAAGATTGGATGACGCGTAATTTTCTTCTATTAAATCCAGACAAGACGGAGGTACTACTCATCGGTTCAAAAAACCGCCCACAAAACCTCTCACAATACAACTTTAACATAGTAGGATGTCCTGCTACTTTATCCTCTACAGTAAAAGACCTGGGTGTCATACTAGACTGCGACCTGTCTTTTAAAAATCATATTTCATATGTTACAAAAACGGCATTTTTCCACCTTAGAAACATTGCTAAGCTACGTAATATGCTATCAGTCTCTGATGCAGAAAAGTTAGTTCATGCATTCATGACCTCGAGACTAGATTACTGTAATGCTCTATTAGCTGGTTGTCCTGCATCCTCAGTAAACAAGCTACAGTTAGTCCAAAATGCAGCCGCTAGAGTTCTTACCAGATCAAGAAAATATGATCATATAACACCGATCTTATCATCACTACATTGGTTACCTATAAAGTTCCGTATTAATTATAAGGTATTGTTACTGACTTATAAAGCCCTAAACGGCTTAGCTCCAGTTTATTTAACGGATCTTCTATCGCCCTATAATCCATCGCGCTCTTTAAGATCGCTAAATTCGAGGCTTTTGGTTATACCTAGGATATCTAAGTCCACCAAAGGAGGGAGAGCATTCTCACATTTAGCTCCAAAACTCTGGAATAGCCTTCCTGATACTGTTCGTTGCTCAGAGTCGCTCTCCCAGTTCAAAACTAGATTAAAGACGCATCTCTTTAACCAGGCATTCATATAAATGTTAATCTTACAGTTAAATCCGGCCTCTAGTTCATAACCGCCAGAGGAGAACTGGCCCCCGACTGAGCCTGGGTTCTCCCAAGGTTTTTTTTTTTCTCCATTGGGTCACCTGATGGAGTTTTAGGTCACCATTAGGTCACCTGATGGAGTTTTTCGTTTCCTTGCCACTGTTGCCTTTGGCTTGCTCAGTTGGGGATATTCAATTTAATGAATCAATCAATATTACTATTGATTAGCATTACCAAACATGGACGTTTTATTATTATTTTAATTTAATACTGTGAAGCTGCTTTGATACAATCTGTATTGTGAAAAGCGCTATACAAATATTCTTGACTTGACTTGACTTGACTTATTTGTACAAAAACGTCTGATGGTCTTGTTTAGAACTATTAAAGCACAAGATGCTCTTTGAAACATTTTAACATCATGCTGGATAACATGGAGGGTTCTGAAAAGGGTGCATAGGCCTATACAAAATAAGATAATTAAAAAATTCTGAAATTGAAATTGTTGTAGTCATAATATAATTTGCAATAAAAAAGTTTGTATTGCATTAGAGAAAATACAAAATCACCGGTCTCACACTATTTTAAATGTAGTGTTTTTTTCAAAGGTTGATGTGACGTTCTAATGTTCTTACATTACTTGCTTATAACTTTTCTTTTACATAAATAGCCTGCCCTTTACCTCGCCTGCTTTGTGGCCTGAAGTCCAAAATATTGCTAAGGCCTAAAGAGAAACCTCTGAAGCTTGTGGGTGCCTTCCAGGATGTTTTTGTAATGCTGTCAGGGGCAGTTGTACGCAGTTCTAAAGATTTTTTGTATGGTGCAGAACACTTGCTAATTTCTTAATGCAACATTCGTTAATGTAATTGATGTCTGTCTGGTATTTAATAGTTATCCTAGTCTCCGCCTTTATTCGGTTCGTCACGCCTTGGTGCGTTAGTGCATGTGTGCGGGGCAAAATGGCTGCTTCCACCTCCCCGCAGACACAAACAATAGCGGAAAAATTGTCTGACTGTAGGTGCTGTAATAAGTCCGATGCGCTGCAGCCGCTGAATGGTGAGTGCATGCACTTCCGCGCCGTGCATGGGGATGCATGAAATATGCATATGATCGGAGCTTAGCCACTTTTCAAGCTTGCATGGCATGCAATCGTGTTAACATTTAAGACAAGCTCCTGTCATACCCGATGTGCATTTTAAATTACTGATGCCTGAAATGGTCTAGTGAGACAGAGTGCGCGTGTGAAGCTACTGATTCCCTGCTGTCTGTCACTTTTCTATCTGAAAAGTGAAGATGACATTATGCGCTCAGGTACTTAATAAACGCAGTTTTTGATGTCCTGTCAAAATGACGGCTTGTTTTTTTCAGTGTATTTGTCTTATGATTACCGAAATTAGGCTGAGTCTTCGCCATTTTACTTGAGGTGCTTTTTTTAATGTTGAAATGGGGCGCGCCAACGCTTTTATTCTTGATTCTTCTTTTTTCCGCGCACTTTCAGAAAAACGTTTTTGAAAAGAATAATGACAACGCTGCTTGTTTTCTTTTACGTTGTCCTGAATAAGTTATTTAACGGTTGGCTTTAATCTTTAACTTACTACATTTGATGTCTTTTGTCTATTTGTCTGGTTATTTCATGCGATGTATGCCATTACAATGAATTTTCATTTTCAGTCTGAGGAGAAAAAGGCTGATGTTGCTAGAATTGTGTCTAGGACAGATCAAATGACAGAACAGAAACCGCCCACCGCAGGAACTCGTTCCCAGCTTATTATATTGAATATGCTGAGAAGTGCAAGACCAGCAGGAGCTTCAAAAGAAAAACACTGTGTGCTACGAATGTAGTAGGCATGCTGAATTTACCTCTGGCTCTGGAGTGAATCAAATATTAGTTGTGTTCATCTAATTGGTAGACTTAAACAATCAAAATAAAACAGCTCTTAAGTCAGATAAACCTGTTGTTTTATAATCTAGTGGTCTAAAAATGTAGTTAAACTATAGCCTATAATCTTGTGGCTTTTTGAGGTCAAGACTATTGCTTAGCTGTACCTTATAGTTTCATCTCCAAAGTTTGTCCGTTTTAAAAACACTAAGTCAATAACTAAGTTTAATGCTGCCTCAAATTGCAATCTACTGTGAAAGCCCAGATTTAGCAGGGTGCTGGGTGGGGTGGCCTATGCTCATCTAACATTTTCTCTGTGGACATGATGCTCAAGTTGTGAGAAAAATGAAATGACAAACACAGATGAATATGTTAAACGTTTGACAAAAGAAGTGAAAGACTGTAATGTTATGAAATACAATCGGAAATGGTGGACTATAATCTCAAAGTTCAAGCAAGAAATTGATGTGAATTTTTAGGGCTATATTCATTAATTGAAATTAATGCTATATTCATTATTTCATCTTTAATGAAATTTACATCAAACTACAGTATATTTTGTGAGTGCCCTGTAAGTTTCTGTCCCCATAATGAAAACAAATATTTACCAGGTGTCTTTTAGCAAATCTCTCAAAATCACGTAGCCAGTCAATTAAGTAAGAATTAACTATGAATTATTTGATGTTATTATTTATTATGTGCATATGGTGAAGGGAAAGCTATTAACTGTTAGTTTTAGGAAAACATTAATTTCAGACCTTTGTGGTTGTCTTTGAAAGATTTTGACTATTTAGCTCATTTAAAAATGTTGTCTCTGTCTGTGCATATTCAGGTGGGGAGGAGGCAGAGGATGAGGAAGAGGAAGATGAAGAAGATGAGGCCCAAATGCCCCTTACGGATAAGTTGGCCACAAGTCCAGAAGAAAAGACCCCGTTTACTCTAGACGAACAGAGCCCTGATTCTAAAGAGACCGATTCTATGGGTAATTTGAATTTTATCTTAACTATTTTAATCTGCTTTTAAAGTAATAGTTCACCCAAAAATCCAAATATATTCTTTAAAAATTCAACCTTTTTGTTCCACAAAAAAATAAATTCATACAGGTTTGGAATGACTTGATAGTGAGTTATTGTTAGAGATGTTCGATACCCTTTTTCCCTTCCCGATACCGAGTAGTGATCCAATACCTGGGTGTGTATCTATCTATACAGCTGCAATTCATACTAGCCCTGTATGAATTGATATAATTATTTTATGGTGTGCTTCAGACTTATCCTTAATATAAAATGTACAAATACACAGAGTGAACTAGAATATTTGTATTATCTGACATACATTTCACAGTAGTATATTATTTATTTTTAAGTGAAAAATATCTTTAAATGCAGCCACAAATCTAATACTGTAAACTGAAAAAGGTATTTTAGTTTTACAATATAACTGTATAAAAAACAGTACTACAAATAAATCTAGGAATCAAAAAAATTATATGAATAATTTAAGAAAATAATCTCTTTAAAACTTAAAGATGACGGCGTCACTGTGCCTACCCAGTGTGCTTGTCAAACTCAGTAAAGACAGCGGGGTCGCTTCGCAGCTCCAGATGTTGATAGTAAAGCTGATTGTTTGCACATCTTTTAGTTTAACATGAAATGTGTTCACGCACTGTCTCGAATAGCTTAGGGAGCGCTGTTTCAGATATGTATTTTCGATCAGGCAAACTGTACCGAGGCTCCAAATGTTCAATTAAGCGGCAAAATCCAACGTTTTTGACGACTGACAGTGGCTGGTCATCCAGAACAATAAACTCGATAATTTTGTCGGTTATATTGCCAAACAGCGGACATACTGCTAGCGCGTGCATTTTAATTTCTTCTTCACTGCTCTAAACGGTGGTTGCTTGTGGCGACACAGCACAACTTCCTGAGTTGCCGCGGGCAACCACTGTTTAGAGCAGCGAAGAAGACTTGATCTCCGATTTGCTGCGTTAAGCAAAGATTTGTAGCGTGCAATAACTAGGTATCGTTTATGGAAATGGTATCGGATCGGTCGGTACATGGGTACAAGTACTCGCCGATACCGATGCGGAATTTTTATTGGTCTCGGCGGCATTCGGAACATCTCTAGTTATTGTGGACATTAATTTTTATTTTTGGATTAAGTATTCCTTTAAATACACCTGAAGTCGCTAGTGTTAATTGCATCTACATGGATATTTGAGCTGGTGGGATGAAACGTTATATTTGAGCAGGCCCTTATTGGCCTGGTCTGCCATCTTGATTTTTCTGTCTTTTTACATGACATTTATTAACTAATCAAATTAGTTTTTATTTCCACAGTGGAGAGTCAGTAAATCCATGAAGTGGATAAGTGTATATTGGCCTTGTATCACCATTTCTCTGTTTTCCAGGCTCCAACCTTTTGAAATGTGAGTTTTGTGGTGCTACATTTGAGACACGTCGTGGTTTGTCTAGCCATGCCGCTCTCACCTACGGCAGCTGGGCGTTGGCATGTCGGAGAACAGTGGAGCACCCATTGATCTCCTCCACAAGATCACTAAGGAACGTTCAATTGATGCATGCTTCACTGGCACCTCCCCTACTATGGAATCATCTAAGAAGCCCAGCACCATGCCCCTATTGTTCCTATACCTAGCCCACAAAAGTCGTTGAACTGAAGAAGGACTGCTGGACACAAAGCCCCCTGTCCCGTTTTCTGTATCTGGTTCCGCTATTAAAGTTTCCTCTTCCCCAACTACTCCATCTGCAGCTGGCTCTCTGCCTTCCTCTCCATTTGTAAAGTCTCGATCCCTTCCCAGTGCTGAGAAAGGCTCCCATCTCTTCCTTACTACCCGTCTCTTCCCCACTGCGATCCCAGGAGCATAAGGCCTTAGGAAAGAAACAGTCTACAAACCTCTCCAGTCCAACCAAACCATTCTGGGCACCACAAGAGACAGATGCCCCTTTAAACCTTAGTAAGAAAGCATTTAATATACTAAATACTAATAATCACTTCAACAAATTGTTTGCGATTTGTTTTATTTTAGTGTTGGGGTCATCAATTGATCCTTCTTGCAAATTTATTGTCTACATGTCCTTAAAATCTCTTAAACTTTTCTGTTCCTCTCACTTTCTTTTCTAGCAATGGACATGGACTCTAAAGATATTATTTGCCAGTTGTGTGGTGCATGGTTTGAACAAGAAAAGGCCTTTCAAGTCATGCTCGTGCACATTTGCGCCATTTTGGGATTGAGTATTCAGAATCCAAGGGCTCCCCCATTGACTTACTCAACCGTTTCATCTTGACTGATGACTTTAAGCACAAAGCAAATTCTTTTCTCTCTGACGGTCCTGAGGACCTGAGGTCCAAGAAGATCAGCATGACTTCCCTCTTACCCTCCACTTCCACTTCTTCCTCCACTAAGAGACATATTCCCTCCAGCCCTGTCCTGTATAAAATGGCAACTTCTTCTTTGAAGACAGCCATTGGCTCCAAAGCTACCTCATCTTCTACCCACACCCTATTAGGCCCACCCCCAAAGAAGCTGAAACCCTCCTCTCTGCAGGTCCTTCGTTTCAGTGGTGGGGAAGTGATGTCCTTTCCTATAGGTAACAACTTTTACGTGTTTTGCATGTCTTTGTTTATCCTTTGCTAATTACATAATGTAATTTACATACATAAACTTAAGTCTGATAGATTGTTCTGTACACTTCTATCAGAGCCAATGAAAGACGTGGGCTGCGAATTCTGTGGAGAACTTTTTGAGAACCGCAAAGGCCTCTCCAGTCATGCTCGCTCCCATCTGCGCCAACTAGGCATCACAGAATGGTCTGTGAATGGCTCACCTATTGACACACTAAAAGAGATTATAGTCCGTCGAGGCCTACCGTCCATCATGCCTCTGAAGTCCCCCAAATCCCCCTGTTCTTCCCCTGGCCCAGGAATGCCACGGCCTGCGGTCCAGTCCTCTTCCCCACCAGGGAATGTTCTTGGGCGCCTACCTTTCCACTTTGCCAAAACACCAAGCCACAACCAGCCTACTTATCGCAAAATGTCTCCTTCGACATCTGCTGCCAGTTCCCCCCAAACAGTAGAGCTGGTTAAGCCAAAACCAGAGCCTGAAATTGTAGAAGTTACCATGAAAGGATCAGACATAGGAGTAAATAAAGGCTACAGTCCAGAGCCATTGCATTCCAGTTTAATTAATTCAGATAATGTTTATCCAGTCAACTTGGGTAAGTTTTATACCTGTAGTCCATGTTTGTTTACTTTTATCATGTTTAATGATGTTAATGGATGATTGAATCATTTGTTGTCATTTTACGGTCTTTCCTCCTACAGTCATGACTCAGGAGAAGGAACCTTCCCGTGATATTCGCTGTGAATTCTGTGGTGAATTCTTCGAAAACCGCAAAGGCCTCTCAAGCCACGCACGATCACACTTGAGGCATATGGGTATCACAGAGTGGTCTGTAAATGGCTCGCCCATTGACACACTGTGGGAAGTCATAAGGAGACAGGGCACAACCCCTGCATCTGTTGCCTTGGGCATAAAGGAGGAACCGGGACAGGATGGTGGAATTTCATTGAACAGTCAAGGCTATCAGACCTCTGCCCTGTCCCGCAAATCACCTCTTAATCTGTTACACTCTGGTTCGCGCCTCCATAAGCATGGGCTGGGAAGCATGACCTTGTCCCCCACCTCACCTGTGGGGAAGATTTTTGGAGTGTCTCCACTGAAGAAGAAGGTGCTGGTGGAGGGACAGCCAGGAGAGAAGTCACTGCTCATCCAATCTAAAAACTTCTCGCCTCCCCCACAGGACTATTCCTTTAAGGGTAAAGCCTCAACGGAGAAGCAAGGGATAGGCCACATTGGTAAGGGTATAGTTTTGTAAGACTCCTTTTTTGGTTCTTTTCCATAACATTGTTGGAAGACTATTTGTAGTTCAATGTCTTTGTTGCTTCCATGTTTGCACAAGAATGACTCTCAAATAAATTCAGAATTTCAAGACTTAAAATAGAGCCAATCTGTGTATACATGTTTTAAAAATGACCCTATTTGCTTAAAAAAAAAAATATATATATCTATCTTGTTTAGCATTTTTTTCCTTGTTGAATATCCTGATTTACTCAGAAATATGTAAAATGGGTTTTGAATATTCTAAAAAATAATGTGGCTTCATCTGTTTGTTTTTCCTTTTCAGATGCTAGTTGTGAACTCTGTGGATTCTACTTTGAGAACCGGAAGGCATTGGCCAGTCATGCTCGGGCACATTTACGGCAGTTTGGCGTGACAGAGTGGTGTGTAAATGGTTCGCCTATCGAGACGCTGAGTGCCTGGATACGCAGCCGTCCACAGAAGGCAGCAGAGATGCAGCAAAGTTATGTGCAAGGAGCCCGCTATACCCAAAAGAAAGTATGAAAGCAACTACTCCCCAGTAATTGCAATTCTGTGGTGTCTAGCTGTGAAAATATGAAAAGACTGCTCTTTTTATATCAATTAAAATGTCTGTATTTTTTTTGCAGAGGTGCAGTTCCACTCTCTCACCATCCTGTAACTCTGTCCCTACAACTCCTGTTTCCCAAAAGCCTGCTGTGTCCAAATGGGCATCTCTCACTTTGCCTCAAAAGAGGGCAATTGAACGTGAAACCAACAGTTGTTCATGGGGGTTGTCATCACGGGGAACAGACGCAAAAAGCAGGAGTGGAAGTTCCACTCAGCATGGACTTATTCCACAGCCTGGCGGCCATCATTCCAATAATGCTCTTCCACATGCACAGGTGGCCCATAGTGAACTCAACGTGCGTTTGCCACGAGGTCTGAGCAAAACTTTACCTTAATCTCTTCGTCTTCATTTTTCCCTATGTATTTGCTAAATTGTACCTAAGCTGCCGATTTCATTCTCGTCAGGATTTGAGAGACGGCCACTTAAACACCCGTCACATGCTGAAGGAGGGGAGGGAGAGAGTGGCCCCCCAAAGCCTCGCTCCAGTACCATTCCTGCCCTTGTGCCAAAGCCCCCTTCCACCCCACTGGTTAGACTTGTGGGTAAAATGTACTCACTCAAGTGCCGGTAAGTTGTACTTGCATATTAGGTCTTGTCCATAATCTAGTGAGCTGCCTGGATATCTACAGCCTACATAACTAGAATGCTAACTGAAATGGAAACTAGTAAGTGACTCTTGTAGAATTATCTAGAATCATAGATCTAGATAGATACATAGCTTTTGTCTAAAACTTTGTATCAATCTTTTAGTGAGATCTTTGTGTTGTGAGCATGTCTATGATGCCTTAAAATGTCTTGGTAGTCAGTAGGGCAGTTCGATCCGAAATTTTTGGAATCGAGTCCGATTCCTGGTTCTGGAATCGATGGGAGTCTATTCCAAGAATCGATTGCTCACTGTTGTTTTCAATTTTTTTTTTTCCGCATCTTTTTTTTTTTTTTTTTAGATTGCAGGATCCTAATCTCGCCATGACTACAGGATAAAGGTCGTAGAATGTTGCCTTCTCATAATATGAAGCCTTATTTGTAATATAAAAAATAAATTTCTACAGCTCTGATTGATTTTACTATTATCGAGTGAGAGGCAAATATGATACGCTTTGTTGAAATGAAAAAGGAAGGAATTGAATCCCCTTGAAGGAAGTTGGAATCGACTCTTGATTCCCAAGGCCTCAGAAACGAGGAATCGATTCCCAGCCCTAGTAGCCAGTTCACTCGGTTTTTGAACAGCAAGTGTACATGTAGTTTATTTAAGATCATATTTATGTCCCTAGTGTAGATGAAGCCTTGGTGTGTTGATGATATTTTTTTAAACAGCTCAGACATTCCTTTGTTTACAAATGTGTAAGCCCTCAGAACCTTATCTTTTATTTGAAATGAATTTCTTTTAGGTTCTGTGACATGGAGTTTCACGGCCCTCTCTCGGTACAGGAGGACTGGATCAGGCACCTGCAGCAGCATATCCTCAATCTTAACTACAACAAGACTGCATCACCCACAAACGACACTACTGTCCAAAGTGACACTCCTACTCCAAACCCCATTGTCTCAGCTGCTACCTCCTCTTCCACTACAACCACAGCTCCTGCCGCGACCCCGTCCACGCCCTCCCAATGCCCGCTTCAGCCCCTACACCTACACCCACTCTCAACCAAGTCTCCGTGAGGCGTCCGGCCACAGCAGAGCCAATTCCTTCGCCTGCAAATTAGACCATGTGTCCCTCCTACATATGTATGGGATGCCATCATCTTCACCAGTTATATCCCTAATTTGTTCTTTTTAGTTTCTCTATTGCTCATCTTTGAATATTTCTATCTCTGATCAAAGGGATAGATTTTTTCGAAAATTCTCAGCTAGCGACCTTCTTACCCTGACCCACATCACAAGCATCTGTTAGGATTCAGGCGTGAGGTAGGTGTGTTGCCATGACAGTTCTCATCTCCCTTTTGCCTCGAAAGGATTGATCATTATTTATGGGAGAAAAAAACATCACAGTACAATGCAACGTTTCAAGCATTTATTCTTTGAAAAGGAGAAAGAATATGTGGTGGGTTCAGTTTTGTAAGCTACCTGGCCCTTTTGCCCAATGCCTAAAATTTTATGTTCAAGAGGAACTCTTAAGACTACAGCAAAACCATTTAGCTTACCTAATGTATTGTTAAATCGTCGACAAATCAGAATTACAATCAAAAAGGCACAGAGATAAAACTATAAAGCACTTAGACAAAAGGCCTTGGCCCTTTGAAACAAAGCTTTTCTGTTTCTAGCATTTGCAAGTTCACAGTTTGTAGCTGTTTTAACTGTGGTAGTTGAGTACAAGCTTGCACTGCCATGCAGTTATAAAAAGATGCGAGATGTTTGTTTTAAGCAGACAAAGATGGGTTCATGTCAAAACGAGACATGCTTTTCCTTTTCTGTTCCTTTGTATCCTTTTCTGCTCCATTGCTAAGGGGTCATTATCCCTCTGCAAACTTGATGTTTATATTCTCAGTTGAATCTTGCAACTTAGAGATGATCAAACTTGTCTGGAACCATTTGCTGCTAAATATTTAAATAAGCTAAGCACACTTAGTTAAATGCATTGTTTTAGCACGTCCAACGTACAAAATAAGCATGAAAAATTACGTCATGCCTTCCAGTTGTATTCGAACATACGTATTTATGCCTTCATTCCTCTTTCATACAGCACATTATTTTGTAGCACGTTTGCACAAGTTTATGCGATGCTTTGCATAATGCTTTGAAGATTTTGATCGTAGATCGCTCCATTTTCACAGCAGCTTTCTTGTTATTTCTGTGCTTGACACAATGTAAACTCCAAATTAAACAGTTTAGACAACTCCGCTGTCTAAAAGTCTTCTGGTTGCTTTTTAAATGATAATGAAGCTTTCTGAGAAAATGCCTTGAGAAGTTGATGGGCTGAAGTATTTTAGTCTTATAAAAGTTACCCCCCAGATTTCAAAAGAACCAAAATGTTTGGCTCTTTTGAGTGTTGAATGAACTGAACTATTTGGCTACACTACATTGAATGTTTTACAAGAGTAAAAAGACGATGCACTTTTATCTGCAACGAATTAGGGAGCGTTCGTGTGTTTAAACTCTTGTATATATAAATATACATATATTTAGTTTTTTTTCTGAGCATAAAGTGCTAAATGGCTATGTATGACGGTTTTTTTCCTAAGAAGTTTTTCCCAGTACCAATCTGAAGGCGTTTTCACACAAACAAAAGCAAGAAAAGGATTTTAAGAACTGTTTAAATTTGCCAGTGACAGAATGTGCCAAAGAGGACGTCACATGTTTTGGTAGCTTTAGCTTTTGCAAGTCCCCGCTCTGTTTTGTCTTTGAGCAGTGGACGGTGGCAGTAGATTTGCTGCTGTGGATTTGCTTTAAAATAAATAGAAATTGACAACTAAGTATAGTTTACTATGCGAGTATACCATACAAGTTCACCATACTCGGTGTTTGATTCATCCAAGAATTGACTGTCGATTTTTTCTGCAAAAACAGTGACTGCCTCCCAAACATACGAGTGCTTTTGCTTATGTTTCCATATCTTCACAGGGGAGCAATGACAAACTGGTCCACTATGGATGTTTGTTGCAGCTTTTTCGACTCAACTCTGACTGTTAGGTTTTTTAGTATTCCAAAAGGGAATATTATTGATATATCGTACCTAACATATGTATAGACAAGAAGAAGATATTAACAGTTTAACACTTAAAATGTGATCTTTGTGAATTTATTTTCAATTTTTAATGCTGTGTATTTTTTAATGAGATGTGCATTCCTTTACTTGCAGTTACATACCAGTGGAATAGATCAGTGTTTTATTTTTTATTCCGTCAGTTTCTCTTTAAGATTAAGTACATTGGTGCTCATGTGAACGAGTGGATGTGAATGGATTTTTAATTGAAGATTGTTTCAAAGGGAGATTGTCAAGTCCTCGTCCAAGGACTCTAAAAAAACGTGTCTTAAATGCAACTGCTATGTATGTTGTTATTGGTTAGTTGGGTCATTTTGTGACTGTTGCCCAGTTGGCATGTGCTTCACAGCAGATGGTGTAAGATCTCCTAAAGATCTCCTCAGCTGGTTTAGACTGCAGTCTCTGTACAAGTATTTGTGTTGTATGAGAGAGAAGAAAACATGACTTTTTGTGACTGAAAGAGAGAAGTGCCATGGAAGTGTTGACCAGAGACGGATTCATGTGAATCTGCTCTTGAATGAAAATCATTAAATGTGCTCTAAAATCTCAGCAAGTTGTGCACTCGTCATTTTTTTATTCATAACTCAGCAAGATGATCAACAACGCCCTGATTTAATTGGACGGAGTCTATTATTCCTTTGCTTACATCTTATCAGCGCTGGGAATTGTAAACAGTCCGATAGCAAAACAAACCGCTTGTAAATGGTTAAAGTGGATGTGATGGGAACACGGTGATAACAAGCTTCCTGAACTCTTGTTCTAAATCTGTAAAACGTGTGCCGCTTTCCATTAATAGGGCACAAATCACGTTTTTGTAGTGAGAGCTATTATGAAAAAAAAAAAAAAAAAAACGATATATTGGCAAAGCAGCAACATTGTATCCAGTGTGTAGGCCAAACTGAAAATGGTTGTTTGTTCTGTAGGACTGGGTGTCGATTCCAATGCATTGGGATTTGAGAGTCTATTCCTAAAAAATTCCAGAATTGAACAGTCCCATTGGTCTGTCCAGCCTCTCTCGAACTTACCTAGTAATCATACAGCATCATAATAATGACATAATCTGTTTTAATATTTATTTTATTGTAGTCAAAAATTAAACCCAAGACCCTATGAACCCTTTCTACTGACAAATAACTGATCGCATTTTATGCTGTTCATCAAGCTAAACCATTACACCGTATTACTCAAGATAAAAGAGAATTATTTAAAAAAATTCTCTCAAATCAATAGGTTTGTCAAGTATATTAATATTATGAACAAATATTTGGTCTCAAACTAGGCTCTACTGTGTTTAATTTAGGTTTAACCTACAATCCTGTTATTCTTTTTTTGTTGTTGCATGGGATTGCATACATTTTGTTTATTCAATGTTTAATGCTAAAACATAAAATCACACAATCAGGGTTTTAAACATTATTTAGACTCTCAAATCGAATAAAATAAATGTAAAAGTATGAAGTAAAAAAGAATAGTAAAACCACTAGTGTAATATTTAGTTTGACCTCCTGAAAATGAAAAGAATATACACTTTAGTTTAGGGTCCAACTCTCACTATTAACTTGTTGATTATTAGCATGCTTATTACTAGAATATTGGCTGTTTATTAGTACTTATAAAGCACATATTATTGCCTTATTCTGCATGACCATATTCTACATCCCTTAATCCTAACCAATACCTAAACTTAACAAATACCTTACTAACTATTAATAAGCAGTAAGTAGGAGTTTATTGAGGCAAAAGTAGTTAATAGTGAGAATTGGACCCTAATCTAAAGTGTGACCATATCCTGTATATATATTCATGCTAGTGTGTCTTAAATTGTAAACACATACCAGACGAGGGCGCAATTGAGCCACTAAGCAACACACACGTTTGAAGCCGTAACCAACCCTCAATCACTATCACTAGAGAAATGACCTTGCGTAGACTTTGCTCATCTGGAATTTAAAGTTAGTGTATAAGGACAGTTTTGTGGATATTGTATTTTTTTTCTTAAAGGGGTCATGACATGAGAAACCAAATTTGCCTTGATCTTTTGGTATATAAGAGGTCTTTGTACCATTAAAACGTCCTGCAAGTTTCATAGCTTAAGACGTCCTCCCCATTATAAACGAATCATTTATTTAATCAAGCTCTAAATACAGCTCGTTCTGGATCCATGGTAAGAAGTGACGTCACGGTACGAAGTGACGTACCAGCGTTTGGCATATGACCGCCTCCCCAGCACAAGACAACTACGCTTAAAGTAACACCAAGTATCTTTTCCTCTGCGGTCGCCCTACTGGTTGCAAGCGGGATTGTCCATTAGCGCTGTCGTAAATAATTTAGCCTACCGCAGCCTACTGTCGCACACGCACACGCACGCGCACACGCACGCGCACGCTCGCTGTTGATCTCCAGCACCGGCTTTGGAATCAACAATGGCCACAGACAAGGTAGAGTATGATGCATGATTTCTTTTACCGCTTCGGCCATGACAAAAGCGTCCGAATTTGAGGAAGTTGAGGAATTTGACGTATGCCGTAAAGCACTCGAATTTTGTAGTTCTTTTTGTGCACGGGTTCCGACCCGAAACCCGAAGTTACATAGTGCCAGTAAAAGCGATACAGACCACGTCAGGCTATGGCAGACGTGTCATTTAACTTATTTTAAGTCGATGTACCATCACAAGGGTCTTGGAAATATATTATGAAGGTTGAAAACCTACGTAGTGTTACTTTAAAGCGCAAGACAACTACGTTCATTTCGCATCGTTGTCGCGCCCGCGCGCCTCACAAGTGTTCAGTCGACGGACAGCGAGTGGGTCTGTGTACAGGGAAATTACGATGCCACGCAGATGTGCTGTTCCTGGCTGTGGACAAACAACATCTTTGAATACGCTGCGAAAGATCCAGTGGATGCACTTTATTTTTTTTGCGGACGTCCCAGTCCATTTGGAGGATGACTGTTTTGAGAACAAATCCCAATATGATGCTGGCTTTGCCAGAAAACTGTTGCTCAAAGATAAGTCCGTGCCGACAATTCTGGGCTCAACAACGACGACGCAAACTGTAAGTAATGTATTTAAAACTACTTTCTAAATACGCTGAATCCGCACAGGTTCTGGCTGGGGGCGTTAATAATTGATGCATAGGCACTAACGTTAGCCAATCATAACAGTGGGCGTTAACACTGAACTCTTAAAGGGGAAACACCCCCAAAACAGACTGTTTGAATCAGAGGATGAGAAACAGGGTGGGAAAAGGTCATAAATCACTACATTTTAAAAGTTTTTTGTAAAAAAACTATAGTAATACTATAATTGCACCTAAGGGAACATAATAATAAAATAAAATAAACCATGTCATTACCCCTTTAATTGTATACTCTAGCTTCCCTCCATGATTGGAGGGCTTTTGATGGCAGGAAGTGGGAAGCATTCCATGTTTGGTGATTTTGTGCATTTCACATTTCTCAGATAGAACTGATAACTGAGTCCAATGGACCTTCTCATTATATAAAGATATATTTGAGCTCATGGCATTTTAAGCTAATCTGATTTGCATGCCACCCAATCCAGAAATACTTTTAGTGTGATTGAGGTGCCTGGGGATGCTATTGGATAGCATTTTTGAGTAGCACTTTATCTTACAGTCCTGTTTCGCATGTTCATACTATATTCTTATATTATAGTAATAACTAGTAGGTAATAACTAGGTACTAGTTCTGAACTAACCCATAAACCTAATCTTAACCAATGTATATTACTCAGAACTTTCTTGGTAAGTAGCCTACACTGTAAGTGCACGTATACTGTAAAATAAAGTGCAACCCATTTTTCTTTCAGACTTCGATGTACTTCTCGGTTTGTTGGTATCAAAACATGTCCGAAAGGTTTATTCAAATCATGAGGGAGTTAAATGTTGTACTCTGAGTATGAGCTGTCTGATATATTATATTACATGTACGCAATCATTTATAAGGTGTGTATAATCTAAGGTCATTTGCAGAAAAAAAGGACGATCTTTATTGGGTGACGCAGGCGTTTTCCAGCAAACTCAGTGAGAAATAGGAAGATAGATTAGCTACTATGTATGCGGGTGTATATGCCAAACTAAAACAAACACTTAGGACATGACTGCAACCGTAAAAGCCAAACAATGCCAGATCCAGAGCGAATGGGCGGGAACACATGCTGAGATGCTATCAGATATCTGTGGCTGACAGGATGGGGAAATAGCTGAAACATAAACTATACTGACACACTTGTGTCTCTTTTAAGTACAGACAAATACCAGCCCTGTGTCTCACATCAGGCGGAAAGACTCAGTCAAGGCTAAACCTAGTCAATGACATTGTAAGCAATGGACCACAAGGCCTGCATGTTTCTGTTTATTTTACTTGCAGCTTCTGCAAGTTATTAACATTATTAAAATCAAGAATTGTATCCGTTAATATTATTTAATGAGCTAACATGAACTAACAATGAACAGTTGCATTTCATTGTTTATGCATCAATACAAATGTGTTGCTCATTGATAGTTAAAGTTAGTTGATGCATTAATTATCATGAACTAATGGGACATTATGGTGAAGTGTTATTACTGGTTCATTTTATTTTTTCATTGTTGTTGGTTGCACCTTATTTTAAGGTGTCCTTGTTAGTTACAGTGTAATTGTACAGTTAAGTATGGAGTAATAATTAAGTTGGGGTTTGGTTTAGGGTTAGTTGCATGTAATTATGGATAAATGTGTGTTACTTTAATAAGTAGGTGTGTAACAAGAACACTGTTTAATAAAGTGTTACCTTTTTTTCATTTAAAAATTTTATTCCATTGTTTCAGCATTATATTGGCCAAATGTATTACAAAATGTATTACAAAATGAGACATGCAATTTCTGAAATCAAACACTTATTTTACACAATATTTTGTTCAAAATGTTGACAACAGAAATTGTTTATTAAGTTTGTCGATTCTGGAATACATACAAGGAGCAACTAACACTTATTTTAGTCAGCCAAGTTGATGTCTGCCTTGCCAATAAATCTTTTTTCACATTAACTAGTTATTATCAAATGTTCTATAAATATTTTGACATATTTTGAAAACCTTAATTTGTGCTATTTATTTATAGAAATTAGGTATGTGGATAATATAACTTGAGATGACATATTCTCTCACAAAAAGTATTTTTACATGAAAAGTTACATTTAGTTTTAAGTTGTTGTTATTAGACTAAAGTATTTAAACACTGAAGATTTAAACGCTGATTTAAATGCTTATTGAGATTACTTTAGTACTACTTTGCAGCAGGTTCTAATAGTACAGATTAGCTGTCCAGTTTAACTTTACTAAAATGTACAACTCATCTAGCTTGCTGAATTCATGTCATTAGGTGTCTTATGAAACAGCGTCTGGCATAGATATGTATCAAAAGGTTTCCACAAGTCAAATGTGCCACAAGACTTTCACAGAACATTGACTCTGTCATAAAGCTTTAGCAAAGTGTTCAGACTGCATATGTTTCGGCCTATTTTTGGGAATATGAATGAGCATTCCAAAACCATAAACTATTGGAACATGTAGGGATTTGTTTTTATTACGTGTGTGTGTGTGTGTGTGTGTGTGTGTGTGTGTGTGTGTGTGTGTGTGTGTTATTCCAGCTATTGCCATTTTTCATACTAATACTGAAATAAAAATGAATAAAAAACTGTATAGAAATAAACAAAAATAAAAAGGGGCCACAACACAATTACTAAAAATTTAACTAAAATGAAGGTGAAAATGGAAACTATATACAATAAATATATATAAATAAATATAATGTATATAAATGAAATATATTCATAAGAACTATAATAGCGTCTCAATAATACTAAAAATCTCACACACACACACATAAAATGTACTTTATTCACCCTTTCTTCAAAAATTATTAAAAACTTGATTTTGTAAGCATATTGTATAGTCACTTGTTTTGTTTGTGATAACATAATGAAAAAGATTAGCAATTTGTGCGGATGTAATTTCTGACCATGCTGTCAAAGTAAGTATGAACACATGCGAAAACAAGAGAGAACCAACAAAATATTTTTGTGAAGTAAAATAAAACCTATAGCTGTACTAAGCCCATTGTTTTTGCCAAATCATTTTGTCAGATTAAAAACCTTTACCAAGTTTAGTGTTGTGTTCTCCTCTCATTGTTTTGGGGCAATATTAAAACCTCCTGTAATGTATGGGGTCAAATTGACCCCAAAGCAACTTTTGACATCTGGCATGAAAAATATGAAAATTGTTTATTAGAAGAATTCATAAACTTGCACATCTTGCGTTACAATGTTTTCAAAATGCCTGTAAACATTTTTACCCAGACACAAAAATATTGCTGAAATTTACAACAGGAGTGATAATTATATTTCATTTTGAGGCACACAATGCATTTATCTTTTGTCAAATTAATCTATATAAGTCTATATATATATTGTATTGTAGGAAATATAAGCTGACTTATTTAAGGCAGGAGGAGCCCTCAGATCACAATACTTGATTCTAAGCAGTAAATGTAGTTTGTAAAAAAATAAATCACAATTTTATTGTTCTAGTGTCACACCAACCAAATCACCTACACCGAGGGAGGTTAAAGGTCAAGGTAAACAATATTATTCACAAGTAGGAAATTCATGTGGTCACCATTACACGCTCCATTGTTAACTGCTGCATACGAATAAAAACAAATACAAAAAGCATTAAATACAAAAAGCATTTAAATATTTAGACATTAAAACATAAGAAACACAAGGACAAAACAAAACAGAAAACATTGAAGAAACATGACACACATGTATGAATAAATAAAACTAGCTGAGTGCTATCTGCTTGTTGTACAGTCTAATTGCTGTAGGCACAAAATAATTGCTGTACCTTTAGTCCTAATTTTCCTTTGCAGTAGTCTGCCACTTGACCGGTTACTTCTTAAAAAAATCTGATGAAGAATGATCATTTAGAATTTGTTCTGTCTTTTTAAGACTAAGGTCATTATACAATTGAGCTACAGATACCTGATCAACTCCAATGATCTTACTGTCTGTTTTGACTATTCGTTGCAGTTTATTTTGATCCTTAATATACATGTTACCATCCACAAATAAGACCAAAAGATAAGACACTCTGCAAGAGAGCTTTGTAAAACATCTGAAGAATACAGCTGTCTATTCTAAAATGATTACGTTTCCTCAGAAAAAAACATCCTCTTCTGCAACCTTTTGGACTTATTTTGTACACATATTTCAACACCCAAATATGTATATGTTGTGACCCTCACACCATTTATATTTGAGGGTGGAACTATAATTCCATTTTTATTAAAATCTATGATCATCTCCTTTGTTTTCTTCGCATTAACCACAAGGAAATTATCTTTACACCAATTAATAAAACCCTGCACCTCCCTCTCAAAGCCCTCTAGGGATGCAGTATTGGACTGTACAAAACCCACTAATTCTGTATCATCAGCATATTTAAAAAAGGTGTGGTTTGAGATGGTTGCTTGGCAGTTGTTAGTATATACGGTGTATAGAATAGGGGACAGAACACACCCTTGTGGTGCCACTGTGTTTATGGATTTTAACAATGAGACACATGAGTTGAATTTGACTTGTTGACTACGGTTCGTCAGAAAGTCAAAAATCCACAAAGCTAATCTTGGGTTAAACCCAAGATGAATAATAAAGGCCTTCTGAAGCGATGCGTTCGTGTAAGAAACAACCATATGTAAAACTTTATAAAGTAAAATAACTAGCTTCTAGAAGGCCTACGCAAGTCGACACCACAATAGTAATAGGATTACTTGACGATAGGATGTAGGAGTAGCGCAAGCTTTGACGCCTCTCGCGGTTCAAACAAACAGGGCTGGGCAACAAACCTAAGCTCCTCCGGCATTTCTCTTTAAAAATTCTTGTTTTAGACTTCTGATTCGTGACTGGTGTTTTGTTTTGCTCATTACGTTGTGCGTCAGGTCAAAGGTTAGTCTTTCGCCGTAAATCGATGGGTGCGGCCGTCTGTCCGAAGCCAGTTATTTTAGTCGATAAAGTTTTAAATATGGATATTTTTCTTACACGAACGCATCGCTTTGCTTCAGAAGGCCTTTATTAACCCTCCAGAGCAGTGTCGAGCACTTTTATCATGGATGGATGCACTTTTATGGACTTCAAAACAGAAATCGACCATTCACTGCCATTATTAAGCTTGGAAGAGCCATTTTTTTTATATATAACTCCGATTGTATTCGTCTGAAAGAAGAAAGTCATACACACCTAGGATGGCTTGAGGGTGAGTAAATCATGGGGTAATTTTCGTTTTTTTGGTGAACTAATCCCTTTAAGTGTCGATGCAGGCCTGGTCATGTACAAAGTCACTGAGCACTGTAACACACATAAGGAGAGCAGTACCACAGAAACAAAAAGCAAATGACACAAACAATATAATCACATTAAACATCAATATCAAATACAAGAAAAAAATAAACCCCAATATAACACTTAAATACACAAGAAACAGTGGCTGGTCTGCCCCTTTAACAATTAAAAAACATGCACGTTAATACACATCAATAGGCTACAACCCGCAATAAAAGAAAACAAACAAACAAAACATACTTTAGCGAAAGTACAACTGCACCACAGTTACCCAATCTCAGCTCTCAATCCCCAAACATGATAGATAAAGAGACTGTATTAACCACATCAAATACATTTTAGTGTATTAATTGCGTCAAACTCATAAGCAATCGGCTTCAAAAAAGTATACTGCATTTACCGGTTATTCAGCACTCCCAACACGGCCGTCAGCCAAATAAATGTTTGTCTGCCCCACTACCAAGACAGAGAGTAAAACCTCTTAATAAATCAGCCTAAAGGAAGAAAGGATCACATGCGGATGAAATTGCGCAGTCAAGGTGCAGCCACGGCCACACAGATACTGTTACTCAGCACACATATATGAAAGGGCACAGAGGCTGCACGTCGAGCACAACTTCAGAAACATACAGAAATCTCACCATCTGTTGTAACAACAACCATTACTGCTGTCTTGGTCATATGACTAGCCACCTGCACCTGAAACTCATTGCTGGCCAGTCTCCTCCCACACATATATTTTCTTGATAGTTGGTTAGAGATGAGTGTCTGTGTCAGAGGACTGTCCGAGTTGCTGTAATAATAACCCATTATGTTTTCTCTAAGGGCAGCAGGCCGTGTTTTTTTTCCAATCCACGTCATTTGTCAGCATCAGATTTTGTCAGCAGAACAGAGGTCTCTGGAGATCTCGCCGAGCTGCTACTGATACCCTCTTGAAACATTGAGGGATTCTAGACATCTTGAAAGATGAAGTTTGCATTGATCCACCAGATTTTCCACTTGAACCGTCCTATTAAGATTGAGCTGTTGTTCTGCACATTACCGTCAATTCCAGATTGTTTTTGTCGGCAGATCTGATTTGGATGTTATAGTATTGCAGGGCTTTCAGCGTTATATTGTTCTGTAAAAGATTAATCTCTAATGGTTCATATCCACACATATTTAGAGGTGATATACATCCAAATAATTTGACTGGAAAGGAGATTTCTAAATCATTAGCCTAAAATGTATTTCAATTGAATTAATTGTTAAATTACCTGGGCTTCATGCTTGAGGTGATTTGCTTCAACTTTAAAGTTGGTGTAAAAGTTAAATGCTTGAGTAAGAACTTCCTATGTTGCATATACTTTATTGTGTAAACTGGGTGCCGGCGCCATCAACGCACAGTTGTTGTTATTAATAATTCATAGTAGCATTTCGCCATCCATTTAACACATGCTAATGGCACCAAACCATCGTTATGCTATGATTGCGAGAGTGATGTTTATGTCAGACCGCATTCGTCAGTGAGTGATGTTCAACGATTTCATAAGTTGTATTAAAATTAGAAACATGTCCTTGGTGAACAAACACTAAGATATTTCCTCTCTTCTACTAAATCGAATGTACTGGTGTGTGTCTTACTGTAAGACATTACTGTTAGATCCCGACAAATGTATTTAATGTCCCTCCTCTGATCTACATGTAACTTTGTTTTACTCAGTTGACACTGATGCATTCATTTACAATAATTTTTCAAACTTCACCGCTAAAACTTTTTCATAAATCAACTTTTGTTGATGTCCATGACCACAAAGTCCACATGACACAGTTGAGCGCTTTTTCTGTTCAAAAGTCCCAAATCAATTGTGGTCAAGAAGCCATCTAAATATTGCATTGAAATTAAGAGCAGGTCTTTTTCACAACAAAGTGTCTTTTGTGGCTTTTTCCAGCTTTCCGAGCTCTCATCCGTCACTCAGCAGCTGGAGAAGCGCCTCTTCCATGACTTCACCTACAGTAAACTCATCTGCTCAGCCTCTGTTTCTCTCTTTTCTGTGTCCACGTTTGAGAAATATAGACTCTACATGAGCTCGAGAGGGTTTTCTGTGTAGTTCAGCACTTCAGCTTGATGCAGGCTGCATGTTGACTGTTGTGTGTTTGTACAGCCATATTTAGCTTGGCATCTGCTCATTTCTTTCTAGAAAGGATGCAGGTTAATTCCCTGGGAGTGTGCTGTAGGAAAACAGAGCAAAAGCTCAATGCCACCGTTGTTTTGCTTTGATTGTGTGTGTGTGTGTGTGTGTGTGTGTGTGTGTGTGTGTCTGTCTGTGTAACCTTCAAATGTAACTGTGGCAAGCAGGACAAGGCCGAGAGCCGTGAGAGAATGGCGCTCCTCCTTTTATTGCTTCCGCTCCTCCGTGAGGGATACGAGACCGGTGCGTCGCGCAGGTGTCGCTTATCATTAATCACGCTACCGGCCTCGCGCCGTCCTGCTCGCCACAGTAACATTCTCATAATGTTTGCAAAATTAACTTAATGGGAATGTTAGCAAGAAGTGAATTTTTGTTGACTGGTCCAGACCAGCATTGACTGTCTAGGTGAAGAAACTTGGGGAACGCTTTACTTCGATGGTCCACATTAGACATTACAATAAGTACCTTTGCAACTACTTTTTAAATTATTATTAAATGTCAGATCAAGTAATGATTATAGAAAGACATGGTAAAAAAATCATGGCTGATTTCAGAAACTTATCTGAAACTTTTGAACACTTTGGATATTACATGTCATGGAGTGTACTCTATTCATTCTGGCAAAATAGAAAAATTGCATGTTTTTCACATTATCGGCAACATAATGCAGAAATAGGAAAAGTACTATTCCAGTATGCTTTCCGAACATAGCCAGTATTCCTTTACCTGCTAGTCGTGGTTATGCATCAGTTTCACAGCTGAATGGCGTTCAGGTTTGCACTCTTCAGTATAGAGATGTGTTTTTCCTTCAACAGTATTATTCGGAAAATGAACCCAAGGTCAAACCTCTGCTTATTAACGCATTCCTGAAAACCATCAAGCTATGAAACGCATTAAATGGGAATAAAACTGTACTGCAGCTTAGGCTGTCCGTCCAGCTCTAATTTCAACCAGGATTCCCTCTTGAGTGTTGTGCAATGGATATTTCCATGATAACTCATTGTAATATGAAGGTGATGATTACTTCTTGGTCACCAATGAGCCGTTGAGG
Organism: Phoxinus dragarum; assembly: GCA_033366665.1. Taxonomy (NCBI): domain Eukaryota; kingdom Metazoa; phylum Chordata; class Actinopteri; order Cypriniformes; family Leuciscidae; genus Phoxinus; species Phoxinus dragarum. The sequence continues at coordinate 91,876 of JARPMJ010000984.1, read as the reverse complement.
CTCAAACACCAATCCAAGCCAGAGTTATTCATACACGGATGTCATTCAGAGTTTTAAACAAAGAACATGAGCGTGTCCAACGGAGCATTTATCAGTATTTTTTATCATCTCTTTGATGAATCTGAGTTTCTTACATGTATGCATGTATCTTCTCTGTTAAGACTCACACCAGTCTTACTCATACGCTTACATAAAACTGTCTTTCACAATGTCCCAAAGATTCAAACAGTTACTTGCCAAGATATATGTCGTTCCAAACGTGTATAACTTTCTTTCTTCTGTGATGAATGCTCATTTTCATACATAAAACATTCTAGGCACAGTCAAGCCCTATACAGGACAAAAACAAGTATTTAAAACATATAAAAGTATCAAATATAACTTGTTTGCTATGTTTCTATGAGATTTATCTCATTCATGTACAGTATAAATGCAGTATGCATAAATAAAGCTTTTCAATTAATAACACCACCATAAATTTACCTCTGTTCTTCAAATAAATAAAACTTATTCTGAAGACTTGCAATATAGTGTATGACTCATATGGCCTATTGTTATGGTACTTTCAAAGTGCTTTTTGGAGCTTGACAGCCCTTCATCACTGTGTTGTGTGGAAAATAAGCATCATGTAAAAAAAATATTTGTGTTCCACAGACGAAAGAAAACCATACGAGTTCAGAACAACATGAGGGTGAGTAAATGATGAGAGACTTGCCATTTCTTTTCTTTTTTAAATAAACTTTTTGTTTTGCTCTCGTTGAATGCATTTTAAGACTGTTTGCTGTAAGGGACAGATGTAAAGCACAGCATGTTTTACTACATGGCCCTTTGGGGTTAAATGTCTTCCTCGTGGTGATAAAGGATGAAAGCCAAGGACAGAAACCCTTACAGAACAGACATTCCCCTTCCTGCATATGGGACCTTCGAGACAAACTTTCCTGCCAAAATACTGTACACCAGACAGACGCAGCTGTGTTAACTTAGAAGAACAGCAGTGCGTCTAGCAAAGAAGTAACCATTCAGAACTTGTAAAGGGAAACATTTAAACTATCCATTTTGATTAAATGGACAGTTCATCTAAAAATAAAAACTCATTATTTACTCACCCTCGTGTCCTTCCAAACCAGTATGCTATTTTTTCTGTAAGTCAATTTCTTTTGCATTTATTGTTATTACAGCTTTTGATACACATTGACAATTAATAGTGAGCAGAAAAAACACAATAAAATTATGGAATCAGTTTTGTGCCTAAAATATTGAACGTAACGCGTATAATGAAAACTTTGTAAGTGCATTTGTAAGTCCAGATCAGTGAAATAAAGAGGAGAAAACAGTAAGTATATAAGGCACAATTCTAATTACATGTAAAAGTAGTGCAACAACTTAGTTATATGATAGATTTATGTGAAGAACAGATCAAATTATATGACTACTTTTATGAGACGTCTGTGCTTTCAAGTTGTTCTTTTGAGTTACACAGCGGTTCAAAGTTTGGGGTCGGTAAGGAAAAAAACTAAACAAGTGAATGCTTTTGTTCATGCATTAAATTAATCAAAAGTAAGGGGTTTTATTGCAAATAAATGCTGTTTCTATTTGTCAAAGAATCCTAATCCTAGAATGATTTCTGAAGGATCATGTGACATTGAAGAGTGATGCTGAAAATTCAGCTTTACCATCAAAGGAATAAATTACATTTTTTAATATTCACATAGAAAACAGCTATTTTACAGTACGTTGCAATAAAATGTCACAATATTGCTGTTTTTACTGTTTTTTTTAATCAAATTAATTAAAGCCTTGGTGAGAATAAGAGAAAACAATTAAAAATCTTTTGAATGGCAGTGCACATGTGTTTATTTTTGGGTGAACCATTTTTTTAGCCATTGATAAACACATATTGGTCAATATTATTCTGAATATTTATAGTTCAGTCCCTGTTAGTGTCTGATTGGTGGTCACAGCCGTTGGCGTCTACCTCCACTTCTCTGGCTTATGTTGTTGTCTTTTCTGCGTTCACACTCTTTTTCCAAGTTTTTCTAAGTGGGTTAGTGTTTACGTTGACCACGAGCTACGTTTCTGATGCCGTTAAGATAACAACAACATGATGGAAAGTGTGTTTTTCTGAGCAAAACACTTGTTTAGAGAAGATTTGCCTGTGTCTAAACAGATCTGACAAAGATAAAGCATCTCTGCTGAAATTCAGCTCCCAGAGGACCGTGCCTGTGGGTTTTTTCTTACTGAAGTGTTTTTTTCTGTCAGTGTTTGTCAGTTTATTTCCCCATCATGCCGTTTACTCCCCTTTTCCTTCCTTAGGGGTTTGCTTGCTGCCAGATGTGATGACAGAGATCTAGTTGTCAAAATTAAATATGATTAAATAAACAACAGCCTGTTTTGTGAGGTGATTGTAGTACTCTCTTAAAAAAAATATTCAGTGGGGTTCTAGAACCCTAGACTCAACCATTTAAAGAACACTTTATGTCAAAAAATCTGTAAGGTAAAAATTATTGCATATACTTTCATGTTTTTTTCTAATGATAAAGTATGTTTACTAACTGCTTGAAATTTTTTTTACAAAATAAATGAAATCTAAATCCATAAAATGATCCCATGATGGGAATCCTTTAAAGGTTACAGAACCCTTTAAACTTCTATATAGAACCTTTTCATCTAAGACTCAATGTGTCACACTGAATATGCATGTGTCAATCTACCGTATGCTTAAGCTTATTTCATAATTTCTTCCTTTATGACATCTGGCGCATGTTTGTGCCCTCAAAGTGCGATTTTAGCTCAAATCGCTTGCAGGCATGCATGTATTGGTACGGAAACTGTCGTGTTTCTCAGTATCCTCTGGGGTGAGTGCATCGAGGTTGCGATTGCTTTCTCGTAACTCTGATTCATAGTTTGGCCCTGATCTTGAGGGACTTTGAAAGCTGATTTCCTTGATAACCATTTTCCACTGGCTTTTTCATAAACCATTAGCTTCTTTTACATGCATGAAAAGCCTTTGCTTTATATTGTCAGTGGAGTTTGCTTGTTTCCTTGGGTGACAGTCACACTCATGCAGCGGTGTGTGTGTGTCTGTTCTGGTCTGTTCTTCCTGCCAGAGAGGTTTTTAATGTTAACTGTAGCAACTTATTTTAGTTTATTAGTTTAAAGGAATCTGACATTGACAAAATACAGCTATGGGAGAAGGACTGAGTTTTGTCTTGTTACTATCAGCAATATGTAAAGCCAGATAATTATGTGAATGTGGAATGTGCTGGACGTTTCAGCTAAAACCAGTAAACAGTAGTTTTAATTGGTCATTACTTGGTCCAATCTGGTCAGAGATTATCCAAACTGGCGATTAGCTGGTCCAAACTAACAAAATTGACTCAGAAAAGTGACTCAGCGAGGTGTCAGATGTCTTGCTCCTGATCAGTTTTCCTCAGAGCTTTGCCATAAACTCCTCTGCATTTAAAACCCATTTACAAGTTACCAAGGCTTGCTCAGAGACCAATAAAATATTATTATTCACCTCAATATTTATGTAAAATGGCCTTCTATTGTCTTCTTTCTTTTTAATATATAAATATATTTGTAATTAGAGATTAGACTATATTATGTTTTAAAATGCTGATTATCAAATTACAGTTACTTTTTTATGGATCACATGATTATATATTATTTATAAAATGGTACTAAATGATTCATAATTTATTGATTCTCCCTATTTCTTTTAAATTGTCCTTTCTTAAAAAATATATTAATTTAATGCTTAATACTTGGAAAGAATGGAAAACTCTCTCTCTCTCTCGCTCTCTCTCTTTTTTTTTTTTTTTTTTTTGTCTTTGTTTTTTGACCCTTGTATCATTGTAAACAGTGCTTTAAGATTTTCAGGTAAGTCTAACAGGTAAATATACAGAAATTTAATAATTTATTGGATAATTGGTGTATGTGCAGTTAATAAACAATAGACAGTCTCATAAATTATAAATTAAATATACATTCATCCTTATTAAAGCTACAAAAGTGGTTCAGTCAACAGCAGTGAGTTAATTTCTCTGTCTTTTGTTCTTTCATTAACACAGCAGCAGGTGCTTATTAGGCTGCTGTCACTTTAAGACGTGAATATGACACGCATCATATTTACCATAGACAGTATGATATTTACTCACAAATCTTTACGTTCATTTATCACTTTTTAAGCCATTTAAAGCAGGGCTATTTCGGGAATTTCTTCGCTGTATTCTCGCTTTTTGCTCGCAGGTTTCTCTATAGAACTCTACAGGTTCGGAATATATTTGACAACACTGTCGAAAAACTCGTTGGTTACTCTCAGATACCAGAGGCTAGTAGATCAACGACATCAAAGCAGACGGGACATTCTTTACAACGTCTTCTTCATTCGGGTTCGAACAGCGTGAGGGAGCGCAATAATAATACAGAATTTTAGCAGATTTTTTTTGCCGTAAAGCAATTCGTGGGGGGTGCAAGTTGTAATATAACCATTCCAATGACTCCGAAGCTGTTCAGTAAAGGTAAAACACCTGCACAGGTCACCTTTAAGACTGTGTTTACGAGGATACACAACAATAATGAGTAGTATGAAGTTGCAGACTCGGAGCCTGCTGCATCTACAGTCCCTCCCGCACCCAGAGTCCCGCATTCTCAGACCCCTCGTTTTTCGAGACAGCGCCACCTATCAAATTAGATCGGATAAACACATGGATAAACACGTGAAGAACCGTGAGTATCGTCAATTTTATTCAATGATTTATTTTTTAATCAAACTACTTTATAGCTCATCGATACACCAACATATGAACAGTATATTTAATATTTGTAATGATAGTTTGTAACAAAATTTGAGCCGTTAATGTATGTTTTTTCGCCTTTTTCCCCCGAAAATATTTTGAAAGCTAACGTTAGCCTTTAACCATGGACTTTTTGTAGACAAGCCATTGTAAAAAATTTGATTAAAATTAGTTGACATTAAAGTAGACCAATTAAATACATTATATGTGTTAATATCAAAGAATGTCATCATTAATTATTTAATCAGATTTACATTTTTTTAATTATCGGAACTTTTCTCCTTAAACTATTGAATTAATTAATGCCGGAGTAATTATTTTACTTTATATAATTTATGTAGACTACTTAAATTAGGCTAGTTCTTATAAAACGTAAGTATATAAAAAGGAGGTGTTCCTTCGTGGCCCTACTTATCACCCTGGGTATGCTTGTAATTTGCATTTGCAAAAAAAAATATTATTATTACACAATATTTTTGACAATGGCATTCATCTTTTATTTTAGGGAAGTTGAAGAATTTGACCGGGTGATTGCAAAAAGAATAAGAAAAGAAGCAACATTTGCCTACCAGAAAGTAATTATTTTACCTTATGCATTTACATTACATTTTACATTAATTCATTTAGCAGACGCTTTTATCCAAAGCGACTTATAAATGAGGTTTTTTGAATGCAATTGAAGACAAAAATAAAGTCACTAACACAATTCTTTCTTCCTTTTTTCTTTGCTTTGTCCTGTTTACAGCAAGATGACAGTGAATAAGGTGATCGTTAAATAAAGTACAGAATTGTTTATTATTGGTGTTTTGTCAATTATTTGAGTTTTGCTTCACATTCAAAATATCAAAAAAACAGGCTTTGTAATGTTAGCATGTTAATTAGACCATTATATGTTGAACTGAAAGAAAAAAATGGAATTTGAAACATTGTACAAAAACAAACTAAAACATTTGAGCAATATAATATCACAATATTTTTAAGATGATAGTTCAATCTGTATTTGTATCCGTTACATCAATATCCTTTCAATATCCTTTCAATTACACCCACGCTCAAAAAATAAATACTGGGTAATTAGTACGTTTGAGAACACAATGATTTTTTTTTTTTTTTTATGGTACATGCATTAAGCAGGGAACGCAAATATTTATTTGGATAACTTTAAAATAAAAAGAGAGCGTAATCTTGCATTCCAATCACAGACGTGATTTTAGGGTGTTATACGATCTTCCGAACGGCTGGAGGCGCTGTCTCGAAAAACGAGGGGTCTGAGAATGCGGGACTCTGGGTGCGGGACTGTAGATGCAGCAGGCTCCGAGTCTGCAGCTTGATAATGTTGACAATAATAGGCATTTCAACACAATTCGCCTTTGGCTAAGCCACACCCTAGAATGTAGATTGACCAATCACAGCGCAGCCAAGAACGAGCTCCCACAGAGGAACCGACACTTTTTCACAGCGCTCCATTGACTTTAAAACCGGCGTCTCATATTTTTGGTCTCGGCAGGCTATTACCGTCGTAGTTTTATCAAAAATATAGTTAAACGTTGTGCCTGGGGCATTTGTAACACAGATTCGCGTTTCCCAGAGAGGCAGGAGGGTGGTGTCCGTTTTTTTTTCCTTTCCAAAACTGAAGTAAAATCCTGAAAAGTGTCGTTTTTGGATTAAACTGTGTGGACGTCCTCTGTCAGTGAAACCCCTCAAGATCAACAAACACACTTTTGTGTGCTCTAAGATAAATGTAGCTTTTAAACTTACTGTGAAGTTATAGGCCTACTAGTAGTAGTTAGACAGTTTTATGCTACATGATTTCGGTTCTCTGCCCTAATTGTTGATACGCTATAGCACACGCTGCTAATAAATACAACTTTATACTTGCGTAGTCCGTTTGCTTTGTAATAACGATTATAGAAGTGAATAGAGACCCAGCTTTGCATGAACAGTGTTGCTCTTGATATTGTTAGTCCCAGCCTCCGTCTCGATCAGTAGGATATGCGGTGGTTCATTTTTTGACTGTGACCGTTATGCCTTTGCCTCTATTTGGATGCCTTGTTGTTGCTTGCGTTTCTCCTGTATGTCTTGAATATAGCCTTCGAACGCATATTGCAGCCCCTTTTGCCTACTTCTATCGGACACTTTATTTGCTGCTTTATAAAAGTTTGATAAAATTTCAGCAGGAAGAGCCGTCACAGCATAAGCCATGTTGATACCAAACCAGAGCCCAGATGAAGTTGACGGACGTAGCAACAGTAACTAAGGGGGGCGGGGCTTAGCCAAAAGTGAATTGTGTGTTTTTGTCATGAAAGACAACTCAATAGGGTGAGCACAGATTTGTTTTGCATCTTATCACGCTTGAATGGTTTAATTGCACCTGAACGAATGGTAGCGTGATTCAATGAATAACTTCCGCATTTGAAAGTATGATTTGATCAAATGTCAGCATTGACATCGATGTTTGTTTGATAATTGACAGTATAGCGTTAGTGTCATACAGCTGGGCAAATGTCAAGGAGCTGACCTTCTGACAAGTTCAATTCTAAAGGAAATATCATATCAGGCGATGTAGTATTACCTTCTCCCCATATAATCCCCACATTACGTCACACAGACCCTCACTCCTGATTTCCTGAGAGCCCCTGCTGATGCTGGCTTACACACTAATACCCTTGCTTCCGCTGCTTTTGCCATTCAGCGTCCTGTTTAGTTGCCATCTGGGGCAGATGAACATGAAGTGGCATCTTTTATTTATAGTCTTGCTTTCTTCCTGGCTCTGATGGTCAATCGATGTGGGGGGAAAAAACGCGCAGTGCATTAGGAGGCAGTGTCTCTTGTGTCGTCAGAAATATTCCGGTATCTGCTGACCTCCTCATCAAAACAATACGGATTCAATTATGAAGCTGTCAGAACAGGTATCTCGGAATGTGCAGATATATGATGAGTGTATTATAACTGTTCTGAAAAATATGCTAAAGATTCCTCGCAATACTTGATTTTATCTCCTAAGCTTTGATTTCATAAAGAAAACCTTCAGAAAGGTTTCAGACACAATCCACATGTGTGTTAAGGTGGGGGGAATTTCAAGAAAACATCCTGGTCACATTTCACCCAAAGATCAAAAGGAATTTGTATTGGTGATTGGAAAATTTGTATTTTTTATTTCGAGGACGTTTGAAAAATAATAATATTGGAGTGTGTGTGTGTGTGTGGGGGGGGGGGGTTACAATTAAGAAAATTTTCCCCACTGTAACACATCGGGTAATTATACAAATACTTCATGTTATTTGCTATATACTTGTAACCCAGTTAAGTACATTAACAGGCATTTTCAGAAAAAAAAAAAAAACATTTATACAAGTTTATAACTCAGATAGTATCATAATAGTGTATGTGTGATCATTTGATATATCTGTGTACTGCCCCTTTAAGAGTTTGCGCTAAACTATAAAGTTTGATTTGGATGTACATGCGAAAAAACGTGTTTTTGCCCAGCATGTTTGTTCGTTTATTTGCGATTGGTTAATGATGGACTTATTCCCGCCTCTGGGATGAGAAGTGAAGTTCTGATTGGAGTAAGGGAGAGTCGGTACATGAAGGGAGAGAGGGAGCGCGAATTGAGAGGACGGAATAAGTGAAGAAGGGTGTAAAAACTTCTTCGAGTGGTTTTTGAAAGACTTTGGTTTGTTTGATGAGCTTTATACTCTGTACAAGAGTTTAAATTAATGTTATTATTTCCTCTGAGCCTGCTTCCCAGCGCAGCACGAAGCTCTGTTGACTATTTAGTCTGGAAAAACAGCTCCGTTCAATAGTCAGACTGAAACATCTATTCACTCGACCGACTGAGGAGCTCCGTGGTTCGGACCCAGCCGCACTTATATCCCCGCTGACTTAGTGGGGAAGCCATCGCGCCCTTTCTGCTGACTGCTGAGGATACTTCGGGACGATCAGCCGTTTCCGAGAAGGAAATCACGGAGTTCATCCGGTGTTCAGGTGATCTGTTTTATTCATTTTGGCTCAGTTGAGTGAAGAGGCCATTTGCTGTTTTCACGGCCACCACGCTCCCCAGCAACGTTACAGGCCTGCAACGGGGTGGGTTGTTTTGACTGGTGTGTGTGTGTGTGTGAGTGTGTGGGCCCACGTTCATTTATTGACTTTACTTTGTGTTATTTTTTCTGTTATTCTGTGGTTAAAGAAGGCCATCTAAGTGTGATAAAGTGGCTTAAAAACTGTCTAATATTAACTGATTTCCCCATTTCTGAACAGTGTATTCTTATAGTTCAATATTGGATAATATACTGTGTGCTGCATTTATTTCCGGGGTACTGCAGGTTAATTTCTATCCTGTAAAGCAAATTAATTGGTGACTAAGACTAAATAACTGAGAGTTATTTATACCAGTGTTTATTAATATTCTATTGATTTATTTTATTTATTTTTTCCCCGTTTGTGTTGTAATAAATCCTTGTTAACTATTCTAAACTTACCTTCTTGTATGATTGAGGTTTTTTTTCTGTTTGGTTAATTTTTATTCACTAGAAGTATAGTAGCAAAATAATAAAAGAGTAAAGAGATATTTTATCGGGGTTATAGTAGCCATCAAGGGTAATAGGAGAGACATTACTAAAAAACGTCGAGAGACATTGTTAGAACCTGGGTGCTCCACCCTATTAAAGGTCAAGGGTAGGGGGCGCTACATAAAATGGGGGCTCGTCCGGGATCCTACTTCCTGTTACCCTGATGAAGACAAAAGAGACACTGAAAACAAAAGCCGAGTAATATTTCAAGATTATATAAGTTACCTGATTATCTGTCTGAAGTGTCAGCATGGCCCTTGGAAGTAGCCCACTCCTGCTCGCTGAACTCTCAAAGTGGTGTAAGGAGGCACAGATTGAGGAGGATCATGCAATACTGTTGATTGGCGTACCCGCAACTACCGAAGTAGCAAGTATTGAAGATGCTGTTCAGACTGTAAAAATATTTGGACGAGTGCGAGTTAGAGACTCAAAATTGGGGCCAAATCCTGGTACCCTCTTGGTGCTATGTGAGTGCCGTGAGGTCATCGACCCTGCCCGCATTCCCGCGGAACTACTGCGGCCTGAGGGAGAAGAGTCGTGGAAAATTGTAGTGGCACCTATTGATTCCACCTCTGAGTTTTCCAAAAAATTGTCAAAGTTCTTAACAGATGAAGGAAAATCTATGACTGACATACAGGCCTTGTTCTCTCCACACAATTCCAGCTCCCCCTGAGTCATCATACGTGCAGTGGGTGAACTTCTGGAGAAGACAACAAAACCATCCGGCGAAACTAACGCTTATCGACGTTTACGTATCTTTTCTGGCACTGTGCCAATACCAAGTGGAGAGGAAAGTCTAGAAAACTGGATCGAACAGGCCAGATTAATGACTGAGGAATGTGAGTGTTCTGAAAAGGAAAAAACGGCGAAGAATAATGGAGAGTGTGAAAGGGCCAGCCCTTGACATTATCAAAGCTGTTCGATTTTCATGTCCTGAGGCAAGTGCTGCTCAGTATTTGGAAGCGTTAGAAAACACATTTGGAACCTCTGAGTCAGGGGAGGATCTATACTTCGCCTTTCGTCTCTTACGTCAATTCCCCGGGGAAGCTTTGTCTGACTTTCTGCGTAGGATGGAGAAATCCTTAACTAAAGTAGTGCAAAAAGGAGGGTTGAAACCCCAGATGATGGATAGAACGAGGGTTGAACAGCTGATTAGAGGTGCGGTAGAGTCGGATCTAATGCTTCTGCAATTAAGAATGAGGGAGAGAAGAGAACAGCCACCAACTTTCCTAACACTGCTAAATGAAATCAAAGAAGCTGAGGAGAATGAATCTGCTCGTCATAAACTCAAGGCATCTGTGAAGCACATACAGCTGAGACAGGATGGTAAACCAGAAGACCCGCTGATCAGACAACTCCAAGCAGAAATTAAAGAGCTAAGATCCAAATTCTTGGAAGATCCAAACACTGTTTCTGTTTCAGCCATGAGGATAGACCCAAAAGACCAGCAGGAAAAGAAAAAGCTGATTACCATGGAGAGTCTGAAGTACAAGCCTTGAGGAAGCAAGTTCAACAATTGCAACATCAGGTGGCCAATAATGAGTTTTAGTTCCAGTACACAGTCACACCAAGCTCAGTCAAGCCCCAAGTCTGTTCCAATACCATATAGAGAACGGACAGCTAAGCCCAGAGAGGATTTCTTCTGTTATCGGTGTGGAGAGGATGGACACATCGCAACCAACTGTCAATCACCTGAAAACACCTCTCAAGTAATACAGAAGTTGTTACGTGCTCTTCGCAAAGCTAAGTCTGAAAAGAACCCTGTGACTGGAAACAGTGCCACTTCTAACAGCCTAGACTGTTTTTCTAAACAGAGTCAAACTGTGGTCAGCGAGGGAAATCAACTTCCTAGAGGATTAGTGGGTCCTGCCTCAACCATCCCTGTGGAGCTGAATGGATGCCCTTGTCAAGCGTTACTAGACAGCGGGGTCCCAGGTCACCATTGTATTTGACCAGTGGTATTCCAAGTATTTACCGCAGATACCCATTCATCCGCTCACTGGATTGTCCATTTGGGGATTGAGCTCGTCGAGTTATCCATACCGGGGATACATCATAGTGGATGTTTTGCTTCCTGTTTCCCTCACTGGAGTAAAAGAGTCAGTTTCCATTCTCGCTTTGGTCTGCCCTGAGCCTCAAGGTCCCCAGCAAGTTCCAGTTATAATTGGCACTAACGCAAGCTTCTTTCAACGTCTGATCATGCTCAGTCCGGACTCTGGCGTATCAAACCACGCACACTCACTGAGAATTCAGTCGTCGCTCCTCAAACCTTGTTTACAGCGGGTTCCGGGAAAAGAGGAAGTCTTAGAGTCAGCTGATGGGACAGGTCAAGTGGATAGGACCAGGAGCCCTTACTATCCCCTCAAGAAGTGAAACCTATGCAGGATGTAAAGTGGAGTGTGAGAAGCCACTGGGAAAAGACATTTTTCTAGTGGAAACAACCAATGGACAGTCAACTGCCAGCTGGACTGTTTTATTCCCCCAACGGTTATGTCTTCTTCCGCCATAGATGTGAACCACTTCAGAGTCCTGGTCTGCAATGAGACCTCTAAAGACATTAGCATCCCATCTGACACTGTAATTGCTAAAATCTTTGCCACTGACACGGTCACAGTTACGCCAGATGCTCGGAATGATCCGAAGAAGATCGATCCCAGCGTGTTCAATTTTGGCGACTCTCCTATTCCTGATTCTGGGAGAAAAGGCTTAGAGAGAAGTTAGCGGAGCACGGAAGCGTGTTTTCTCTTGAGGAGTGGGATGTGGGCAGAGCCAAAGGTGTGAAACATAATATCCGACTGAGTGACAGCAGACCATTTAGGGAAAGATCCAGTCGGGTTGCACCTGCAGACATTGATGACGTGAGGCGGCACCTTAAAGACCTGTTGGCTGCCGGCATCATAACTGAATCCAGAAGTCCTTATGCCTCGCCAATAGTTATTGCCCGAAAGAAAAACGGAACCATCCGTATGTGCATAGATTACCGCACTTTGAATTCTAGAACAACTCCTGATCAATACACCACTCCAGAATAGATGATGCTTTGGACTGTCTGGCAGGAAGTAAATGGTTCTCTGTATTAGACTTGCGTAGTGGCTATTATCAGATTGAGATGGCTGATGAGGACAAAGAAAAAACAGCATTCATCTGTCCTCTGGGTTTTTACCAGTTTGAACGCATGCCGCAGGGGATCACAGGGGCTCCCGCCACATTTCAGCGGCTAATGGAGAGAGCTGTTGGAGATATGCATCTTCTCCCAAGTAATTGTGTATCTGGATGACCTCATTGTCTTTGGTCGTACATTAGAAGAACACGAGGAAAGGCTGCTGAAAGTGTTGGGTCGCCTGGAAGAATATGGGCTCAAAGTATCAATAGACAAGTGCCAGTTTTGTCAGCCACAAGTCAAATACGTGGGACATATAGTTTCTGCAGACGGATAGCTCCGGATCCTGAGAAGGTGAATGCTGTGTCTCACTGGAAGATGCCACATGATTTGAAGTCCCTGAGGTCCTTCTAGGATTTTGTGGGTTCTATCGGCGTTTTATCAAAAACTACTCTGCCATTGTAAGACCCCTGACTGACTTAACCAAAGGCTACCCCCCCTGTTAAAAGGCCAATACAAAGCTGTACAGAAAGGCAAGTACTACCATGAATCAGAGCCGTTTGGTGAGCGCTGGGACCCCAGATGCACAGAGGCCTTTCATAACATCATATATTGCCTTACACATGCTCCAGTTCTGGTTTATGCGGATTCAACTAAACCCTATGTCCTACATGTTGATGCAAGCCTGAGTGGATTAGGTGCAGTGTTAAATCAGGAACACCCAGAAGGGCTGAGAACCTGTCGCTTATGCCAGCCGTAAACTGAGTGCGGCTGAACGGAACTATCCATTCATCAGTTGGAATTCCTGGCACTCAATGGGCTGTCGTGGATAAATTCCACGATTACCTGTACGGGGCCAAGTTCACTGTTAGGACGGATAACAACCCACTGACGTATGTTCTGACCACAGCTAAGCTTAGTGCTACTGGACATCGGTGGCTGGCAGCCTTAGCCACATATGAATTTAGTCTTCAGTACAAACCAGGGCGGCACAACATTGATGCAGACATACTGTCGCGCTATCCCTCACACATTGACACAGCAAAAGAATGGGTGGACTTACCAGGATCAGGAGTAAGGGCCATCTGCCAGCTGGCTGATACTCACCCTTATGATGAATCATACAACAGGCTGGTGGATCAGTTGGGCGCTACACCAGAAGCCATTCCTCTGTGTATGTTTGTCCAATACAGTTGGAAATGGGACACAAGGAGCAGTTGTCCAACGCTGAATTGAGACTAGCACAAGAGCAAGACCCAGTATCGGACCGGTGATGCAGGAAGTGGAAAAAGGGCATATACTTACCTCAACCAAAAGTTCTAACTCCATCGAGACTCTTTTACGGCAACAGGGTTTGAAGTTGAACATTCGACACAACCTCTTGTACCGAATTACAAGTACCAACGGGAAAGAGAGACAGCAGCTAGTCTTACCAGAAAAATACCGGGCCCATGTGCTACAGTCTCTTCATGACGAGTCAGGTCACTTGGAATTGAGAGAACCACAGAACTTTGCAAAGATCGTTTCTACTGGCACACATGAACAGAGATGTGGAACAGTATGTGAAGGAATGTGGAAGATGTATTGCTAGGAAGAGTTTACCTCAAAGGTCGGCTTATATGAATAGCATAACAAGCAGTGGCCCACTAGATCTTGTCTGCATCGATTTCCTTTCTATTGAACCTGACTCAAAGGGAATCTCAACGTGCTGGTCACCACAGATCATTTCACCCGCTATGCTCAGGCATATCCAGCAAGAGACCAGAAAGCATTAACAGTGGCCAAGATCCTTGTTGAAAAGTTTTTCATACATTATGGGTTGCCTGCACGTATTCACTACTGACCAGGGGCGTGACTTTGAAAGTAGGCTCATTAAAGAACTCCTTGGAATTCTGGGAATTCGTAAGTCCCGAACATCACCGTACCACCCTCAAGGTGACCCGCAGCCGGAGCGTTTCAATCGAACTCTTCTATCCATGCTGGGTACCCTGGATCCGGCACAGAAGAACAGGTGGAGCCAAAATGTTAGCCATGTGGTACATGCGTACAACTGTACTAAAAATGAAGCAACTGGTTACTCCCCTTATTATCTGTTGTTCGGGAGAGAGGCTCGTCTTCCTGTGGATGTATGCTTTGGGACTTCGGCGGCTGGAGAGAGTGGGTATAAAACATCAACAGTACGTCGAGAGAATGAAAAAAGAGCTGCAGAATGCCTACCACTTAGCCTCTGAGAGTGCTATAAAGACACAGCAAAGGAATAAGAGACTGTATGACCGTAAAGTGAAGCATCAGACTTTAGGGAAAGGAGATCGGGTACTCATTAAGAACCTGGCCATAACAGGAAAGCAGAAGTTACAGGATCGTTGGAACTCCTTACCGTACCTCGTTATGGAGAAACTGCCAAACATACCTGTATACAGAGTAAAGCCAGAGACGGGCACAGGGAGTGTCAGGACATTGCATCGAGACCATTTGTTGCCTATTGGGGATAAAGTGAGGTTGTACTTACCTGATGAGAGGAATGAGGTCCGGCCTACAGTGGTGACAGGGCAAAAGCTGTGGAGAGAACACAAAGAGAGCAATCAGCACAAGATTGTTGTGATTCAATCGACCACTCTGATAGTGATGAAAGTCTGTGTGATTATCTCCCAGTTCAACAACAGAGACCGATCAGGCGGATGCACACCCCACCATTAAATACAGAAAACTTAGAGGTACATAACAGCCCTGAAAGAGTTCCTAATCCAATGGAAGTCATGAGAAAGCTACCTGAGTCTGAAACTTCTGATCGGATAGAGGATCCAGAATCAGAAGGGGGAGGCGGGCAGTTCGTGAATCCCCCAAAAGAAGCAGAAACTGAAAGAGTTGAACTTCGTCCAAAGAGACAAGTAAAACCAGTGAAAAAACTGAGTTATGATGAATTGGGACAATCTACGGACAGACCCTTAACCCTAGTATATAGGGGCATGGTGGTGCAAATTGAAGATTTCCCAAGAAAGGAAAAGGTTTGCAAAACATTGTGGTGCAACCCCATGGCACTGTGTCCTCAATGTTTTAGTATTGGGTAAAAACTTAAAATCTAGAGCCAAAGTACTAATCTAGATGGCTAGTCTCATGGGGACATGAGTCATAAAGAAGGGGGTGAGAGTGTAACCCAGTTAAGTACATTAACAGGCATTTTCAGAAAAAAAAAAAAAAACATTTATACAAGTTTATAACTCAGATAGTATCATAATAGTGTATGTGTGATCATTTGTTATATCTGTGTACTGCCCTTTAAGAGTTTGCGCTAAACTATAAAGTTTGATTTGGATGTACATGCGAAAAAACGTGTTTTTGCCCAGCATGTTTGTTCGTTTATTTGCGATTGGTTAATGATGGACTTATTCCCGCCTCTGGGATGAGAAGTGAAGTTCTGATTGGAGTAAGGGGAGAGTCGGTACATGAAGGAGAGAGGGAGCGCGAATTGAGAGGACGGAATAAGTGAAGAAGGGTGTAAAAACTTCTTCGAGTGGTTTTTGAAAGACTTTGGTTTGTTTGATGAGCTTTATACTCTGTACAAGAGTTTAAATTAATGTTATTATTTCCTCTGAGCCTGCTTCCCAGCGCAGCACGAAGCTCTGTTGACTATTTAGTCTGGTAAAAACAGCTCCGTTCAATAGTCAGACTGAAACATCTATTCACTCGACCGACTGAGGAGCTCCGTGGTTCGGACCCAGCCGCACTTATATCCCCGCTGACATAGTGGGGAAGCCATCGCCGCCTTTCTGCTGACTGCTGAGGATACTTCGGGACGATCAGCCGTTTCCGAGAAGGAAAATCACGGAGTTCATCCGGTGTTCAGGTGATCTGTTTTATTCATTTTGGCTCAGTTGAGTGAAGAGGCCATTTGCTGTTTTCACGGCCACCACGCTCCCCAGCAACGTTACAGGCCTGCAACGGGGTGGGTTGTTTTGACTGGTGTGTGTGTGTGTGAGTGTGTGGGCCCACGTTCATTTATTGACTTTACTTTGTGTTATTTTTTCTGTTATTCTGTGGTTAAAGAAGGCCATCTAAGTGTGATAAAGTGGCTTAAAAACTGTCTAATATTAACTGATTTCCCCATTTCTGAACAGTGTATTCTTATAGTTCAATATTGGATAATATACTGTGTGCTGCATTTATTTCCGGGGTACTGCAGGTTAATTTCTATCCTGTAAAGCAAATTAATTGGTGACTAAGACTAAATAACTGAGAGTTATTTATACCAGTGTTTATTAATATTCTATTGATTTATTTTATTTATTTTTTCCCCGTTTGTGTTGTAATAAATCCTTGTTAACTATTCTAAACTTACCTTCTTGTATTGATTGAGGTTTTTTTTCTGTTTGGTTAATTTTTATTCACTAGAAGTATAGTAGCAAAATAATAAAAGAGTAAAGAGATATTTTATCGGGGTTATAGTAGCCATCAAGGGTAATAGGAGAGACATTACTAAAAAACGTCGAGAGACATTGTTAGAACCTGGGTGCTCCACCCTATTAAAGGTCAAGGGTAGGGGGCGCTACATACTATAGAGTGTTGATATGACTTTTTCCGTTGTCATCTTGTTTCCATGTCAAATAATTACCAACACCATTTAGTCTCTTCATCTTGTGTATTTAAACTCTCAGTCATCGTCTGTTCATTGTCTTGTGTTAATGTTTCATGTGTGTATTCTTCCTGATGTTTTTTAAATGTGATTTGATTCATTGTTAACTATGTTAATAATCATCTGCGTCGAGCATCCTGTTTTGGATTGATCAAATCAAACCAGCAAGTAACAGTTTGTATTTGTACAGTGTTTTTTTTTTTTTTTTACTTCTGTCTGTGTGAAAAATGTTTGCTGTTGATGAACTCCACATCCAGATACCTTTGAGTCACAGACACCTTCACACTTTCCACAATTCCTCCTACAAAACATTCCAAAGTTCTGAGTTCCTGAATTAGCCACAATCAATCTAAAGCTCTTCTCATCCCAGTCTGTGCGGATCCCAGCTGCTTGCTTGTCAAACCAGTTCCTTCTGCATATCCTCAGAAGTTACATGAAGTGCAGAGGTCATTATATCACATGAATATCTGTTCCTCATCAAATATTGAATTAGTCACCTAGATTTCTGTTCTAGATTAACCAGCATGTTTGAACTGGAAGCCAGTGAAATGTAAATGTAATTTCATCCAGAAATCAGAAGCCAGTTCAACATATACTACCATTATCTTTTAAGAATATATATACCGATATATATATATATATATATACACACACACATACACACACTTTACTTACAATAACACTTTACAATAAGGTTAACATTAGTTAACTACCTTAGTTAACATGCACTAAGAATAAACAATACTTCTTCAGCATTTATTAGTTAATATTAATTTCAACATTTACTAATACGTTATTAAAATCAAAGGTTGTATTTCTTAACGTTAATGCACTGTGAATATATATATATATATATATATATATATATATATTATCTTCTCAACGTCTCAAACTGTGCTCAGACCAGCCCTCAAGTTCAGAGATTTCATTTTGAACATTTCTCATCTAATTCCTCCAAACATATACAGTATGATCTGAGATGATCATACTTATTTTACAGCTTTATCCTCTTTGTGAAAGAGGTTGCTCTATAGTATTGATGTTTAATTTGAAACCATCATCGGAGGAATAAAATGCCTCCCTTATGTTTTTGTTTCAGTCCTGATGTGTTGTTTAAATCCTCACTATAATGTGTTATGGGTAACTGGGATTAATAAGAGTAGATGTGTGACACTTTGAGATTCAGAGCTCTTTCTGAGATCCAAATCTTCTCCAAAAACGAGTTTAATGCCTGTAAAAGGAGTTTAATGTTTGTTTTATACTGTGGTGAGTCCTCTGTTAAGAGTATGTTCTCAAGCAGATGACCTCTGGTTGTGTTTAAAGTCTGTATAGGCGAGAGATGGTGGAGATTATGAATATTAACACATCACTTAAACATAATCAGGGCTAATGCACCAGTCGCCACAATTTTGAATGTCTACTTCATGACTTTAAACAGGGAGGGATTGATTCAAACAGGAGACCTAAAGGCTTGATTACAGTTGCAGTGCCTGAAACGCTTCTTCTAAACACTGTATTTGTGGGTGTTTATGCTGAGGAAGTGGAGTAACATACCAGATAGACAGGATCTCACGTCCATCTCCATCAAACTCTCTGTCCACCTCAGTCTTTCTGTGCACTCTCACAGCTTTCTGACTATACAGATGCCTTCCACTGGAAAAAACATTTTTAATCCTTATTTTTGTTTTTTTTAAAAAGTTTTTAATCAATGTTTTCTCTTTTTGTCTTTTTCCGTAAAAATATATTTTTAAATCAGTATTTTATATCTTTTGTCTTTTTCTGTAAAAATGTTTTACATAAGACTTTTTTCTTATGTTTTTAATAAGTTCTTTTGTCTTTATTAATCATATTGACTGTTGTCTTTTGTCTGTGAAAAATCCATTTTACCCAATTTTATTCAATATTTTGACTATTTTTGTCTTTTTTTTTTACTGTAAAATCATTTTCAAGAAGTACTTCTTGTCTCTTTTTATATTTCTTTTCCTGTAAAAATCATTTTTAATCAATATTTCGCTTTTTCTATAAAAATCCTTTTATTCAGTGTTTTATATTTTTGTCTTTTTTTTTATTAATATATATATTTTTATAAAATCCATTTTAAACAGTATATTATCTTTTAATATTTTATTTTAAAATCTTTTTAGTCAGCAATTTTTCTCTTTTTCCGTAAATATGTTTGCTTTTTCTTTTCTTTTTCTTTTTTCTTTTTACAAATCCTTTAAATCTGTATTTTTCTTTTTTGTCTTTTCTTAATCACTATTAAAATCTCGTTATATTTCTTTCTATAAATATCTTTTCTCATGAAGAAAAAAATTTTTCACATGAAAATATTTCAACATTCTTTAAACAAATTGAAATTTTCTTGACACAAAATGACACTACATATTAAAGGCAGGGTAGGAAATTTCGGAGAGGCTAGCAATGGCAAGCTAGCTTTAAAATGATTACCGGTAGATCCCACCCTCCCTTCAGACCATCTCCAGACACGCCTCCTTCAAAACACATGAACACACACAGCAGATTCTGCAAAGCGTCACGAGAAGCAGCGTAAAATTACCCCATGCATGCCTCAAAACACATAACATTACAATAATAATGAACATAATCAACTTACAGAACTCTAGTTCGCAACTCTAGAACATCACGGTAATTATGGTTAAGACATGGTGTGAACTCAGCATAAGCTCGTTGTTTTTGGTTCATGAGGAACTGTAAAAGACGACTGCTGTTTGTGGCGCTCACTGACTGACGTCTGTCTACAACTCGTTGAAGCGTTGATGTCGTGTGATGTCTGCGCAAGCAGAAATGTATGGAAATATGTATGGGAATACATATGTTGACAGGACATTGTATCATTGCATTCAGACCGAATTCAATGATTGGACGAGCATTTTTTTGGTCCTGAGACTTCCACAGAAGATATATGTACATGTTTTAATATTTGCTATCAAGATGTGAAGAGAGTTTCAACCAGAATAACAAAAATGATTTATGAAACAATTGCATATTCCCTATCTTTAACAATTGTTTATATGCAGCCTTACATTTGCATGTTCTTTTAATTGAGCCAAGAGGTCAGTCTGTGACATTTAGATCCTCTATAAGCTGGACTGCCTTGATGAGAATTTGCACGCAAACCTGAAAGGTTAATTTGCCATGGCATCCCTCTGAGATTTACTATAGGTTTTTCTAATGGGCTTTTTCAAATTATGAGTAAAATAAGGCCTGAAGTAAACATTAGCTGAAGATATTTGCACAATTTGAAAAAACAAAAACAAAAAAAACAAGCTACACTATATTATATTAGCATAAAAAAAAAACACAAAAAAACGTGGAATTTTGAAAATTCAGATTTGAGATCTATTGAGTGTAATTTATGTTGTAAAACAGACATCCAAGTATCTGCAGGTCATGTTAACCAAAACAAATATTTCTCATAATTTGAACATCTAAAAAAATCTATATATAAAAAAAAAATCTCATGGCTTGAAAATGACCATTATTTTTTTGCATTTCTGATGGGTGTCAATGGGAATAATATAAAGAAAAACTGTATAATTAATAAGAATAACTTGAGAAAGATTAAGAAATAGAACTATTATGTGTCACTTAGTTTCATATGATTCTTTCATATCGACCTCTACCAAAATATGAACAAATAATAATAATAACCGTGTTTCTTTCTTCAATGTTTCTTCTCAAACTCTCAAATAAATCCCTCCGACAGACTGAAGTGACGCATCTTCTTCCCGGACCCAAAGGAGAATATCAAAGACATAAATCCCCCAGCGTTGCTTAAGAACGGAGTCTCTCAGCCAAATATATGGCTTTTGTGGGAGACAGGTTATATTTAAGGAAGTCTCTTGGCTCAATTCATTTCACTGGAGCATTAGAGGAACACTGAGTTCAAATGGCACATTAGGGAGAGTCATGTTGGTGTGTGTACCCTTGACATTACCCCTCAGACATCTCAAGGCTTTGAGTTGCTCTACAACACAAATTGATAATTGCTATATTTGGCTGTACAGGAAGTGACTGCAGCTCTTGAAATGAGTGGGCTATTATGTTTGTATGTTCCCTGCACTCAAACTCTGAGTAAATGAATCTTACTTTTGTGTGAAACAGGCCTTCTTTATGGCTTCTGGAAAAAATACAGTGTAATGAGTGCAAACTGCAGTCATTCGGGCTGATATGTTGCCAGCTGTGTGTGTGTGTGTGTGTGTGTGTTGTGTGAGATTATCTCCGTCAGCAGCGTCTTACGTCAGCAGCGTCACTGCGGAGTCGTGAACGCGGATTGACAACAGACCCGGAAGAGAATACAATGCTGAATAAAGTCGTAGTTTTTGTTATTTTTGGACAAAAATGTATTTTCGATGCTTCAAAAAATTCTAACTAACCCACTGATGTCACATGGACTACTTTGCTGATGTCTTTATTACCTTATTGGACATGGACAGTATACCGTACATACATTTTCAATGGAGGGACAGAAAGCTCTCGGACTAAATCTAAAATATCTTAAACTGTGTTCCGAAGATGAACGGAGGTCTTACGGGCTTGGAACGACATGAGGGTGAGTCATCAATGACATAATTTTCATTTTTGGGTGAACTAACCCTTTAAGTTAATCAGACAGTTTGTCTGTAATCTAAGAGATCTGATTCACTCTGCATTGGAAATAAATCTCAATTCAGTTCTTTTGATCGTAATGTTTAATTTTAAGCCAAGTTATTTTCTCATTTAAGATGTATTTTTAGGTTTTACATGCATGCGTCACCTACTACACGAACGTGCCAAGATCATAACATAACTGTTGCTGATGTTTTATAAATTCAATAATCCACCTGATGCTGTGCTTTCCAGTGATTTTAGCCTGCTTCATGAGCTGGCTTTTCCCTGTGCTAAAGTCACAATCAGATTACGCAGGTCTCCGCGTTTCCAACAGACTGGTAATAGAGGTACTTCAGTAATGTGCAGTAGCCTAAAGCATAATGTCACGGGGTGACAAAAACCTGAACAGGACCAAGATCCTGGTGAATGCACTGCAAATTTGTTGCCGTGGCAGCGAGGCCAATTGCCTGAGTGACAGCAGGTGTGGGGCAATTACAGGGAACGCTGTGAGAGGGACACATGTTCAGATGGGGCTTTAAAAGCAGAGAGAACACAGACTGTGGGGTGGTTCTCCTCCCGTGTGGTACTGTGTTTGTCAGCGGGTTGTTCTTTTTATTGAGGCTGGGCTGTGGAGGGACGAAGATTGAAGCTAAGGAAGAGAAAGGAAGGAGTGAAGGATTCGTCAGCGAAAACCTAAGGAATATCGTCAGCAGTGGGAAGGAAGCGAGTGATGAGTATTGGATCCGTTGTTTATATGCACTAACACTGAAGTGGTGTTGAGAGTTTGGAAGTGTGTGGCACGAGTGAATTATTACACCGAGTGAATTGTTGATCTGTCTCCAACTTCAGTCCACTCTTGCCGAATGTAACAACCGCTGCACCATTCTTCTGCTTTTCCTGGAGCGACGTCGAGCCCTAGCCAAAGACGAGATTCGACCTGGTGGGAGAAAGACCGGTGGGTGAGTGCGGGCCCTAATGCACGGTGTGTGAGTGGAATTACAGTGCCTAAAGTGACGATTCACCCGGTTTGTGCTGTGAAGTGAAAATTGTTGTGTGGAGAAGTAATAGAAGTCTGCCGTGCACTCTTCCCATACAGTCTTCCACCCGCTGTCTCCAACGGAAAGTTGATAAAGCCAGAGTCCAATTTCCTCTGTGCGCAGACCCGGCTCCGTTAATGCTGAGCGCTTCACGCATCGCGGAACTGTTAAAATCGTGCTGTGTTGTTCCAGTGTCCAGCCAAGTGGAGTGTTTCCGTCCAAAGTGTCCTCTCCGCCTGGTGGTCTCCACACGCCCCTATTGGAAGCCTTTGCCCTGTTCAGAGGAAGGGAGAGGTATATCAGTTGAAGTTTCATGTACTGTTGAAACCGTTAAGACTTCCCTGTACTGTTTCAGTGCTCAACGAAGCGGAGCGTTTTCGTCCAAAGTGCTCTACCTACCTGGTGGTCCCCACACGCCCCTATTGGAAGCCTTTGCCCTGTTCAGAGGAAGAGAGAGGTATATCAGTTAGAGCTTCATGTACTGTTGAACCGTTAAGACCTTCGTGTACGGTTTCAGCGCTCAACGAAGTGGAGTGTTTTCGTCCAAAGTGTCCTCCCCGTCTGGTGGTCTCCACACGTCCTCCATTGGAAGCATCGGCTTGGAAAAGGAAAGAAAGGTACCTCAGCTGAGTGTTCATATACTGTCGAACAGTTAAACCTTGCCATATCGTTCCAGTGACTCGCCCGCCCCCACACTTGCATACCTACCTGGTTCCAGTCCGAATGGGGTTCGTATGACCCCGACCCCCGCTGGAGTCCCGTGGAGAAGTACCTACCGAGCGACCTACCTGGACGGCGCGAGGACCTCCCCTGAGCCCCCTTCAACGAGCCCCCGGCCCATCAGTATCGTTCCCCTCCTCCCATCCCAGGAGGTCCAGAGACGCGTGAACTGCCCTGGCGGCACGAAGAAGTTTTAATTAGGACTTATCCAATTGACCAATTTTAATATAATAAAGTATTGTCATTATTTTTATTCCCTTGTCTGTCTGGTCCTTGACCCGTTCCTCGAGGTGGTTCCCGGTTTTCAGGGGTGGGTGCAGTCTGGCTTGGCCCGCCCCGACCTGTGACAATAATGTGTTTTGTGAGCATTAAAGCATGTTATACAACGGATAGTTCCGGTCCTTGATTCTGATTGGTTGACCCGCGTTCGAAGCCTTTGTAAATTACTCAACAAACACACACCTGTGACCGCATTACATTAGTATTACTGCGCAACTGCCGGTTGGGATTCTTTGTTGCTGCATGTGTTGCTTAGCAACCTCTTTGGAACTACATTTCTTGGCGGAGGAATACATGTGTTAATAATGTTATATTTTTGTTGCTGGTGTTTATTATATGAATACAATAAAGATTAAAATGAATATTTTTATGGTGTAACCCATTTTTAACTCTGTGTCGTCCTCGCCCGTTAGCTGTTCTAAATCCAGCATGTCTAATTAGCATGTCTTATCCACTGTAAGACATGGCTTCACGGGGCTTTATTAACTTATTCTATTACACTCAATAAACAAAATAATGAACTTTAAAATAGCATCATACAGTATGACCCCTTGAATGCACGGCCTCTAATGCTTTATTTTGATTAGGCATCAAATACTCAACTGAACAGTCAAACGGGTGGAGAAAGGGAGGTCAGACACAATAGCGGTCGAGTCAGTGAGTTCAGGATCCCGAGATCAATACGTTGCCAGGTTTGTCTTGGCAGAGGCTTTTGGGAAAAGGAATTGTGTATGATCTGATATGGTTGTAAATGTACAGTTGTATACTATTGTTTAGAAGAAAAAGCAGGGTGTTCTTTCAAAAAGAGATTGAGAAACCCATTGTGTATGTTTAGGGAGATGTCCTGTACTGGTATGCAGTCACTAAAGACTGAATTTAGCTGGGTGGGTGATAGTTTCACAGAATAATAACAAATGCTCATTCCTGTACGGCTTTACACTGAATGCATTTGTTGTGTTTGGCAAACAAGCAGGCAGGAGGATCAGCAGCACTCGACCCGAACAAATCAGACAGTGCTTTTGAATGGGAGTGCTGCATATTCAGGACAAGCACTAATGTAAGTGGTGCAACATAAATCACATTCCTAACACTAAAGGATAAAAATAGAAGATGCAGCAGCAATTAAAAACGTCTTTTGTCGGGGCTTCGAAATCACTCTCGAAGTCTTGGGTTCTTGGCAGAAGAATAGACTTTGTTATCAGAGATATGAATCTGCAATGCAAAGTTGGCTACAGTTACGAAGGTAGAGTCACTTAAATGCCACTTTATTGTACATCCCAACCTATGTTATAAAGCAAGAGATCTCAGTTCATCACGTTTTCTCATGTAATGGTAGCACAAAGAGGGATTAGTTCATCATATGTCAGCACAAGATCATCACATGTTTTTCTTAACTCATCATATGTGAGCACATTTCCCTCTTTCACAGGCCTCTGCACACATAGTTCAACATGACCATAATAGTACAATAGCTTAAAGGGCACCTATTATGGAATTTTGAAATTTACCTTTCATGTAGTGTGTAACATAGATCTAAGTGAACAAAAACATGCTGCAAAGTTTGAAATATGAAAGTGCACCGTATATAAAGTTATTGTCTTTCAAAAGTAAGAGTCGACTCTGAGTCATTTTTATGAATCGTTAGAAGACCGAAGCTTTTTCTCTGACTAGATGACGTCAACTTGTCAAGTTATTTTAATATGATACGCCCACTTATTGCGCTCCAGGGAAAACTTGAAAACATCATGGGACCAGACACTGTGTTCTGAAGTGCGACTCAAAAGCCAACTTTTTCATCTGCCCAAGGAGGAGCATTTGAAGACTAAGTGGCTACAATTCATATACAACTATACCACAGAAGTATAGTCCCGAGCCTTGTGCTTTGTTCGCGCCATTTTGAAGACTATTGCTTTTTAAATGCAATCAAACTTGGATTCGCGAGCCGGCTGATATTGAAGGAAGGTTCATTTGTAAGTGTATTTGCATCAGCTTTCCTCCTCCGTATCACAACCTGTAAGTGTTATTAATAATTGTTGCTTTTATGTTTTATGTAGCATGCTTAATTATTATTTTGTCTGTTGTGTAAGCACCGTTTAGCTTCTAGGTCTTCAATGGCAATTGTATTGAGATATGTGAAGTGTTTGTCGTTGGTTTCGGAGTTGTCTTAAAGAATAATACCTCGTAGTAACGTAACTGCATTTTTTTTTTTGTAAAAACGTTATGTTTATGCATCGGGCTAACGCAAACAAAGACTGATTGTGCTTTTTGAACTCTGGGCTATGCTCGCTAACATAACATTAAATTCTTTATCTTATTTTTAGTTTTTTACTACAAACTACAAAGCAGTGGACTATAATCATTATTATAACACGATTTTAATTGATAAAAGCATCATTGTACTCCGTGTTAAACCAATAAGTATTATCTCTGTAAACACTGCTGGGTCATCTGACCAATCAACGCAGATTAGCGCGATGCAAAGGAGGGGTTTGGAAAAACGAGTCGTTGAACGAATCATTTGGGAGTCGGTGAGCAAATCAGGTAAAAATAAATGCATATTATACGAAAACAAAAGTGTTTTTTGACATTGCATGGTCGTAAAACTGTTGTTGGGGACTCCCTAAACAACATTAGGAACATTTTAAATGTCATAATAGGTGCCCTTTAACATAAATGGCTATTTATAAAACGGATAGTTCCGGTTCTTGATTCTGATTGGTTGAGCAGTGTTCGAAGCCGTTGTAAATGACTCAACAAACATACACCTGTGACCGCATTACATTAGTATTACTGCGCAACCTCAACTGCCATTTGTGATTCTTTGTTGCTGCATGTGTTGCTTAGCAACCTCTTTGGAACTACATTGCTTGGCGGAGGAATACATGTACGTTATATTTTTTGTTGCTGGTGTTTATCTTATGAATAAAATAAATATTAAAATAAATATTTTTGTGAAGTAACTGTTTTATAAAAGCAATAAGCCCCACGAAGCCATGTTTTACAGTGGATTTAGAACAGATAAGGGGGTTTTAGGCGCTCCGTGTCGTGCCTAACAACGCCCCTTAGCTGTTCTAAATCCACTGCAAAACACGGCTTCGCAGGGCTCATTGCTTTAATTCACAATCTTCCACACAGTAGTGTGTCACAAAACTGCTCTGACACGGTTGAAGATCCAAATGCAGCTTTATAGGACAATCCAGAATCGTAACCCATAAAACTGCCTATGGGTCAAAATACAGGGCAGATTATCCAAAAAGACAACCGGGCAGATAAACACAGGCAAACAGGGAAATCCAGGAAACCAGTCAAAACCAAAGTCAAAACTAAAACATGGGTAGCACACTCAGAAATGCAGTGTGACACTTACCCCGGATTTCCACCAACTGCGGAACGGCTGCGGATCGCTCCGCTGCGTGTCGGCTCCGTGCTCCGCTGTCCTTCAATACCCACCAGGTCCGGATTTGTTGCGGAACGGCTGCGGCTGAGGACCCACAAGATCTCGCTAATTCACGTGTGATCGCGCGATATGTTAAAACAGGTGTCTGAAAAAAATCTTCAACAGGCCTGTCTCCGCCCATTATGATGTTTTCAAGGTGTAGTGTAGGGAAATATGATCCGCCATGATCACGGTGTATTTTATTTTGAAAATTAAACTGATATTTTATTTTGTTTTGGTTTGTTCTGTTTTTTTTTGCTCGACTTCCTGTCCTGCGCACTCTGCCCCTGAAGTGCTGCGGAGCTCTTCGACATCTGGCAAAAATAGAAGCTCTGCGTATCTGCTCCGGAGGGCTGCGGATCGCCGGAGTCGGAACGCAGCCCTTCCGCAGTCAGTGAAATACACACATTGGACTTAATGGAAACCTATTGACTCCGCCGCCGTTCCGGAGCGGATCCGCAGCCGTTCCGCAGTTGGTGGAAATTAGGGGTCACAAGACTTCACACGAATGAGTGAAAAAACACAGGGCTTAAATAGGCCAGATATTAACAAGATAATGAGACACAGTGTAAGTAATCAACTATAAGTCCAGGCAATGGGTTATGGGAATTCCCAATTCAGAGGCTGCATCCTTCAAGGCCGTTTGCATCACCACCGCTCGACGAAGGCTTTCCCAATTCAAAGGCTCTTTCAAATGCGGCCTTCAAATGCGTCCTTCGTTTCCCGTGAAAGGAAGGATACAACAGATGGATCCTTCGTGGCCTTGCCTACCCCCAGAATCCATTGCGCGCCAGTGATTTTTTTTGAGAAAAATCGACCAATTACACTTTTAAAAGTAAGTTTTTGGGTTTCAACTTACTCAAATATCTAATGATACAAATGTAAAAATACAATTGTTGATCTATGTGTCACTTTCAAATCATTGTTTTTTTTGTTTTGTTTTTAAGCTCAACCGATGTTTGTGTTTGGTGGTGGGACTATTTTTTTTTCAGACTAATAGCAGATGGGAGACGTGTTTGGGAAACTGTTTGAAATTTGCCTTTTTTGGTTGACATTAGAGGCAAAAAAAGTTCCAAAATACAGCAATTCAGATCAGTACATCTTTTTTTGACAAGCTCTGCTTCATTGTTTTTTGTGCTTTCAACATCTGGCCTATTCTGTTGTCACGATCAAATCCGTCTGGGCAGATTAATTATGTGTTGATGTGGTTTTTTTCCAGGGAGCAGAGAAGATAAAGTATTGAATAATGAGAGGTCTGGATTGAGCAGGACTATCTGAAGAGCTGCAGAAACTGGTTTGGCCTACATGGTTTAACAGAAAACTCCTGGCTGTCTACTCCTCAACACACCTACAGCTGAACATCACAGGAAATACTCTAGACGTATGATGAATAGGGCCTTATGGGTTTCTTTGGAAACCAGATCCAAAGATCGGCTTGTCCTTCAAAGTTTCCAGCTGCTGCCGATTAAAAGGTTTGGCCAGAACTAAGGATTTTAGTGTTACTTCACTTATAGATTACAATTATATGTTTTTTTAGTATTATTGTTTTTAAAACATGTGCACAGCAGTTGCATATTAAACATTGTTTTGTATGGCACATATGTTTTTCAGGAAATCATTGGCTGTCAAACACAGAGGAATTCCACTGTGGCGGATTAATGTGGTGTTGTTTCACCTGCTTTCTGCGCAGCAGGCCAACGAAAACTGCTGCCAAGAAATACCAACATTACCTTCCAGACTTCTTAAGTGCGGAGAATGATGTTGAGAATTTCACGGTCACTTTGTACATCAATGAATGAAGATGTGAATGTGCAAATCAGCGAAGGTATGTCCTGAACAGTATCATCAACTGCACTTTTAAGCAGGTAAAGTTTTATTGCTGCTAACAAGGTCAAAGTTCACCTGATGATTTGTACACTAATGTAGTCTATATGGTTCGTGGCTACGGTCTTTTGAGCAGACAAAATCTGCCTCTAATTATGAGATGATGTGTTTAATTTAGAAGAAAAACACATCAGTATTCCGTTAAAAATTACCTTAAAAAACTAAATACATTATTTAATGCAAAATATTTTATGGTAATGGTAAAATATATAAAATATTAAATAATTTATAAAATATTTAATCAGTTCATGGTAGAATATATACAATAGGTTATATATACTATATTTATAATAACCTCTATATTTCAGCAAGCGCTTAAGCCAATAGCTCCTATCAGAAATAAGTGTTAAAAATAATCAAAATGGGCCGAATTTTTCTTTATGTGAAAAGTAAGAATTATCTTACCTTGATCATATATCTATATGTTATATTTAAAAAGAGAGTACATGCACTTTTCTGGTCATGAATTACTTAAAAATGATAGAGAAAAGCGCATAAAACGCATTCCTGCAATTACTCATCACATATTTATGAGTTATGCTTGTTCATCTTTTGCTGAATTTATGTGCATTTGAGTGCTTTAAGTTTTATTTGGCAGATACATTTATCCAAAAAAACATTCAGGGTATTTTATGAGGATTTGTGTTCTTTGGGAATTGAATCCATGACCTTCGGCGTTTCAAGCGCCATGCTCCTGCCAGAAGCCGTTTTCATTTTTTATGAAATTAAAAGCAACCACAGCAATTTTTTACAGTGCACTGTACAAGAACGTGAATGCATTTCTTTTTTCCTCTGCTGACAGTCAGAAATGACATAAAGAGCACCGTTATGCATCACTGCACGTTAACAAATATTCCTTCTCAAAGTCTTTATCAAATGGTATTTTCACTTTATCTTAAAATGGAGTCTGAGAAGTGATTGTTTGTGTGTTTTTTGTTGCTCTCTTATCAGTTTGTTTGTTTTAGTCATTTGTCTTCCCGGTTTTGTTATCACAAAGCAATAGATTAGCATAAACCAGCTGGTTGGACGTCATCCCTTGATACAGCCATGTTAAAGAAGGATGTTCGGGAAGCCCTACATGTACTTGGCAAGATAGCAAGGACATATACAGTTGTGGTCAGAATTAATGGCACCCCTGGTAAATATGATCAAAAATGGCTGTAAAAAATAAATCTGCATTGTTTATCCTCTTGACCTTTCATTTAAATAAATTTCAAAAATCGAACCTTTCGTTTAAGTAAATAATTGAAGGGGGGGTAACATTCTGAAATAAATACTTTTCTCCAAAACACGTTGGACACAATTATTGGCACCCTTAGAATTTTTAGAAGTATATTCCCATTAATATTTACCTTTTATAGCACACCAGGGTGACTAGGAACATGAAATTGTCCAGCTATGACTTCTTGTTTCACAGGAGTTTAAATATGAGGAAACACAAAGGCCAAATTCCCTTAATCATCAATCACAATGAGTAAAATCAAAGAATATAATTCTGATGTGCATCAAAAGATTGTTGAGCTTCACAAAATAGAAAGTGGCTGTAAGAAAATAGCTAATAATTGGAAATCCCCCATTTTGACCATCAGGGCAATAATTAAGAAGTTATAATCAACTAAAGATGTTACGCATCTGCCAGGAAGAGGACGTGTGTCTATATTGTCTTAATGCACGGTGAAGAGGAAAGATTGAGTGGCCAAAGACTCTCCAAGGATCACAGATGGAGAATTGGAGAGATTAGTTGAGTCTTGGGGTCAGAAAGCCTAACAAACAACCCCTACATCACCACATGTTGTTTGGGAGGGTTTCAAGAAAAATCCTCCTAGCTCCTCCAAAAATAAACTCCAACATATTTAGTTGTCAGACACGATGTGGTGCAAACAGGGATAAAAAGTACCCCATGCCCACGGTTAAATACACTCCTGGATCTTATATGTTGTGGGCCTATTTTTTTGCTGGAGGTCCTGGACATCTTCTAGCAAATACCAACAGATAAAAAAATCAAAACCTGACCGCCTCTGCTATCTTATAATGGGCCGTGGTTGGACCCCGGTCCCCTAAACTGAACCCTATAGAAGATGAGTGGGGTGAACTGAAGAGAAGAAGCGCCAACATGGATCTGGGAATCTGGGAATCTGAAGGATCTGGAGAGATTCTGTATGGAGGAATGCTCTCTGATCTCTGGTCAGGTGTTCTCAAAACTCATCAGGCATTATAGGAGAAGACTTAGAGCAGTTATCTTGTCAAAAGGAGGTTGCAAAAATTAATTTAATAACAGGGAGCCAGTAATTATGGCCAGCGTGTTTTGGAGAAAAACATTTTATTTCATAATGTGAGAAAAAAATATATTTTTATATAAATGTACAGGCCATGTATAGCCTATATATTGTGTTACAATACCATTTTTCGTGCAGAGCTCAGTTTGTCTTACTCTTAATTGCTTAATGGAAAACACACTCGGTTATATTTCAGCTGTAAGTGCCAAATGCATTAGCTGCGATTCATAATGAAAATGGACACCCTTTCTTTTCTATGTGGGACTCTGGAATGGATGTGGGATTGGGTTAAAGCCGTCTGGTTTGAGTTCTCCCTGTCTTCTGGACTCCCGCAGTGAAAATGAGCCTGGCATTCAATGAATTCAGCAATTATTGTAGAGCTGGACAGTGCTGAGCAAATAAAGCAATAAGACCCGTGAAGCCGTGTTTTACGAATTTAGATCAGATAAGGGGAGTTGTTAAGCACGATGCGGAGCGGAGTTTATTTATTCTTTATTTATTCATTTATTACTCCGCCAAGCAATGTAGTTCCAAAGAGGTTGCCAAGCAACACATGCAGCAACAAAGAATCACAAACAGTTGTTGCGCTTTACTAAAAAATAAAAATAAATAAAAAACAAAAAGCACAGACTAATTATATTAGATTATTTGATAACATTTAATTAATTTCTACATGTGGAACATTTAATGTCCAACAACAACAAAATAGCAAAATAGCAAAATGTAGCTATATTTTAGTAAGAATTATTGGCAGGTTCAATCAATCAATCAATGTTTTGATGACGTTTTACATGCTCTGTGATGACAGGTGCTAAGATGACATCATCACTGCCGAAGTCATTACAAACTGTTTATGGGCTTATGTTTCTTTACATTTGTTATTTATGGTTTTGTGTTTCTGTTGACTATGGTGCAGTCCTTTAGGTTCATTATTCTATAACATTTTATTTATAATAAGTTTAAGATATGCTGTTGCAGTTGATTGCAGATAGGTGCACATATCACAACATGTTATGTCTACTACAGTTTCCCTTTGTTTTTTCTCATTAACCCACACAGAGACAAGTTTTTAGTTCTGCATATCAGTTTGCACTGAGTCAAGTGTATATTTATTTTGGTTTAATTTTGTATTTTTTTCTTTGACGCATCACTGAACATGTTCACCCGGCCCCTACTTCTCCACTGGCATTTAATAAAAATCCTCTTTGGATGATATCTGAGTCCTGAGCCTCTCTACCACCTCCCCCTGGATCTCCACGGGACTTGTAAGACATGCTCTTTATTTGTTTTTCCTTTATCATTACAGACTTTTGTTTTATTTATTTTCATTTGAAGACCCACCGCAGATTCCCTGAAGAATACAATCTCCTGAAGCTTTGCCGGAGAATACATTTTCTTAACCTAAAAAAAGATTTCGGCTGAACTGCTTGTGGAATAAACATTACAAAAGTATTACAATTAAGATTAAACAATTCTAGGCCTTAGATTTGTACTCCGATTAATCATAATTTCATTAGAATTTATGTTGTGATATATGTTTCTCCCTAAACCGGCCAAGGGAAAACAAATCTTAATGTTGATACAGTGACATTCTGTGCTTACAAGGTCATAAACTGTTGCAACAAATTTGAAAGCAAACACTTATCTAAAATGCCATTGTATGGTGTAACGTTAAAATTGAATCACTGGAATAACCAAGCTCATTCATTGAGAACAATAAATAAAATATTATTACAAATAAATAAATATTAATTCAATAAAATATAAAATAAAATAAAATGAATATACTGTGTGTGTGTGTGTGTGTGTACTGTATATTGATACCGATATATATATATATATATATATATATATATATATATATATATATATATACACACACACACACAAGGAAATGCAGTCAGCATACGTGAGCTCCTTCAACACAGTCAATGAAACTTTCGAGTACTAGTCTTTTGACCTTGTTCTTTCCCCCCACAGGGCAGTTAGAGACATAGAGAAACACAAGGGTCAGTGCATATAAAAATAACTGCTGATTCTTGTATAATGACACAAATAAGCGAGAAATGATTTGACCTTTAATGTGGTCAATGAACAAGCTGAACGTTGGAAATTTATAGAACCTTATTGGCATCGTGCCTGGAGTAGTGTGGAGTTTGTTGACGCATTTTCCATTTTTGCATCACTCAGAATGCCTGTGTTTTCTCAAAAAGGCAAGTCTGGAGATCTGCAGAGAAAATCATTGGCATGCATTTCAGGGGGTTTTATCAGATGTTTTAGTTTCTGCAGCACAACATGGAATCTTGAAATAATTTCAATATTTTTCCTACATTAAGATGAGGCGGCAGATGGAGGTCCAGAGCAGATGTCCTATCAAACATTCCTTGGTCGTTGTTAGCAGCGAAAGGATAATTTGCAGCTTAACTATATCAATATTAGTGTTATACTGCTAATGGCTTAAATAACTCCCTAGTGCCTCACCAGCATTCAAGGAAAGCTTAAAATCCATGGTAAAAAAAAAATCTAATATATAAACATAAAAATATAAAACTCAAATGTCTTCATCTACTTTTTACATGTCATGGAATAATGGGATTATTAGAAGAATGTGCTTCGCAAATATATAAAAAAAAAACTTAATTATGATTAGCATGAAAAAATAATGATGCATTAATGGTCTATTTGCCAATGGAATCAGGAAATAAAAAGGTAGTGTTAATTCTTTATTGGCAAAGGCTGTTTTCAGGCTATCATTGCTCTCGTTTATCTTTTGTACAAATAGCATACATCACTTCTGTTTATACTGTGTGTGAAAATCATCTATCACTATATGCACTAGTGTAAACAAGAAGCTATTTGTTGCTATTTACACGTATGGTGTGTCTACCACTATTTACGTCTATAACAAAAAGAAAAGGTTCCAAAAAGGAGTTTTTTCCAGCAATGGTTCATCAAAAAATCTTGCAGTTTGACAGTTCTTACAAGAATACTTTTTAATTAGTTTGTTAAAAAAAATGTAAGTAACCTTTTTGTGATATAAAGAACCTTTAATGCAATGAAAAGTCTCTTAATGGAACCATCAATGCCAAATAAAACAACATTTATTTTTAATATATGATATATATTTATGAATTAAGATACAATAAGATACAACTTTGTCAGTTTACACTGAAATGAACTTTGCATCCATAAGGTCAGCTTCATCAAAATGTGCTGAACACAATATACATAACATACATATACATATATATATAAAATGAACAAAAAAGTACCATATCTTTAGATTAAGTGCATCATGTTTTTTTGCAGTGTTGTCACAGCTTTCTATTGCATGAACATCCAACACGGTGAATGTTTAGTTTATCGTCTGTTCAACAGTCAAAGTTCTTTTGTTGAAGTGTTTCCCATGTTCAAAATGCTCATTAGGAAATAACTTGACCCAGTCAGATTAATCAGTGGCCTTTCCTTTAACACCGCTGTCTTGCTTTCCCTTCAACCTTGATAAGATTGAACCAATGTGGACTTAGTGTGTCCATGAGAAAAAGTGTGAGTGTTCTCAGGGAAGGGTGGGAGAGATATTGTAGATGTTGGACGTGTCCCAAAACACACATGTTAGCAGTCACCACCTCACCAGCATCTATCAGCACCTCAATCTCCATGATGGGTTAATAGAGCTGGCCTTTTACGTAACATCCGACCGTGAAATCTGCACGGCCTTCAGTGGACTAGTTGCAACTTTTTTTCAAACCTTCAGGCTCAGCTAATAATGAAAGAGAAGTTTAGTTTCATTGACATAATTTAGAGTATGTTGCAAAAACAAAACAAAAAATACACTTGTATTTCACAATACAGTCCTACACGATTATTACATTTTAAACTGATGCAATGTAAGATGTTGTATGACAGTTATGGTAGAGATATAAAAATAGCTAAAACTATAACTTTTCCTTAAAAAAATATTGTTAGTTGTTTGAATGCTTGTAAATATGAGTATGTAATTTTGGACACAATGGTGTCTTATGCAGATGAATATTCGCAGTGGGGACAGAGAAAAACAACTGTGACATGAAGGGCGGGATGTGTTCTGGAATTCTAGTCCTGTAATTTTTGTTAATAACTGCTGGGAAAAGCAGAGCTTTCACTTTGCCCCCTGCAGTCAACTTAACATTTCTGTCTCTGTTCTGTCATGCTAAAGCCAGCTTGTGCTATAAGAAACATGTTTTGGTGCCAATACCAACAAGTTTGGGGGCTTAAAGGTGAAAGTGGGCCTCAATCCCTAAAATACTAACATGCTAGCATGCACACTCTAAAATAAACAATGCTGGGTTGTTTCAACCCCAATTTTTGGTCAAATATGGACAAACCCAGCCGTTGGGTAAACCATTTTAATTAATTTTTTTTTGTAATTTGTCCATATTTGACCCAAAATAGGGTTGAAAACAACCCGCTTAACCATAAAACAGGCGTTGTGCACCCACATGATACATATTTTGTAGTCTCTTGTAGGAGGCACGAGAAAGATAGCCTACTGTTGTCAACATCATAGTTGAGTCTGTTTGGAGTATGTGGGTCACATGACTTGGTTCAAATTTTCTGTGCTCGTTTTGTCAGTTTGACCTAAAGCCAACATATCCGTCCGTAGTGCTGGACATTCTGACTTTGTATAAAGTATATATTAATCTGACTTTTTTCTGAAAACAAAAAACAAAATACACCTGCTAATATTAATTGTGAACATTGTCTTAAGATGTTGAAATAGAAAATAAAGTCGTTGATCATGCTGTTATTTACCGCATTTTGAAAAACACAAAGTTTGTGTTTACATAATATGTGAGTAGCCTACTGTATCATTATTTTGTATATTTAAATACACACACATGCATGTCAATTTTTACGATTTTTTTTTACTTTTGCGTCGACAGGAAAGGCTTCAGCCAATCATATAGGCCTACTGTGAGTGGATTGTTTATTTGATTGCATGTAAACATAGCCCCTGATGATTTTAAAGGGCACCTATTATGACATTTAAAATGTTCCTAATGTTGTTGTGGGAGTCCCCAACAACAGTTTTACATGCATGCAATGACAAAAAACACTTTTGTTTTCGTATAATATGCATTTATTTTTACCTGATTTGCTCACCGACTCCCAAATGATTCGTTCAACGACTCGTTTTTTCCAAACCCCTCCTCCTTTGCGCGACGCTTATCTGCGTTGATTGGTCAGATGACCCAGCAGTGTTTACAGAGATAATACTTATTTTTTAACACGGAGTACAATGATGCTTTTATCAATTAAATCGTGTTATAATAATGATTATAGTCCCACTGCTTTGTAGTTTGTAGTAAAAAAAAATAAAATAAGATAAAATAATTTAATGTTATGTTAGCGAGCATATCCCAGAGTTCATATTGTAAAAGCACAATCAGTCTTTGTTTGCGTTAGCCTGATGCATAAACATAACGTTTTTACACACAAAAAAATGCAGTTACGTTACTACGAGGTATTACTTATTCTTTAAGACAACTCCGAAAACAACGACACTTATCTCAATACAATTGTCATTGAAGACCTAGAAGCTAAACGGTGCTTACACAACAAACAAAATAATTATTAAGCATGCTACATAAAAACATAAAAGCAACAATTATTAATAACACTTACAGGTTGTGATACGGAGGAGGAAGCTGATGCAAATACACTTGGAACTGAACCTTCCCTCAATATCAGCCGCTCGCGAATCCAAGTTTGATTGCATTTAAGTTGGTAAAGCAATCGTCTTCAAAATGGCGCGAACAAAGCACAAGGCTCGGACTATACTTCTGTGGTATAGTGAATTGTAGCCACTTAGTCTTCAAATGCTCCTCCTTGGGCAGATGAAAAAAGTTGTCTTTTGAGTCGCACTTCAGAACACAGCGTCTCGTCGCCATGATGTTTTCCCTGCTGGCCTTGGAGCGCAATAAGTGGGGCGTATCGTATTCAAATAACTTGACAAGTTGACGTCATCTAGTCAGAGAAAAAGCTTCCGTCTTCTAACGATTCATAAAAATGACTCAGAGTCGACTCTCACTTTTGAAAGACAATAACTTTATATACGGTGCACTTTCATATTTTCAAACTTTGCAGGATGTTTTTGTTCACTTAGATCTATGTTACACACTACATGAAAGGTACATTTCAAAATTCCATAATAGGTGCCCTTTAAGAGCTCACAAGCAGACTGCCAGACGCTGCTCCGGACCGATTGGTTCCTCTTCCCTGAAGTTTGTGGTTTGTCTCGTCAGATGCAGATGCAGATGCACTGTCTGAAGGAGCTCCTCAAATTGTCCCACAGACATCCGAAAGTAAGTGCGGACCCGGCCATGATAAAGTTTTAGCTCCAATAGCTCGATCCTGTACAAGATTAGCATAGCTACTCCCCTTCAGACTCTCTGTTGTTTAAGATTGGGGTGAACCCAAAACCTTCTTTTCTGTATTTTAAAGGAAATGATGATGAAGTATCCATGTTTTCTCAGCTGTCGGCGCGAAAGTTTTGGAATGTTGAAAACTCTGAACGTCGCAAATTCGCGTCGCGGCTGATGTGAATGGTTTTGACGCGAACTATTCGCTCGCGAAATATTCGTTTTTTCGTTACGCATTTCGGGTGTGCAAGGGCCTTACGCTTCAACCCTGATCAAACACACCTGAAAAGTCTAACTAAAGTCTTCAAGGTTACTTAAGTTGTATCATAAATCCCATTGATTGATTAGGGATGGAGCTAATGCCTGCAGGAGAGTGGACTTCAAGGGGCTAGAGTTTCCCACAACTGAGGGTTGAAGACGAAACTGTTTAGCAGTGAAAAAAATATAAGAAATGTATATACATTTTAGGACACTTAGACATGTCATGCATGCAGCATATAGCATATTACATATTTTTTTTGCATCAAACAAATCACAGAAACATTGATGCCTTTGGTCCTTTTTTATACCCTAATAGGGCAACATATTCTAGGAGACAACTCATAAAATCCTAACTATTTCAAATATTTGAAAAATTAATTTGGTATGTTTTACTTAAGTCCAGTTGATATTAAAAATTACATGAAATATTTTTTTTATTATCATTTTCCACTCTAGCCGCCTTCAGTGTTAATTTATATTGTCAATCACATAAATACAGGAACTTTGTGGTAAAAATATTAAGCGTATGTACAATTTTCATACAAAATATGCTAAATAAAAAGGATAGTTTTGTAAAAAAAACATGTATGCACACTGAAATTTACTACAGAAATACAGTACAGGTGAAACTCGAAAACGTAGAAGATCGTGCAAAAGTTCCTTTATTTCAGTAATTCAACTTAAAAGATGAAACTAATGTTATTATATAGACTCATTACATGCAAAGTGAGATATTTCAAGCCTTTATTTGTTCTAATTTTGATGATTATGGTTTACAGTTTATGAAAACCTTTTCACAATATTCTAATTTTGAATTTGGGGTTTTCATAAGCTGTAAGCCATAATCATCAAAATTAGAACAAATAAATGCTTGAAATATCGCACTTTGCATGTAATGAGTCTAAATATAATATATTAGTTTCAGCTTTTAAGTTGAATAAATTAATTTTTGCACGATATTACATTTTTTTTTAGTTTCACCTGTATATACTGAAGAGTTTCACTTGCATTTTCCATATTGATCCATAATTCGACTGTACTGATTCACGATTTAACTCTTATTTATTTTAGTTTCCCAGAAGGGCTTCAGGTCAGACGGATTTTGAGTCATGGAGAACAAGACCACAGCTGCCAGTATTTTTCCATTGAAATCTGCCATTTTTTGCTTGACCGAAAGATGTTTAGCATTTACATATCAGCAGGTCGTGGTGATGCCAAATCATCAGTGTAATTAGTGAGATGACTATCAGATGTTACATCATCATTTGAGAAGGTCAATGTTCATATCAGAGATCAAGGAAGAGTGTATACCGTGCCAGAAATAAAGTCAGAAAGAGTCAGTAATTGTTTTAGTCTTGCACTAGGGGATTATGGGTAGAATAGGATAATTGTTTGTTTATTGAGAATTTAATTAGAAAATCCATTGAGACAGCAGATGAGGTTTGGTATTAGCTAATGATGATGTTACGGTAAGTTATCATCTGTCAACCGTAGAAACTGTTTTATTAATCTGTCAGAGGGGGTTTCTGCATGAGAATAAATATGTGTGTGTGTGTGTGTGTGTGTGTGAGACGAGAGAGAGAGAGAACCAGAAACAGAAACAATTAATTTAGTTCTTCACGCTTTAATATATCACATTTAGTGAAACATAAGGTATGGATAACTTTTTGGGCGGGCTGATCTCTCGCATAATGTACCGCTAATGTTTTTCCCGGCTGATCCTGGACTGTGGATTTTGGAATCAGGGACATGGGCATTGTAATTGCCTCTTTAAAGATGTTTTATATGGCATGGCTTGTGGGATTACTAATAGGCCTACCAAATATTTGCCCTTGTTCTTTTAACCAATAAAAGCAATGTTCAGTGTTAAGTTAAGCATTGCATGCTGTTGATTGTTGGAAAGTACTAGTCCCTCACTGTTAAAACATGCCAAAAATTGTGTTTACAGCAGTTTTAGTTTATATTATTATTTATAGTGTTTATTAAACGGTTTATTATATATTTTGAATTCAATTTTATTTTTATATTTTCATTTCAATTTTAGAAAGTTTATGTGCTTTTGCTTTTTTTTTTTTAGTTTTTGTTATTTCTTAAAAGTATATTTAAAAGTATAGCTGTAATTTATTATGTATTTATTATTTCCGTTTTTGTCGCCTTATTTTATTTCAGTTATAGCTCTAACTCTAGCAAGAGTTCTCGTTTTCAAAAGTCCCCGTGTAATCAATAATTTTTTAACCAAAAATAATATTTAAAGTTTTTTTTCCTATGGAAAAAAACTTCTTCATGCCTTAAAATAGCTTGATGTAACTACAACCCTTGCCTCATTTAGTAGGCTATATGCAGGAACCATGAATATGCTAATTAGCCCCGTCTCCATGGCGAGCTCAGAGATTCACTTGGCCAACTGAGGTAAACGCTCCATCGTTGTTCATAACGTCGGACACATATACGACAATTCATTATTAGCCTTTTGCTTGACTGTGTTATCAAACAGCTAATGGTGTTGCTAATGTTACACAAACTATGTTCCCGTTCACCCATCTCGGTCTGCCTCCAATCATCAGAACGCTTTGAAACAACTCAGAACATCAGTGGAGAAAGGCATGTTGTTCATCATAACATCGTAATATACATCATACACCCACTCAATTGCTAAATCTACAGATGTTTCACATCAAAAATTTTTTACAGGTATAACCTGGCATCTGTCCAGACTCCCCCTGCTAGTTCGCTGTTAATGATATGCTAAAGCCCACCGGCACATTGACCTGATTGGTTACAACAAGGTACTAGTTTGTGACGTCAGAAACTCACCAGCGATTTCAAAACGCGTTTTTAAGACTGTCTTTTTTTTCACTGCAGTTTTAAGGAGAAAAATAGTTAGCATATGGTGAATGGTGCTGACTTATGAATTTGCACGGGGGCCTGTCTTAAACCATATTAAAAATAGGGGAGAGCCGGGACGATTGAAACGCGTGACGGATGCAACATTGAGAATTCCTTGAAAACCAGTCACGTACGTCAAATTTTGTCAGCAAAGCTGTCCCCGGCTCTCCCCTACCACATAGACATATAAACCGCATTAAAAAATGTAAAGTTTTTAAAGCTTAGACTTTAAGCTTTTTAAGCTTATAGTGATATAACTACACCGAGAGGGTAATCAATGGAACAGATTCAGTTGTGTGGAACTTATTAACAAACATGGAAAATAACTAGGGAACATAGGCAGGCAAAACAGGGACTTAACACAGTAACAAAAAACTGAACGGCATGTTAAATATAGCCTATAGACTCAAATATACTTTATAATCAAACTATCATAACATTGTAAATTTAGTTACATCATCTGTCGACATGATGCCAGTGCAGATGCTTTCTTTACTGCTGTTTTCTCACCATTGTCATTTTTGTTGTGTGTTTATTGAGAGGAAAGCACATATTTACATATTCATCTAAACGTCGCTCTCAGGAGCGTGGATGGCGTCGGGATGTTTGTCTTAACAGTATATCGCTGCAAAGGTATTTCCAAATTCTTTTGACAATCACGTTTAGTCTCTTGTACGTTACTTAAAGCTGCAGTCCGGCACTTTTTTGTGTTTAAAAATATCAAAAAAGACATTTTTGAAAAAAAACTTAACTAGCCAGTGTTCAAAACTATTTGCTTTCCTTACCTCGATTCAAACGGTAAGCTTGTAATAATGATTTTAATTCCAGTGGTACTGGTGGATTTCCGCGGGAATTTCAAGCATGTCTTTGCGTCATTACGTCACTTCTGTACACATAGAGAATGAGTCCCGGCTAGTCGGATATAGCGTGTGTGGATGATGGTGGAGATTTAGTTTAGCACTTGGTATGGTGGATCCCGAAAGTTTAAAGCGACAATCACCAGGGACAACTGGAGATTCACCAGTTGTAAAACCCAAAAGATATCGGACTTCAGAGTGGCTACAGAAAAAAAGAGACTGCAACCGAGCCCATGCTAAAACAAGGATATACATCGACAGGGCTTTTGAAAGGTGGCGTGAACTCCGTGTTTTGAAGGGGTTCAAAATGTATGTGAATAAAATTTGATTATATTACAGTTTTAAATAAGCATTTGATTACACATACGTGTGTGTTTTTTATTTCAAAGAGAAACAGTTATAAGGAACATTAATTTGTTGGTATGACAATTAGAATTTATACTGCACAGAAATAAAAACTGAACTACAGGTAGCCCTAATACACATTAAATGTAGTCACGCAATAATGATGTAGTTAACATTAATAATTTGAGAACAAAATATATTTTTCACGTTTTGACGTGATATAAGCAATCGTTAGATTTAATCAGCATGATATGGCCTACTGCAATGCTTTCCCCCACCCCCCCGAATTTGGTCAGAACAAAAGTGAATGTTACTTACTTGTTCAGATGACATTTACCGATGCAAATTATAATGTTGGTTATACACTTTCAAAAAGTATACTCTGACATTGCTGATGACAGTACAGTATCCACAGTGACGCGGGCAGCGACAGGTTCTCCTCAACTACATTGTGTTCATCCGCGCTGTTTCATGCCGATTTACTACCCACGCACAGTTAATAATTCCGCGAATAACTGCAATTGCAGATTTCGAACAGAGATGGCGACAAAGAGGAAAAACGTCGGACTGCAGCTTTAAGCACGAGCAATAAGTTGCTGGCTGCAGTTCACTTAACGGCCACCGGTGTCGCTAATAACAAGGGTTTCTTATTTTACATATAACCCCTTTAACAATAAAAACACTGGTTTACGGTAATGTACGTAGAATATGAGTCTAGGGGGCAGAACATTGTACTGGAATAAATGTTATAATACAGATTTTTGTAAAGTTCAACCACAAAAATTTCAATTGTTTATAGTCTATGCAAACTTACATGCAATTTTCAACTCCTGTAATCATGTAAAGCCAATAAACTTCACATGATCCGCTCAATGATAACAAAAGGGACTGTTTACTTACTGTAAAGGGAAATCCAGCCACACACACTGTTTACACATAACTAGAAGTTCTAAAACAGCTGTGCAACTACTAAAATGATGATATGAAGTTCCCACACTCAAATAACACAGTTTTAGAAGAACATTTTCAGTGCACTGCTTCTTTTTAACCCTCTTTAACCCCTTAGGCTAAAGTGCATTTGAGGGACACAACAAAATTTTCAGTGCTAAACATCACATATGCTACCGATAGAGCTTGAATCGACCCCGAAACATTCTCTTCAAGATTGAGAACACACACCAATCCCTGCATTAACAATTCAGCCAACTTGTGACTGATCTAAGAGGCCAATGAAACATTTAACAGGACATTACAGCAAGAGTTATAGTAACTAAAGAGGCCCTTGGTGGAAGATACAGGAGGCCGTAGATACTCTCAGACGTCACTTCATTAATCTTCATAGTTGTAAATCTGCGGTTATTTTCTGGTAGCTGTCAGCAGAGGCACTTGAAGCGACTCGAGCAGTGGCATGACTTTATTTTGAGGATGGGCTGTTTATCACAAGCTCACAGTGTGGCACAGGCCGATTAACCCTGCAGAGGGGTTTATAGTTCAGGGTGGTAAAGGGGATTTGTGAGCTGTGTGTTTACGGATATTGATGCCTTAAAGAGCTGCCATCTCTGTTTGTAATTGCCTTTTTTTCTCATGCACAAGGACATCTGAGGGTTATGCACACATGCATGCCAGTCACACATAATGTGCTATTGTCAGTGCCTTAAGTGGATGATTTCTACATTTCTTTACACAAAGATAGACATGAAGACCGGTTTAGTGGTTTGGTTTCACAAGTGCACTTCCTGTTGCAACATCTTTCACAATAAATAAAGTGTATGCTTTAGTGTCCAGCAACAGGCTGTTTTGAGATCTTAAGGTAATCATAAGGAAGGAGTATAAAAGACACTGCAGATAGCATATGGGAAACAAGTGTATCACTAAATGAGTTAACAGGACGTGGGTAGGGAAGGAAAGTAAAGCAAAAGTTTGGTGAAAACGTAATATGTCATTTTCTGTATGTAATTAATCTATACATTACATGTTGCACTTGGCACGTTATGTTTACCAAAATGCTCAGATTGGTTATTTTTTCCTTTTTGCATCACAGTTTTTCACCATGACTTGCTTTATGCAGTTTTGGTGCCAAACATGTGATTTTCATTTCACGGGGCAAACAGATCCCCCTTGGGTTTATTGATTACACTTTACAAAAAGTTGATTTTGAGGAAATTACTCTTAATCGTGCCCCAATTGCACTCTGCGACTATCAGGCAGGCTTAGAAATCTCAACTGCTTTCACAGAGCAATCATGCAACATTTATGCAAATATTTCATTTCTCATACAAATCGTCTTCCCAAATTGAACCATAGAGTTGCGACTATGCAGTGCAGACTAAGCCAATCTAAGTATGACTATAGCACTAGGCCTACCAACATAGTCTACAGCATAGAAATTCATTCAATCAGTTTTTTTTTTTTTTTTTTCTACCAGAAAGACTCGGGAGAATAAATACTGTGATAATTAAACATTTATTAACAGCCCAGCAAGCAATCAAGTTCTTTGGAGTAGGCCCCGTCCGTAGCTTGCAATCCGAGGGTCCGGACTCTGCATATCCTGCCTGAAGACGAAAGCAGGGGTGCAGCGCGACCCCATGCGAGGTATGGGAAGGGGGCCATCCTGGTGGTGGTGGTGGGGTGGGATGGAGGGAAGGGGGTCATCCTGGTGGTGGGTGGGGTGGATGGAGGGAAGGGGTCATCCTGGTGGTGGTGGTGGGGTGGATGGAGGGAAGGGGTCATCCTGGTGGTGGTGGGGTGGATGGAGGGAAGGGGTCATCCTGGTGGTGGTGGGGTGGATGGAGGGAAGAGACCATCCTGGTGGTGTTGGAGGAGGATGGAGGGAAAGACCCATCTTGGTGGTGGTGGGGTGGATGGAGGGAAG
Source organism: Phoxinus dragarum (assembly GCA_033366665.1). Lineage (NCBI taxonomy): Eukaryota > Metazoa > Chordata > Actinopteri > Cypriniformes > Leuciscidae > Phoxinus > Phoxinus dragarum. The sequence goes on along the minus strand of JARPMJ010000984.1, from coordinate 46,911 downwards.
AGACCATCTCTGGTGGTGTTGGAGGAGGATGGAGGGAAAGACCCATCTTGGTGGTGTGGTGGGGTGGATGGAGGGGAAGGGGCCATTCTGGTGGTGTTGGGGGAGGATGGAGGGAAAGACCCGTACTTGGTGGTGGTGGGGTGGAGGGAGGGAAGAGACCATCCTGGTGGTGTTGGAGGAGGATGGAGGGAAAGACCCATCTTGGTGGGTGGTGGGGTGGATGGAGGGAAGAGACCATCCTGGTGGTGTTGGGGAGGATGGAGGGATAGACCCGTCTTGGTGGTGGTGGGGTGGAGGGAGGGAAGAGACCATCCTGGTGGTGTTGGGGAGGATGGAGGGATAGACCGTCTTGGTGGTGGGTGGGGTGGATGGAGGGAAGAGGCCATCCTGGTGGTGTTGGAGGAGGATGGAGGGAAAGACCCATCTTGGTGGTGGTGGGGTGGATGGAGGGAAGGGGCCATCCTGGTGGTGTTGGGGAGGATGGAGGGAAAGACCCCGTCTTGGTGGGTGGTGGGGTGGATGGAGGGAAGAGACCATCCTGGTGGTGTTGGGGTGGATGGAGGGAAGAGACCATCCTGGTGGTGTTGGGGAGGATGGAGGGGAAGGGGTCATCCTGGTGGTGTTGGGGAGGATGGAGGGAAAGACCCGTCTTGGTGGTGGTGGGGTGGAGGGAGGGAAGAGACCATCCTGGTTGGTGTTGGGGAGGATGGAGGGAAAAGACCCGTCTTGGTGGTGGTGGGGGTGGGATGGAGGGAAGAGACCCATCCTGGTGGTGTTGGGAGTGGATGGGAGGGAAGAGACCATCCTGGTGGTGTTGGAGGAGGATGGAGGGAAGGGGTCATCCTGGTGGTGGTGGGGTGGATGGAGGGAAGGGGTCATCCTGGTGGTGTTGGGGAGGATGGGATGGAGGGAAGAGACCATCCTGGTGGTGTTGGGGAGGATGGATGGAGGGAAGAGACCATCCTAGTGGTGTTGGGGAGGATGGAGGGAAAGACCTGTCTTGGTGGTGGTGGGGAGGATAGAGGTTAATGGAAGCGTCAGCATCTGCGAACTCAGACATGTGTAAGTACCGATCTTTTATACCACAAGTATAAGAATATGATTGATTAAATGAGAAGGTAATAGGTGACGTAACCAATTGAGTCTTCCAGGCAGAACTTATGCTAAAACTTTCATTTCAGATGTGTTGTTTATTTCCCAGACAAGTCAATGCACATGAAACCATTGTTTGGCACAAGAAGCGTCCCAATTCTCAAATGTTTACCTCCATTCCAAGACAAAGCTAAAAAAATTTTTTGTGAAATCACAGTGATATTCTGTGAGAAACTGTGATCCTTTTCTGCATTGGGAATAATTTTATGAAGCCATTATTTTAAAAGTTTACTTTTAAATGTTTTCCTGCAATTTCCGAACAGTGCTTCCCTTTAATATCTGAATATTTCCTCTCATAAGACAAATGGATGAGCGAAATATCCCCTGTGGTGTATTTTGTGGGCCTAAAAGCCAATGACATCGTGATATAGCTGCTAAAGAACATTTGTCTCTGTCAGAGATTCCTCACTGGAGACCAAATGAAGTCATTAGTCACTGCAGTACTTAGTCCATTTACAGCTTTTAGCGAAAACGGAAACAAAAACTGAAGATGTGGTATATTGGTTAAAAGATTGCTGGTTCAATCTCCAGTCACCACTGTGCAAAACACATCACCTCAGGTTGCTCCAGGGGGATTCACTCACAATGTAAATGTTTCATTGGCCTCTTAGATCAGTCACTGTTGTGACACTTGCTTTTGGACAAAAGTGTCTGCTAAATGTCCTTGTATTGTGTGAAACATGTAATTGACTATGCTTGAATACCTTTAGTTTCCAAAGTACTGAATTGTAGCACATTCATCCAAGCACTGTTCATTTGCTTTCATTTCCCCTCCAGATTTATAGTGGATAAATACGACTCTAAGATAGATTTCACACACATAATGACCAGAGGAAAGTGCTTGGGTGATGGCCTGCAGTTTTGTGGTATGAAGATGTGGTCCGGTTAATGAGGACAACGAAAGCCTCAGCAAATGCCTGATGTCAGCAAACTGTAGAAAGATGTTCAGAAATTTAAGTCAAAGGATCAAATGCAATTTTTTTGCAAACTTAAATGCACGTGCATGTTCTAAACCCAGATGATTGTTTTATTGCTCAGAAGTTGCTCTTTCATAGCTTAGTAGTTCTCAGTATGGTTATATAAAATATCAAGTAAGTAAGCACAGTTTAAGAACACCCTGAAACGCCTCGATTGAGTTTTCTTCCAGGAACAAAGGGCATAGAATATATGTTTTTTTCTTCAGTTTTTTTAGGATTGTTTTGTAATCTTCTGTTGTTTTAAGAGAACATTGGACCTATATTGTAATCTAAAACCAAATCTTTATGCAGTTCTCATTCCGGAAAGCCTGCAGGAATGGTGGGAAATCAAATTCTGGTGCATGTTCATTATCACAGATGATCCTGCAAATCTTTTCCATGAGACCACAATTGCCTATGGTGATAAAACAAATTGCTTGATGTGCGCCAGATGACTTGGAACTCGTGTTGAGATCTCAGAGAAATAACGTGTTGATCTGACAGTGAAAAACAAGTGACCAGATGTTTTTTGCATGCATTTTAAATTTTGAAACCACCTCTCTGGGTCATGTTCTTCAAAAACACGGGCTCATGTCCATCAAACACAACCCTGATGGAAGCAGCACAATGTATGTGGAAATTGGTGTATGCTGTATATATTAATTTCTTGTGTTTTATACCCAAGCTGTTTTGCATTGTGCAGGTTTATTTTTATAGAAAGGTATTTAACATTGACATCATGTGATTATTTCTTTCTCTGAACGTTTAAAAGAGATGACGCAAAAGCGACCAACCATTTCAGTCGCGACAGGATGGTATTTGCTGTGCTTTTCCATTTAGTGCCAAATTAGGTTGGTTGGGAAAAGAGGTCATTACCAGGAGAAAAATGAAAGGTCTGTTGTTAGGTTCACTTGATTGCCCTGTTCCAGTTATGGCAAACTACTGAACTCTTCAACACTTTTTGGCTTTATGTGTGCGAGAAGTTTTGTATACATCCTTTGGTATTTTCATTTTTTTTAAAGGGGTGGTAAAATGCCCTTTTCACAAGATGTAAAATAAATCTCTGATGTCCCCTGAGTGTGTGTGTAAAGTTTAAATATCCCACAGATATTTTTGTAAAGCATGTTAAAGTTGTCACTATTTGAGGGTTTACAAAAACGCACCGTTTTGTGCCTGGACCTTTAAATGCAAATGAGCTGCTGCAGAGGGCGGGTGTTTAAGAGCTTGTGTGTTAGCCATGGTGTTAGCAGCTGCGATTACCTCACGCTGACACACTAAAATCCAGTAGTATGTTCCTGCACAACCGGAGGCCTCAGTTTCAGGACCCTAGTTTTTTGTGACAGCGCCACCTACCGAACTGGATTTTTATAGTGGCGGCAGCGGTTTCAAGACTGTATTCTAGTATTTAGTTTGTACATAACACTATCAAGATCCACCTATTATCTTAAGTCTGGTTAGAAAACAAACAAACAAAAAACTATTTCTGTGAATTATTTTAACAAATAAGATTATGGAATAGAAAAACTCCTGCAGCAGGTGGATTAGAGCAACAAGTAGCACCATGCTACATGACACACTTTAAAAGATTAATATTACACTTTTACTTAAAGCTCACTTTAACCCACCATCGAGTATTTGTATCATATTCCGGTCACGGTTTAAAATGGTTTTAAGTAAAAAAAAAAGATGTTCAAATATGTTATATTTAGCATTTTATATGCAGCTAATGGCTACCCCTTGCTTAGCATGTATAAACATTCTTTATTCATATGAAAATTCCCCAAATCACACGAAAATCACACACAAACCACAATACTCGAAATCGTGCATTTATTATCTTCTTGTTTGAGGTGAAGAGATGTGTCTTTAGCTTTGTTGTCACGGTCAGAATGAGGAAGTGTACACAGGACGCATTTTAATTTTTATTTTTTTACTGTTAAAAGAAGAATTACACAGGATATTGTGTACCTGTATATTGCACGTATGTGAACACAAATAAACCTGAGAAGACGTGAATGACTGCTTTATGTGTGATGATTTCTATTCAAAATAATGAACGTTACAGATTATTAATTAATCACAAGCAGTGGTCAAATATCAAAGCTGGAGTCTTAAATCTTTCTAATGATGCTCAGTTTGTCCAAATCATGAGTGTGATGTTTTAACGAGTAATGAATGTTGAACAACAATAATCTTGCTGACTGTGATCTTTGCCGCGAAAGGGAGAAAGGGGTTAAATTTGTGTTTTTGTCGATCCAGTTCGGTAGGTGGCGCTGACACGAAAAACTAGGGTCCTGGAACTGAGGCCTCAGGTTGTGCAAGAATACCCTTCTCCTAAAAAGACAGAAACTGTTCTGCCTTTAAAGGGGTCATGACATGTTTTTTTTAATTTTATTATTATGTTCCCTTAGGTGCAATTATAGTATTACTATAGTTTTTTTTACAAAAAACTTTTAAAATGTAGTGATTTATGACCTTTTCCCACCCTGTTTCTCATCCTCTGATTCAAACAGTCTGTTTTGGGGGTGTTTCCCCTTTAAGAGTTCAGTGTTAACGCCCACTGTTATGATTGGCTAACGTCAGTGCCTATGCATCAATTATTAACGCCCCCAGCCAGAACATTTGCGGATTCGGCGTATTTAAAAAGTCGTTTTAAAGTTTAAAGTTTTAAATACATTACTTACAGTTTGCGTCGTCGTTGTTGAGCCCAGAATAGTCGGCACGGACTTATCTTTGAGCAACAGTTTTCTGACAAAGCCAGCATCATTTTGGGATTTGTTCTCAAAACAGTCATCCTTCAAATGTATAGAACAGACGCTTAAAACTAACACTGCCGTGACTGAGTTGTCCGCAAAAAATAAAGTGCATCCATTTTTCCCTGACGTCTGGATCTTTCTGCAGCGTATTCAAAGATGTTGTTTGTCCACAGCCAGGAACAGCACATCTGCGGCATCGTAATTTCCCTGTACACAGACCCACTCGCTGTCCGTCGACTGAACACTTGTGAGGCGCGCAGCGCGCGGGCGCGACAACGATACGAAATGAGTTGTCTTGCGCTTAAAGCGTAGTTGCCTTGTGCTGGAGGCGGTCATATGCAAACGCTGGTACGTCACTTCTCGTACCGTGACGTCACTTCTTACCATGGATCCAGAACGAGCTGTATTTAGAGCTTGATTAAATAAATGATTCGTTTATAATGGGGGGCTAAAACTTGCAGGACGTTTTAATGGAACAAAGACCTCTTATATACCAAAAGATCAAGGCAAATTTGGTTTCTCATGTCATGACCCCTTTAATGTTAAAACGGAGTCAGACAAAGATGGAGAGACTCAAGAAGAAGTGACAACATGTAGAAGCAACAGGACGTCTCTGAATGGTTAGTTGATGAATTTATGTTGCTGATGTGGAGTTAACTATCTTCAATTAGCATATTCTGTCATGGGAATCTATAAATCGCTCGTATAGGAACTGTTGTGAGATGAACACAGAGTGACTTTCTATTGCATGTGAAAAGATGGATGCTAAAGTTTGAGCTGACTCACAAATGTACTCTTATGCAACAACTTTTCCTCTTCTCAACATGGACTGCATGTTCAGGGGGCGGGGTTTATGTACAATTTAGGGTTGGTGATGTCACTAACCCCGGAGGAATGTCGTGTAGTTCCTACAAGCCGTTTGTTGTAGTCCTTTTCTTTAAAAGCAAATATCTTCCTTTGCTTTGAACTTTGAGCGTCGTAACTTTGCAGATGTTGTTTATGCTCAAACAGCAACATTACACACGAACTAAAGTTAGAAAAGTGAAATCATTACCACCCCAAGGAATTGCTCTTTTATGGTAAAAATCACCTCTAACATGTATTCCTGGAACCAGTGGGGTCAGATTCAGAAGAAATTTAAGATAAATTCCAAGAAGTTCATGAGAATCAAGGAAAACATCTTGCAGTGCTGTTTGCTGGAACGACCTTTGTTCAGTAATCAATGTGCTCTTTTTGTTGGGTTTCAATTGTATTTATAGGAAAAAAAAGATCCGAGGCTCTACATTTTTTAAAAGCCTTTATTCAAACAAAATGATTTACTATGACTGAAGACATTTTAAGAATAATGAACAATCTCAAGAAACAAATAGCATTCTTAAAGTGTTCTTAAAATTCCCCAAAAAACTTTGGGAATGTAATATTTTGTATTCTTATAAGAATGTTTTGTGAATCTGGTTTCATATTCCAGACCTGTCAGATCATTATAAACGCTCATTTAATTGGAAATATTGGACTATCATTATCATCTGAGGAGGTCAGACTTTGATCCACTTCATGAATAACTAAAATACTGTTAAAATCTGCTATTCATATTTGATTTCTGTCACCTTGAATGAGGTTGGAAATCAAGCAATGAGATCTAAATTATAATGAGTAATTTAAACGAGATTTTATTGATTTCACATTTAACACTACATTTTCAACTGACAGGTCCATGGCGCCCTGTCCATTTACTTGCCAAGTGTCTCAAAACCTTGTGAACTGCCTGCGTCGTCATGATGTCCAACAGGCGCCAATGATGCCTAAAAAGTATTGTGCTGCCTTCCTAAAAAGAATATTGTCATCAACTTTTAATATTTGATGCGTAACGCGTTCATTATGTTTAAAAAATGTTCCATGCATCCATGACGCCACAAAAACCGTGAGACACAGTGACGCTTCATTATTTAAGGTGCGCAGGAGACAGTCTCGCGCACTGAGCGCTATAAATACAGCAGCGCGCGCGGGTTACGCCACACATCGCGCGGATCTCTGTGTGTTTTAATCTACTTTATATTCACTTACATTGGACTTTTCTCAGGCTACAGATACTACAATACTATTAATACCACTGAATGTGTTATTAAGACTACAAAGACACTTCGCATTGGAATAAGTTTTTCCGCCTCAGGAATAAGTATCTCTCCAGACTAAGTGGATGATGGGAGCCTGATATCGCCTTTCGATTCTCAAGGACTGTTTGTTTAATGTATTCGCCTGTGTTGTTAAATGTTAAAAGATGTTCAGGTGGAGTGATGCTGCTTTGGATAATCTGAAACGCGAATCAAATGGTAAATATTTCTCTAATTTGTCTCCTTAAAATTGAAATGAGCATAGAGACAAGCATTGGTCATTTCTTATTGCTATATGAAATATTAAAATGGCAGAGAAAGAACTCCAAGCTAAATTGTAGACTTATGGCTGGTACTGTGTTCTGAACCATTGCAATGCAATTGCATGTAGGCTATATTGTTATAATTGTATGGTTGTTGTGTGTGTATTAATCTACCTGGTCTGACCCATGTAAATACTTTGGTGTAATCAGTTTAATTTATACATTAAATAATATTGTTGAATAAAAAAAACTGTTCATTGCGGTTTAGACTACTTGAAGCACATTTTTACTTTACCTGACTTTTTACAGTGTTAAATATTACTTATATTTTTGCTATCACTGTCCTCCAAACAGTTGTTTAGTTGTCGTTGCGGTAAAAGGTCAGAAGTGTTGAAATTTGTACTGCACTTTTTTTGCTTTCTCATGTAAAGAGGAAATTGTGAAAAACAATGTTCCTATTCACTAAAGTTTTCTAAAAGGTGTGTCAGTGTATAATTTCGGACCTCTGGACATAACTTCCCTCAATTAATGTTTGTGCTTAAAAAGGAAAAATAAACAGCGTAAACAGGAAGGCATGTAATCACTTGCTTGTTAAATGATTGAATGGCAAATCGCGGAGCATTGTGGCCAAAATCAACAGTGCATCACTATTTTTACATCTTAGTTTGCTGCTTGTCTGCTAATGAAGCTAATGGTTTTACTTTATTTGGGAACACTTTATTTTACAGTGTCCTTGTTACATATGTTACATGTACTTGCCATAGTAATAACAGTAAATTATGCATAATTACATGCTAAATTAACCAAACCAAAACCTAATCCTGCCCTAACCCTATGTTGGAAATTATTATTACTCAGTACTTAAATATATAATTGCACTGTAACAACACACCTTAAAATAAAGTGTAACCCTTTATTTTAAGGTGACATAGTTAAATTTTACTTTAAGTGTGGAGTACTATTAATTAACATGTACTTTCTTAAATCTATAGAGTTATGGTTAGGGTTTGGTTTATTACTTGTAATTATGCATAATTTACTGTTATTTCTATAGTAACATGTATTAACATACATCAACCGAAAATAAAGTGTTACCAAGCTGGTTTGAATCTTACAAACTCAGCTTTCCACTTCTTTCCTCTTTTCTCTTTAGCTATGTGTCTCTAAGGTCAGTGGTGCTCGTCCCATAGCCTGGAGATGTTCAAACACTGCAACAGTTCAGACGTTTTGGATGTAGCGCTCAGCAATCAGACCCAGCAGATGTTGGAACCGCTGCCCTGCGAGGAAAACGTGACCTCAACCAACCCCACGGCAGCGGGCCTGTCGATGACACTGGGCATCGTGTCCAACATCATAGCTCTGGTCATCCTGGCTAAAGCGTACGCTCGCCTGCAGAAGCGCTCAAAAGCCACGTTCCTGCTGTTTGCCAGTAGTCTGGTGGCAACGGATCTCGCCGGTCATGTTATTCCGGGTGCCCTGGTTCTGCGCCTTCACACTGCCGGGGGAATTTGTAACCATCCTGATGCCACCTGCCATTTCTTGGGTGGCAGCATGGTGTTCTTCGGCCTGTGCCCGCTGTTTCTCGGGTGTGGCATGGCGGTCGAGCGGTGCATGGGTGTGACGCGGCCTCTCCTGCATGCCCGCGTGGTTTGCACTGAACGCGCTAAGGTGGTGCTGGTGATGATATGGTTTTTGGCTTTAACAGTAGCACTGCTGCCCTTCTTTCAGCTGGGCTCGTATACCTACCAGTCCCCATGGACCTGGTGCTTCATTAAAGTGTTAGGCAACACAAGCAACGCCGACGAAACACCCCCGACCCTCACAGACGTGGTGTTTGTGCTGCTCTTTTCTGGACTGGGACTGGCCTCGCTGGCCGTGGCACTGATTTGCAACACCATCAGCGTGATGACACTGGTGATTGCCCGTCTCCGCAGGAAGAAGTGCCAGCGCAGATCAGCTAAATCACATGACATTGAGATGGTGACACAGCTGGTGGGCATTATGGTCACTTCTTGCATCTGCTGGAGCCCTCTGCTGGTGAGTGTGACCATTACAACTTATCAGGGCAAAGCAAAGAGATATGAATTATTGTACACAAGTAACACATCTATCTATCTATCTATCTATATATCTATCTATCTATCTATCTATCTATCTATCTATCTATCTATCTATCTATCTATCTATCTATCTATCTATCTATCTATCTATCTATCTATCTATCTATCTATCTATCTTTGTCTGTCTGTCTGTTTGTTGATCAATAGATATATTGTTCTGTCGTTCTATCTATCATTCTATTGTTCTATCTGCCTTTATTAGATATATCAATATTAATTTATCTATTGAAAACTGTCAGTTGGAATAATAATAATAATGATGATGATGATCATAATATAATAATAAAATATGAATAACAAAAAAATGCTGAAAATACACTTTATATTAGATTTTTTATGTATTTGTTTGATTTATTGGATATATTTATATTTATATTAGAACTGAGGTGACAAAGAACCCTTTTTTTAAATCCTAATTTATACATTTTACATTTCAAATTTATACATTTCTATAAATAGACATGAGAACTAATTGTATATGCTTTTGATGAATAAAATAAAACTATTCAAGTATAGATTGTAGATTGTTTACAAAAAATATAATATAATATAATCTATCTATCTATCTATCTATCTATCTCTATCTATCTATCTATCTATCTCTATCTATCTATCTATCTATCTATCTATCTATCTATCTATCTATCTATCTATCTATCTATCTATCTATCTATCTATCTATCTATCTATCTATATCTGAGCAATGCAGTTGTCCAGGATGTTTGATCTGGATTCTTCTTTTGCTGTCATATAGCATGACTTTAAATTGCTTCATCTACAACTAACTTCCTCCATTTTTCTGACAGATCTTCGGTCTGATGTCAGTCATCCGCTCGTACAGAGGCTCTATGGGGGGTGATCTGGAAACCTACAGGACTTTAATGATAATGGGAGTGCGCCTGGCCTCCTGGAACCAGATTCTGGACCCTTGGGTTTATATTCTTCTACGCCGGGCCGTCCTCAGAAAGATCTACCGCTTAACCACCGGCCGCAGTGACCTTAGGGGGAGCACATTCCGGCGGTGGGAGATCAGCTCCTTCCAGAACTCAGTGAAGAACCCAATTAATCTGAACTGATGGAGGGATTCCAGAAGAGTGTGAGTTCTACCACATGGAAAAAATTGGAAATGTTTGAACCAAATCGCTGCAGTGCAGCGTAACTGAGAGCAGATGTAAGATCCTACTGTATTGCTTGAATGGTGGATGAAGGAGCAGCTTACTGGAAGTTGTAAAGCGATGCTCTGGAATAACCACAGGCACTTTAATAAGCTTTACAATTGAGCACAGTGGGGTTCTGGAAGTAAAAATCCCATTCATTTTCTCCATAAGGAAATGGACGATAACAACAATATAGCCAATAAATCTTTCAAGACAGACTTACCATGAGCTCTGAGGTTGTTTTTGTAGAAGACACAAGTCTGCGATTTCAATAAAAAAAGAATTTAATTGCCAAATTTGGGGTTTTCATGCACAATTTATATGGCAGCCATATCACCCTGTAGCCCAAGACTGGTTGCCCACTGAAGCTAAGCAGCGCTGAGCCTGGTTAGTACCTGGATGGGAGACCTCCTGGGAAAAACCAGGTTGCTGCTGGTAGAGGTGTTAGTGAGGCCAGCAGGGGGCGCTCACCCTGTGGTCTGTGTGGGTCCTAACGCCCCAGTGTAGTGACGGGGACACTATACTGCCAAAGAGCGCCGTCCTTCGGGTGAGTCGTTAAACCGAGGTTCTGACTCTCTGTGGTCATTAAAATCCCAGGATGTCCTTCGAAAAAGAGTAGGGGTGTAACCCCGGCATCCTGGCCAAAATATGCCCAGTGGCCTCTCCATCATGGCCTCCTAATCATCCCCATATACTCATCACTGTCTCCTCTCCACCAGTAAGCTGGTGTGTGCTGGGCGTTCTGGTGCATTATGGCTGCCGTCGCATCATCCAAGTGGATGCTGCACATTGGTGGTGGTTGAGAAGATCCCCCCCTTTTGTGTAAAGCGCTTTGAGGTTTCAGAAAAAGCACTATATAAATGTAACGAATTATAATTCATCAATGACTCATTGCCAATCATTTTATGTTACCATTGTGTGTTATTATTTATGATTTGTTTACATCATTCAAAATGCTTAATGTGATGAGTAATTCATTCCCTCGTAAAAGAATAGTCGTGTACCTTTTCTTTCTTTCTTTTGCTTCAGTTCAATGTTTGTAGTGTTGATTGAAATTTCTAGAAGGCCTATGGAGAAAATAAGTGGGATAAATAGTTCTGGAAACAAGGGTGTGAAAAAGTAGGTGGTCACTGGTCACTTTTGCAATCTGTAAAGTGAGTCTGCTTAATGAGAATGTGAACTGGACTGCAAACATGCCCATGTCACCTGTATTACTTTACCATTTCAATTGTTAATGAAGGATTGTTATAATCATAAAGAGTAAATTAAACTTATGAAATGTTAAATTATAAAGATGAAAAATGTGTATTGTAAAAACAAAAACAAAAAACTTAGTTCCCATGTAAAATTACAAGGGAAAAGAAATATAAAAAGGCCTGTGTTTTAATATGCTATAGTTTGCAATTGTTACTTTCAGGACAAACAAACACCATCTCTTGTGGTGAATCATCATTATATGATAATAACTTCACCAAAATGTTTTTGAACATGAAGCTTTTTTTTGCTTCAGAGCTATTGCACATGATTCCGTATTGTCCATTGCACTTCATTGTTTCTATTTCATACAATATATAAAAATAAAATAATGAAAAATACTGTAAGTATCACTACAGCCTACAAGTTTAACTTTTACATGTGCATGGCAGTTTCAGTGTTCTTGTAGACCTATCTGTATATTTGTGTCTTGCCCTTTATTTGTGATCTTGAAAAGCTATGGAATAGTCTAGCCTATAAAAGCTATTGCATATTATTTTGACCAATAAAGGTTCACTTCTGGAAGAGTTCTTTCTGTCTCTATGTTGCACTTCCATTTATACACTGTATACAAATTATCAATAAGTTATGACAACATACTGTATAATTTCACATTGCTTTAACTCGTCAAAATAAGTTAAGCAATTTTCAACTTTTTTTGTAAGTTATACAAGATTCATTTTTTGTAAGTCAATTTAATGTCATTTAAGTGGAAATGACTTAAACATCCAAGTTAATTGTACTTAATGTAAGAAAGAAAGAAAGAAAGAAAGAAAGAAAGAAAGAAAGAAAGAAAGAAAGAAAGAAAGAAAGAAAGTGTGATTTTGAAGTGGCCAGTTGAATGACAAAACCACGCCCTCTCCATTCATTCCCGTCTGTCGCTGACGGGCGGATCTTATTGGTTCACTGAGATCACGTGTCCCTCTCCAGCTTAGCGCACGCTGATTCTCTTCAGCTGCAGAATAGTAGACGGGCGCATCTTTGTCGCGGCATTGGTAAGTAACGTTAGATAAAAACATAAATATTCTTAAACATGACATGGTTTCAAATGTTTTAGCTGCAAATAACTTGATCTAATTAATTATTATTTGCTCTGGATGTGTTGTTTCAACACTTATATGCAGTGAAAATGTATACATTTTTTCAGCAAACGGCCATGGCTAGCTGTGTTAGCACGCTAGCTCTTCACGAGTTTTACAAAAACAGCGAGAATTTAACATTACGTGATAATTTTGCCTTACATTTACGCCTTAATGAATATAGTAGTCTTCTATTTTGTCTCGTTGTGTAGTTAAATGCGCATTCTGACGAAGTTAAATGAGTTTTTTGGGGGAGGGTCACGACCATTTTATCTCCTTCGGTATCTCTGGCCGTGTCTCAAAACCAAATGCGTATCTTGCTTAGAAAGCATGTTTTGGTGTCGATAACTACATTTTCGTGCAAATCGTAATTTTACCATCAAAAACGACACCTTAAATACCAATAGTTTTATTTAATGACGGTAGATGTGTGAGCACACCGGTCCCCATTGTTTGGCTGCACTAAAATGGCCGCACACATCTGTGATGTATACTGCGTTTTCCTTGTTTATTTCCACTGGTGTGTTTATTTTTATACAATTTCACTTTAACTTGTGCGTACATTGAATATATAAGAGATACGATTTTTTTATTAATCATATTTTTACTGATCTGTTTTATATTTTAGAGTTACGGGGTTTGTTTGGGCGTCAACAAGTGCTTGTTAGATACAGTTGAGACGCACTATTCTATTCCATATTAAAGTCGCCATAGCAATGACGCAATCATATTTAGTTTAAGTAGTACAGTGAAATGATCGTTTAAATCTAATAATTACACATTTTTGTCTTTTCACATCAATGCTCAGGTCATTTTATACGCTTCATTGTAATATTTGGGGAAATCAGTCCCCCAAATCTAGGGCTTGAGGGAGTGCCAGGGGATCTGTGAACAATTTGTTAAAAGAGAGAACTGTAAAAATCTGTCAGGGAAATGTTTTGATTAAAACCAATAATTAAAATTATATAAATAAATGCATAACCGCACTGCAGTTAATAATTTTACCATTAGGAAAACTAAATCTTTTTTTCTCCATTATATATTTTATTTCACAGTATAAATTGGGTCTTTAACATGCAAATACACTGCTGCCTTTTACATTTCGGATGGTTTTATACCAATAATAATAGTCAGAAGTTGCAGAATTGAAATGGTTCACTTGTGAATTGGGAGATCAACAAATATTTACTGACAATTCAAGGAGCTATGAAATTCATAGTATGAATGCCAAAAACATTCTGCCCAGATAAAAAGGTGGGAATGGTACTTGTGAACAACTGATTTAGCACTTGTACGACAAGCATGTAGTAGACAATAGCAGGAAATGCAAAAATCCCATTCTTTTGTGTTATAATGGCTTCTGGAAGTCGTGTCAGTCATACGTTTTAATTATATATCAGTTTTCAGTCTGGTAAATAAAAAGGGATTTCAGTTGCTGAGCTGGTTGTGCTGCATCTCTTAGACCTGGATTATATGGACACTGTCTCCATGGAGATCTGAATATGTGATGCTCCTGTGGTCTGTGAACATTGGCAAGGATGCACAGGAGGATTATATGGATTAGCCTAGGCCTTGATTTATGTTGATTCAGAATTGCTCTTACGGGGTTTGCACTTTATATCTCTTTTGAATTTTTTGCTTTAATGTTAACCACCAAGACAATCACAGACGCTGTTTCGTATCGTGGAACTGCTTCCTGTGTTTAACAAATGTAAACATGACTATTTTGTACCATATTTTGATTGAAACGGTCTTTAAAATAGCTGTGAAAGAATTTTACCATGTAGGCTATTTTTCAGCTTATTGTATAAAGTATATTGAAAACTGATTGTTTTTCATTACAGACCAACTGGAGCAGCATTTCTCTGCCACATTTAGACTAACACTGCCAAACTGAAGAACTACTTTGTACCCATCATGGTAACGTATACGTATTTCAATGATTTCTAAGAATGTTTGTCTGTTTGCTGATATGAAGTCTCTCAATAATTGCAACTTTTCACTAAAGCTAATTAACACTATCTAGAACTAGGCTAATGAATCATAGTAATAATATGCCAGAAAATACACAGCACAACCACACTAGTCAGGGTAATTATATTGGAAATTTGAAAGGTTTTTGTTTACTTGAAGCTTCAGCTTTGTTTATTAATGTTGAGAAGAGAAAACATTTATTTTTCAAATACAGAAGTTTGGGATCAGCATGAAGTGTTTTTGAAATCTCTTATGGTCAAAGCCTTTATTTGATAAAAAAATATTTTAAATATATATTAAATACATATTTTAAACTTAACTTATTCCTGTGATGATAAAGCTGAATTTTCAGCATCATTACTCCAGTCTTCAGTGTCACATGATCATTCTAATATCTAAATCTTTTTACCGTCACTTTTGATCAATTTAATGCGTCCTTGCTGAATAAATAGCCACTTTAGCACGGTCGGGCCAAACTGTTCTCTTTGCTTAAACATTCCGTGCTGGTCCGGCTCTGCCAGTACGGACATGGTTTCATTTTCCACTGTGAGCCTGATAACGGACTTCTTTTGGATGTAATGGAAATGCATCAGTTGTTGCCTTGTGGCGCTTTTCCACTGCATGGTACGGTTCGGTACGGCACGCTTTGGCGCTTTTCCACGGTACGGTTCACTTATGGCGCATTTCCACTGCATGGTACAGTACGGCTCGCTTTAAATGGTACCACCTCTGTTGAGGTTCCAAGCGTACCGTACCGATACTATAATGTGACGTGAAAACACTGCAGATCATTGATTGGTCAGACAGAATCGGCACTTCAGCGTCATTGTATTTGCGACACGAGACACTAAACCCGCTAGATTTAAATAGCCAGACAACAGCCAACGCGGTAGCACCTGTTTTTAGAGTATTTACTTGACAAAAAAATCAAACAAGAAATGGCTGAATCGTGGTCAGTGGACGAGGTGCAGACGTTCCTCTCGTTGGTTGCCGAGGAGCGGAAGTAGCACAGCTCTTAGCCGCACATGGCTACCACCGGACCTACAACTATTAACGATCAGTCCCACCCACTTTGAAGCGGTACTAACTGCAGTGGAAAAGCAACCGAGCTAAAGCGAACGGAACCGTGCCGTACCGAGTCGAGTCGTACCACACAGTGGCGAAGCGAGCCGAACCGTTCCGCGCCGAGTCGAACCGAGCCGTACCATGCAGTGGAAAAGCGCCATTGGTAAAGCAAGAGTTTTCAGACGATATGAGATGTAAATAGAGATTGCGTTCTGGAGGATGATCAAATATATATTATTAATTTGTTAACGTTGCTCAAACAGCGTGCTTAGCCAGCTACAGAGAAAAACGGGTAGCCAGACAACAGATAACCCTGAGTTGTCACCACACGTATTTTACAAGCACAGTTAGCCAACCACGCTAAGAGTTCTGGGCAGAGAAGAGTTTGTAATCGTGCTTTGCTGTACCAGGCTAAAGTGGAAATATAACTCAACCATTCCTTACCGTTGAGCATCCTTACGCATATTAATTTAAAAAAAAAATACTGGCCCCACACTTTTGAAAGGTAGTGTGTGTGCCCAACCTTTTGGTTTAAATTAATATGCGTCATACATGCATGTACATTAATGTAATGTATATTTATGTGTTTCTGTCTTTGTTTTCTATGAAGCCTCCTCCTCTTCGTCATCGCTCCATGCGCATCTTTGTGAATGATGACCGTCATGTGATGGCTAAGCACTCGGCCATCTATCCCACCCAGGAGGAGCTGGAGGGGGTTCAGAACATGGTGTCCCACACCGAACGTGCCCTCAAGGCTGTCTCTGATTGGCTGGACGATCAGGAGAAAGGAAATACAAAAGGGATCACCTTGGAGTCCGATGGAGACGGCGAGAAGGAGACGTCAGTGATCTTTTAATTTCATCTTCTCTGTTGTGACTGTGATTAGTTAATGGTGTGAGTTAGTATCTCTCATGTAACTCCATATTTTGTCCTCCAGTGAACCAAAGTCCATGGATCAGCCCACGCGTTCCCTGCGTGGAGTCATGCGTGTGGGTCTGGTAGCTAAAGGTCTCCTGCTGAAGGGAGATCTTGACCTGGAGCTCGTGCTGTTGTGCAAAGATAAACCCACCATCACCCTGCTGAAGAAAGTGGCAGAGAACCTCGCTGTGCAGCTTAAGGTATACCTGCATCTGTAATTTTAACATTTTAAACTTATTTAAAAGGGCAGGATGTATAATTCATGTGGAAACCTCATTGATCTGTCCTGCAGCTCATCACAGAGGAAAAATATGACGTCAAACCTTGTATCCGTGATGCCACCATTGTCATCAAAAACTCTAAAGAGCCACCGCTGACCCTCACCATTCACCTGACTTCACCCCTCGTGAGGGAGGAGGCTGAGAAGCAGGCTGCCGGGGGTAGGTTTGAAATCACGTGCCTTATGGTTCCTCTAACCACCCCCACGACCCCAGAGACAGCAAATGCAGATGGGATGGACTCAGGCAGGGATATTGTTTATTGGGCCTTCAATGGAGCTTGGGATGTTGTGTACAGACTAGTCATGTAACACATATTGTTATGTTTACTGCCACCTGAAGTCTCTCAGTTCCATGCAGCATGATGTTAAAGTGTTGACGGCCCAATATACAGTAACATAAGTGATGGGTAAAGCTTTAAATAAGACCCAGTTCCAGGAGAGTTTACTGAAGGCTTACTGAGAATTAAGAAACAAAATCACAAACCTTGTTGTTTGCATGTGTTCATATAATGGAGAAGAAATGGAACAGTTTGCATTGCAGCAAAAATGAGAAGCAGAAGTATTGTCGAGCTCTGGTTTGTTCACCAGGTCTTGTTGACAGAGACTGGACGGAGGGCAGGAGGGTTATAGATAATGCTAGACATTAGGACACAATGTAACAAAAAGATTAGACTCCATAACAATACAGCCTGATAATATATGGTCACGGTATCTCAACGAATCTGTAGTTAAGAGCATCGTGGGCAGACTTAAGTCTAGTAAAGAGCTTTTTCAGGGCTACAGTGTTGGATAGGGAACATCCCGAAATAAAAACACGTTTTGGTGAGATAAAACAATTGACCTTTCGCTAAACCCTGCTTTGCAATCCAATCTTAGCTGCTTTAGCCGTTCTCCATTTTATCAGACAAGTTTATGGTCTTTTCTGATGTTTGTTCATAGAAGTTCTGTCTTGGTTTTTCCTAAACAAAAACCTAAAACATTCGTAGTTATGCCTACATTTGTGCCTAGCTTATTTATTATTTTTAGCTAATTTCTGGTCTTTTCTGACGTTTGTCCATAGAAGTTCTGTCTGTTTGCATACTTTCTGTAAGATATCCAAAATATGGTAAAATGTTGTTGCTCAATCTTTTAAATTGACAAGTGCATTGGACTTGGTTTTTCCTAAACGAAAACCTAAAACATTAGTATTAATGCCTTAATTTGTGCCTAGCTTAATGTTAATAATGGAATGCCATGTTTATGATCTATTCTAGTTGTTAGAGAGGCGATAGAAACAGTTTAGTCATCCTACAGTCACTTTTACTTTTGAATCCTGCTTTAAGGTATTTTACTGTAAATGTCTTTAAAGACAAATGACAGATAATGTCACAGTTTAATCCAATCCTTGCAATCAAGTTTTACCACTTTTTGAGCACATTTTACTGAAGAAGAAAAACCCCCCAAATCTCTAATTGGTTCTTTCGAAACTCATCTGAGCGGAGCAACCATAACCAAGGGTGGCGGGGCTTAGCGAAGGGTCAATTGGGAGCAAATTTGAGGCTGAACTCAAAGCCTAGCCCTATCTGTGACCCCATGATTAGTGACGCCTGCCTTTGACCATCACAAGCCATCAGTTTTGCTGCAGTGTGGACTCGTTTTAATCATACCTCTTGTGTATCTGACTACTGCTGCCTGTGGTTCAAAATCTGATTCTCTCTGTCAAGCCTTCTAGTTTGTCAATTTTAGGGACGCTGGACCTTTGACCAACTGGACGCTCTCTGTCTCGGAAGGGGCAAGGCAGTGCACCCAGAAAAACAAACAAGGGGGCGAGGGGGAGGGGTTCCCCCATGTCACACCAACACACAAATGACCTCAGTTCTCACTGATACATATATTATATTTAGCCAGACAAGAACCTCCCAACAACATTCACTCACTGTGCACCTTCATGCCTCAAAATACAGCTGCAGGGGTTCTGTTCCAAATCATAGTGAGCTGCCTACCTAGACGCCATCTACAGGTGAAGACTGCTTCAGTCAGTTGGCAGGAAATTGCTGTCAAAATCTTTTGTGGTTAATGCTATTCCAGAACTTTGCATGCATTTATGCATTTTGACAGATGCTTTTATCCAAAGATATATGATGGTTTTATGGCGAGCTCAGTTAAATATTTGATTTAAAATGTGTGATGATCACAGTGTCATTTTATACAAAAATTTATTTTATCCATTAGCGTTAAAATGGTTCTGTCTCAAACAATATTTCTGTGTACTCGTGTGTTCGAATAAGCTAGAATGCTTTAAATGTAAAATATTTTGATTTGAACGATTTCTAGCCTACTAATCAAAATGCATTTTTGTCGTCTTATTTGTAAAACATATTTAAAATGATAATGCTTTTATAAACCGTCTCATTCAAAGTCGCATTCAATATATTTGTGTTGAAAATAAGGTAGGAAACGACTAGATTAATCCATTTTATTGTCACGTGTCGCCTCACTTGGGTTTGGAACAGAGCCGAATGCTCCGCCCACTTGTAGGTTTCTGTGCTTGCCGTTGTGTACTTGCACAGGAAGGGTTGCTTTTGTTTGGGGGGGTTCCCCCTCCTCTCCCCTCCACTGCCTTTGGTAGGGGTCATCTGCCTCCTCCCCCCTGGCCGTGAGACAGAAAAACCCCTTGGTCAAACTGTACCTTGTCTTCTTATTCCACCTGCCAATAGAAACGCTATCAGTCAACGATCCCCCGGATGTACTGGACAGGCAGAAATGCCTGACTGCCTTGGCGTCCCTCCGCCACGCCAAGTGGTTCCAGGTTTGCATCTTGTCTTTATTTGTCTTCTAGTAGTTGAGTTTGTTTTTAAGTTTGTATCTGTGTTAACCTTATTTCATGCTGTATTTTTTTTTCAGTTTGTGTGAATTTCTTTTCAGTGTATCTGTGTAGATTTTATTTATGGGAGTGTATTTGCCTCTGGTAAAATGTCACATTCTTGCTGGTTAGGTTTGAGTTGCGTTGCCAAGGACATCTTTGTCAATGCTGTCTGACTTCTGCCCTGGCTAATTTAACTAAGTTTATTATAACCTCGATAAACTGTCTATTACCCTTTTGACATGTCATCAACTGCCACTTTTACGGTTTAATACTTCATGTTTTTGATCACCTTAATTTTAAGTGTAAATATTTTAATGCAAATGTCAGGTGCAATATTTCTGAAGCCAGCCGCACCGTTTGACACTTGACTTGTCGGACCCATGTAGTTGTAGTTTAACATTCCCGATGTAATTTCCGTATTGTAATGTTCTTGGTTCAATGCATCATAATTTTTTTGCATAATATTGAGTGCCACAATTAACTTTGGAATGCAGGAAACAAACATTAAAATGTACCATTTTTCAAAAGTCTGGCGATGACACTTGTGCAAATTTATATCCAGAATTTCAACTTTTGCAAAAACATTTGCTTTTGCATTGAACATGCGAGGAAAACCAGAAGGGAATATAGATAATAAATAGTTGCAGGAATAATATAAACATTTGTATTACTTTATTAGTTTTGCTAAATTATAATAGTATTACTTTTTTTTACTGCATTTTTATAAAATAAATGCAGCCTTGGTGAGCATAGGAGACTTCTTTTTAAAAACATGAACATATATTACTGACCCCAAACTTTTGAATGTGAATATTATTATCTATAAAGCACTAGATAAAAATGAATAGTTGCTTTTATAACTATGGATCAAATAATTTTTTTTTTGTGATATGCTGTCATTCCCTTTGCTAAACAAACTGACGTGTTATGCCACAAATGTTGCCTGCTAAGCTTTTATTGAACTTAGAACATTATTATAAGCGTGAGACGTTTTTCTGCAATACCCTGCAACAATCTCACATTGTTTTGGCTTTGTCAGCTTTTTTTTCATGCCAAAAAGGAATATTGCACCTTTTCCGCCATTTTAGCGTATTCATGCTTTTATTGATGCCCTGCAGTGCTTTAAAAATGCAGCTGCATTTCCCAGATCCTCTAGAACATTCTCACTTCTATCAACTCATATTTAATATCTAATCAGAAGGCCAGCCTCAAACACGAGCTCTGTTGTGTTGTTCTTCTCTTCAGCACAATGTATTTAAGCTGCTCTCTTAATATCTGTCATATGTAGCTTCTCAACTGAGTAATATGCTTTTTTTGTTGTGCCTCTTAATCATTCGTCACCCTCTTTACATTAATGCTTATCGACACATTATTCAGTATCGGCAAATCTCACCCCTTTTGTTTGTTTGTTTATTGCTTTGGTGTTGTGCCACATTGAGTCCATGAGATAAACCGGTGGATTGTATCCCTCCTACTTTTGTCTCTAGGCCAGGGCTAATGGGCTCCGCTCCTGTGTGATCGTCATCCGTATCCTTAGGGACCTCTGTGCTCGTGTTCCCACCTGGTCCCCTTTGCGAGGATGGGTAAGTACAAAAACAACCCAAGAACATAGGGTTGACAATGTTTTTTTAAACTGCAGCTTAAGCTGGTGTAAATTTATGCATGGTTTCCATTGTGGTGCAAAACAGCGCTGCATAATAGAAAGCGAGTGTTCGTTCTAATCAGACTGCGGCCGTGTCCAAAACCACATGCTCAGAGTAGTTAATTGTTTTGATTAAGTAATAACTTCACGACTGCTAAAAAAAAAGTATGTTCTATATTGAACGTGTGTGTAGTACGAGTGTAATCTGGACGTACTACATTCGCTGTTGTTATCATGCGACCTACCAAATAATTTTTATGAACTTATTTCATTACAATTTACATGGATATTCAAGGAGGGAAAAACTAAATTAATTTTTCCGTTTAAATGTGTATTGTAATTGATGATTTGAGAATTAATTCTCAATTTTAGCTAGAAGCGTTGGTCTTTTTTTCTTGATATGAGTAATATAATAAGCAAACATTTCATTTATATGTTGGCATCCATGTAATGCAGCTCTTGTTTTTTGAAGCCCTTAGAACTGCTGTGCGAGAAGGCGATTGGCACTGGGAATCGGCCAATGGGAGCAGGAGAAGCACTCCGCAGAGTTCTTGAGTGTCTCGCATCTGGAATCCTCATGGCTGGTAAGAATCTAAATCGTAACATCTAAAACAGATTACAAAATCTATCAGACTGTCTGCCTGTTTATGGCAGTGATGCAGTATAATGGACCATTTTGAATCCATTCAACCCCTTTAGCTGTGAAATTTGTGGTGGTGGTTGAGGAGAGACCACCTGATATGATTGTAAAGCGCTTTGGGTGTACAGTAGTACATATGAAAGCTCTATATAAATGCCTCTTTCATTCTAAATTTACTGGTTACTGTTGTTGTATTAACCAGTCATCGGTATAATGAATGATAGAGAAAGTATAGCATACTACAAAAATGCTTTTGAAATTTTGTCTGCTTTCAGATGGTTCAGGCATTTGTGACCCTTGTGAAAAGGAAGCAACCGATGCCATCAGTCACATGGATCGCCAGCAGCGGGAGGACGTCACTCAGAGTGCTCAGGTTTGTCGATAAATTATTCAGCTTTTTTCAATTACATTTTTGCATTTATTTGTTTAGAGATCTCATTTGAGCTTTATGGTTGACATTGTCGTCTTTTTGATTGACAGCATGCCTTAAGGCTTTCAGCTTTTGGACAGCTGCACAAAGTACTTGGAATGGATCCACTTCCTTCAAAAATGCCCAGAAAACCTCGGAGTGACACTCCTATTGACTACACGGGTAAGATGGAGTGGCTGTGGATATTTTTCATTACTCAATGTTTTTTTGTGTGAAACTTGATTTTTTGTGTGTGTCTTATCTGCATAGTTCAAATCCCACCCAGCACAACCTATGTTCCTCCAATGAAACGCCCCATGGAGGAGGAGGAGTCCACTGATGAGAAGAATCCAAACAAGAAGAAGAAGAAATTGCAAAAGAAATGTAAATGTCCTTCATATGTTCATAATTCACTTGTGGTGGAGTTTTGCACACATTGCACAAAACGCTTAACTTGTATTCTGCTGTTCAGCTCCAGAGGAGAAGGCAGAGCCGCCACAGGCCATGAACGCCCTGATGCGTCTGAACCAGCTGAAGCCAGGTCTACAGTACAAACTCATCTCTCAGACCGGGCCTGTCCATGTGCCGGTGTTCACCATGTCTGTAGAGGTTGACGGGAAGAACTTTGAAGCTTCTGGTCCCTCCAAACGCACTGCTAAACTACACGTAGCTGTCAAAGTAAGAAACTGATTAATTATTTGACTTGGTCTGAAACTTTAAAGTTTTTTTGTTTTTGCCATAAAAGCTACATAAAATCAAAGTTTTTTTTTTTTTTTCAAAATCAATTAATTTCTTGATTCAGAATCTTTCAAATGCAATGATGACTTTTCAACAGAAATATTAATCATATTGAAAAACTAATATCTGTGTATTTTACCTGTGAATTTTTACAGCCCTAGCAGAAACTGAATTTTGTTTTTTAATTTCTTCTCCAGGTCTTGCAAGATATGGGTCTGCCAACGGGAGTGGAGCAAAAAGTAGCTGATCAGGTGAAGCAGGAGGAGCCAGTGACCGCACAGGAGACTTTGCCCCCAGTGACCCAAATGGAGCCAGAAACGGTGCCAACCTCAGAAAGCCCCACTGATGAGGTATTTAAGATCATCTTTATAACATGAACCCAGATAGTGGCTTATAAGGACAATTTTGTAATTACTACAGATTGGACTACATTTTATTTTTGGAAAATTATTAGCCTAATGACCAAGCAATTTTATACTATGGTCTCTCTGAATACTCCATTATGATTTGCTGGAAGGTGTGCAATAAATCCATTTAATGCACAGGTAGTCCGTTTAGTTACTGTTCTATATTAATGTGCTGTTGAAGCACATGCACACACACACACACCACTCTCGAACAAAGTGAAAGTAAAGACATTTTTGATAAATGCTGCTCTTTTGAACTTTGTTCAAATAATCTTGTTTTTACTATGTATTTAAGAGCATAAGAGACTGAAACCAAACTTTATTAAAATAAATTTAAAAAAAATTAATGTTATTCAGGAAGGAAAGTGCAAATTAAACTTTTATGATTTAAAAACACCTCCAGTGTTGTGTGTTATAAGAGCTTGTTTCTTCTTTGCTCTCTCAGAGCGCTCGGCAGCAGGGGCCCATCCTTACAAAACATGGAAAGAACCCTGTCATGGAGCTCAACGAAAAACGCAGAGGACTGAAGTACGAGCTCATCTCGGAGACCGGTGGAAGCCACGACAAACGCTTCGTCATGGAGGTGAGGGCACGTCGACAGAGATGCATTCTAGTTTACCTATCGCTTCCTTTCTAAGGTCGATTTCACATCATCGATTCACAGTATCTATTCTAGACAGATAAAATAACGATGCCTTCTGTTTTTCATTCCAGGTGGAGATTGACGGACAGAAGTTTCAGGGTACCGGGTCCAATAAAAAGGTGGCGAAGGCCTTCGCCGCACTGGCAGCCTTGGAGAAGCTCTTCCCAGAGGGCTCCAACTCAGAGGCAAACAAAAAAAAGAAAATGGCTCCGATGGTACATCGTTGTTAATCTGTGTTCAGTGACATTGAAATCTCCTCTTATATATTCTCTCTTTAATGGTCTGATTTGGTGGCTGCAGCACCCCACTGGATTTGGGATGGTGAGTGGGCCTCCTGCTGACATGATGGCCAATCCCAGGGGCAGAGGGAGAGGACGTGGCAGGGGGCGAGGCCGGGGATTTAACAATGGCGGAGGATTCAATCAAGGTACGCCAGTGCTGTCTGCAAGCATCACTTTGTTTTAAGGATTTGGACAAACCTTAACCGTAAGAGACCCAGTGTAGAAGAATTGCAACGTTGTATAAAATAAATACCAAATTTTCACTAAAAATAGCTAAAAAATACACACCCGTAGCTGTCACTCTGAAATTTACCAACAATTTTTATATTAACTGCCACAATTCATAACACTTTTGGAACACATTTATCTATTTACAAAGTATTTGACGTCCAATTTTTTTTAAATTATTATTTCTATGTTCTATAATGTGGAAAGGTTTACATTCCCTGAGACCATTTTCAAAAATGCAAGCTGGGCATTACGGGGCAATTATTTTTTTTTCTTCTTCCACACAAACAAGCCTATTTAATGAATATTACAAAATTATTCATTTTTCCAGTGTTTAATCATTGTCTTATTGATATGTATATATTTTTTGAGTTAAGTACTATTAAAATTAATAAATGTTTTGATATGAATATTTATTGTATTATTTAATTAGACATATACCGGTAGTGAGATTTCTAAACTTTTCATGACTGGTTAAAATGTAGTATTTTTCAAATACAATTGTGTGCTAATTTGAGTTATGAATTTAAAACTTTTAAAACACTTAGTTTATCAAAAACTAGTGGTAAAAAAAAAAAAAAAGTTCAGTGTTGCAATTTTGCAAGGTTTTTAAAAATGTTTTACCCCAAATTTTGCCTAAACAAATTTTTTTTGCATAGTAATGGCTTAAAGACTTGTTAAAAGGTGAAAAGAAATGCATCATGAATATCAATGCTTGGGTCTCTGTCTACTTAACGCCCATCCTGCACTGTGCTACGAACATAAGTTCACCTCAAATGATATCTAAACTGCTTTGCAGACAATAAAACAAAGGTCCTGTTGACTTGCATTTGAACATGCTTATTCTTGTCCTCTTTCAGGTGGATATGGGACATATGGATATGGCGGCAATAACAACTCTGGCTACAGTGAGTGTTTTCCTATTTGTCACTGGGCCCATTGATTTTCACTCTTTTATTTTAATTGTCTTTAATTAATTTGTTTCTAGCCGTAAGACTTTGCCATTTTAATTTCTCTCAAGTAAAGAAATCTGTGCTACTCTAGTTGTTTTTACGACATTTTTGACGATGTCTTTGAGTTTATGTAGGTATCCGTTATTGTTTTTTCCTTTTGATTTTACATTTCTCTGCTTTGTTGTGCCATGGGACGCAAACTTTCCTCGGCGAAAAACGAGAAATGTTCCCAACATGCCAACGCCACTCTTTCAGAGGAAAGCTGCCTTGAGGGTGACAGGAGCAGAGAAATCTAAAAAAAAAAAAAAAAAAAAAAAGCACAGAAAACTATCTTTGACCTTAATGATAACTGATTGACATCATATGCCTGGTGACATTTGTCATGGCATGCCGAACACAGAAGACGTCTAATTCTGTGCCTCTCTGCTCTGTCTCACCCTTTAGGTGACTTTGTCTCAGACTCCTATGGCTACCACGAGTTTGCGACATAAACCGCCCTGTTTTCAATAAGCACACAAACGTGAAATGAACATTAGAGACCGAGGGGGGAAAACACTGGTTACCCGCATTTTGAACTCGTTTCCTCGTGATGCATCACCCACAATCTCACCTCAAAAAACCTGCACCTACCGATCAACTAACACTGTGGATGTGAATGGGAGTTTCTGCCTACAGTTGCTATGGAAAATCTGACATGTTATCTGTGCCACAATCAGTGCAGTCGAGTAGTCTGATTGGCTGACGGATGGTCACTAAAGTAGCGGAATGACATTTCATCATGACTGTATCTTCACTGCAGCTCTGAATCACTGTATAAGCCATTTTTTGCCTACAGTTTAGTTGTTTTTCCTGGAAAAATTTTCCCGACGGATTTTTTTTTCTAAAATATTAAGTAACTTCTCTACATTGCCATGTTTTTAATTGTTTTTTCAAGTTTTATTTATTTTTAGTTTTTTAATTGTGGTCAAATCCATTGTTTGTGAATGAGTTGGCACAGATTTTGAATTTAATTCTGTGAACCATTGAACAAACGCAGGTGTATTTCCTGCATTTTTGTTTTTTTTAAATGGATGTTTGTGGATTACTTTTATTTTTTGCAATAAATTTGAGTTACTTTACAAACCTGTGATATCTATGTAAAGTTTCTTTGAATATTTCTTGAAAAATAGATTTGCATCCGGTTTAGCAAAGACGTTTTTTTGGGAAGTTTTAGCTTGTATTATGATTAAATTGAGGCTCTTTGCCAAATGTTTTGGCAGAATGAAAATGATTTTAACAAAAAAAAACATGCATATAAACACTATATTGGCTCAGACCACTCGCAACACGTTTTAGAAAACAAAATTAGTGCAAATCCGGGTAGACTTTTGAGCACACAGAATTTCTTCAACACTGCAATGACATCCCACTCAAACAAAACAAATTCAACATGTAGAAATAAATACAATTAAAAAATACATTCTACTCCTCTTTCCTGTAGTGCTTTAAACTTGTAGTGTTATGGTTTGTGTTCAATTCAAAGGTCAAGCCATGACTTTAGTCTTCCTGGATATCCGTCGTCTTGTGAAATTAATTCCCAGGTCAGAATTCAGCAAACTTTGTAGCAGTGAAATGTGAAACGGCTTTACACAAGCTTGCATTTTCCGGCGTTTTGCATGCATTTGAATGGAAAGAAAAGTACAACATTGACCGTTCCGTTGCCAGAAAATGCAGATTAGTCAGTGGTTTTATTGAATCTCCATTGTTCATCCAGTCAATGACGCAAGACATTAAGAATGTCCTGCAGTTTAATTTTGTTAACGTTAAATTAACATGACATGTATGGATGTTGTACAGCAATATTTCTATTGCTAATATAAAACTAATATAATCTAGTTTTTAACCTAAAAACTTTAAAGCCCAATAAAATGATTATGTAAAAGCTTTCAGATTTATGATGTAAACTGAATTACAATTAATGTCCCTCTGAGCAGTCTGTTTAACTTGCACTGTGTTATTCCGCTTCAGATTTCTATAATAACGGAGGGTCCAATGGTGGATCGGTGTCCTCGGGTCCTGGAGCGTCAGGTCCAGGCGCAAACACGTCTTCTGTCGGAGCAGCGGGTGGAGCGGGCGGTTTTGGTTATTACCAGAGTGACAGCGGCTTCACCTCCCCTACGGGAACCCCCAAACCACCCGTTAAGAAGCCGCCCATGCACCAAAACAACAAGCCTCAAGGACCTGGAGCAGGACAAGGGGCTTCCTTTGGTCAGTACGGGCAGGGCTTTGGACAGAAGAAGAACTTCGGCCAGGCTCAAGGTGGTGGAGGAGGCGGAAACTTCAACTACAGCACTGCTTATCCCTCACAGGTGACCGGAGGACAGGACTACAGCTATGAAGGTGATGAAAACATTGTGATTTTTGCTGCTTTCACATGCTATCAGAATTAACTTTAAATATGAGCTTCCTAGTCAGAATTTAATTGGACCTGAACGACACATCAAGTTGTATTTACTACTGGGAAACGGAGATCATTTTGATGCCCAAGTTTCCAAGTTATGAGGGCACTCAGGGCAGTAAAGGACTTTACTTGTCATTAAAGTAGTGCATATTTATTTATATGAATAACCATTTGAAGCCTATTGTATGTTTTATACACTGGTAAAATGGTATGTATTTGACTGAAATTTCAAGATGACTATCTAGATAGCGAGGTGAATGATTACATGGTGGTCAATGAATGGGACACTGCATTTTTATTAAATATCTAAAGCCTGGGACACATCAAACTGACGCCAAAGAACTAGCGCTGATGAAAGCCGACTGTTGTTGTCTCCTGGATTGGGGGGAAAAAGCTGCACGTCAGCTAGAATGCGCTTTCTGCGTGTAAAAGACAACTGTCTGCAACATTTCTGCAGATATATTCATCTATATTCGTCATTCAAAAAGGGAAACCGACGCTGCAGATACACAAACCATAAACATAGCAGTGTGTGCTTACCGTTTTGAATATCAATCCTGCTAAACACTTTCTTTATTCCACTTCACTCATGTTAATATTGAAATATCTGCCAAGGAACACTCGGGTAAGATGACGTAACATTAGAACAGCCTTCTATCTGTACCGTTTTGACTTCTTTGCTCGCTGTTTTGCTATTATTCTCGTTCACTAAGCTGAACAGCAGAGTTCCCTCTTTTACTGACGGCCTATCGGCCGGAAAAAAGCAAGACAAGGACCAATTTCAGCCGACGGCGCGGAACATACCGGTGAAAACTTAGTTGGCTGACGCACAAAAACTGCCCGACGGCCGACTGTCGGCTTGGTGTGTCCCGGGCTTTAAAGTCCCCCTGTAGTAGTCAATATTTTTATTTCTTCCTCTTTGATCATCAAAATGACATATTTAAACTGTTTTCCTTGGGAAAAAAATATTCATGCCTTAAAATAGCTTGAGTGTAACTCTACACCCTTGCCTCACACCAGCTCCTTGGTTCACTGCAGTTTTAAGGAGATAACACTCAGCAATGGTGTTGACTTATGAATTTGTACATTGTTTGTCTTGAAGCATATTAAAAACACCACATCAAAAGGTGGATTTTCACCACAAGGGGACTCTAAATACAGTTTGGCTTTAATAAGATTTAGGCAAGAATAAACCTGGTCTCCTCCATGATCCCTATTCTTTCCTACAACAAAGCACTTGGAACACAAGCAAAATTACAACTTCAGGAAATTTTCCAAAGGCAATATTAGTGAGTCAGGGTATAAAAAAATTGTGGTGTTTTACTGTTTCCTAAATTCTGACTGGTCTCTCATAGGTTACAACAACCAGTCAAACTACAACTCACAGGGCGGAGCCAACCAGAATTTCGGCGGTAGCCCCGCCTCCTTCAACAGCGGACCAGTAGGGTACGGCCGGGGAGATCCCAGTATGAACTACCAGTATCGATAAACCTGCCTTCCTTCCTGTGTGCGGTCCTGCACCATCACTTCCAAACAAGGAGCATCATCCTTTCTGATTCTATCGTTCTTGATTTCCGCTTGGTTTCTGTCACCAACACCTGAACTAAAACAAAATAGTGGTCTCTAAACATTGTGCAAAATAGTGTATTTCCATGTTTCTTTTGAAGTATGTGTATTTTTATTTTAGTTTAGTTACTTTAAATCTGTGAACTCCCCATAAACTACTGCCCTCGAGAGGGACATACGAACCCAAAGCGACGCATGCGAGGACCTGATATTATTTGTTAACATGCAGTGACGGGACACGCAGTCCTTGAGTGATTTTAACCATTCAGACATGTATAAAGATGCATCGTCTCCAGCTGTAAATCATTAGTTTTCAGATTTTTTTTTTCCTTCCTCTGTTTGGCCAGCTACATTTCATGATTTTGCCTGTAATCATAGGCTTTTCTTTTAAATTATGAATGCACATGTGACATTGTTTTAAATGGTTACGTGATTGTGAAAGTTGTGACGTGTCGGGTCGTTGTAGCGTTTGGCTGTTTTGGGTGGGGGACCTTTATTTTTCCGAATATTGTTTGTTTAAAGAGTGTGTGGTGTTTGTAATAAAGGATTTTATTTTGAGGATATCTGATTTCTGTGGTGTTTTTGAATCCACTTCTCCAGGTATTTGGGTTATACCTGTATTTACATAATATATAGAGTTGGGTGTTAGTCACATTGAAATCAACCATTCAAAATGTTAAGTACATTTTTAATGTTAAAATAAAGTTTTAGATAATATACCAACAGAATATTTTTAAATGAAGTTTTTGATCCCAACATTGAAAACTCATAAATACAGAATAACTCCAAGTATACAGAAATGTTTTAATAATGTTGACACGATTGAAAACTCGGATAATGATTATGTAAATGTTTTACTTTCGAAGGTTTACCGTAATAAAAACCAAATCCGCTATAAATATACTTTTTTTTTTTTTACAAATAAAGGTTTGTGGACGCCATAATTGAAAAATCCGATGATAAGTAACAGTAGGAATAATAATGTAAATATGAATCTTCAAAAGTGTAACAAATACAGGGCTGTTAAAATATACAGAATTTGATAAAGTGGACCACACGACTGGAAACTAGGGAATATGTAAATATTTGTTTTTCAACAGAGCACCTCTATATAGTTTACGGTAAAAACTATTTCGGTGCGGTTTTGTTACTGTGGTTACGGCTGTGTGACGTCATGTCCGTTTCCCCATCCGAGCGCAAGGCGACTCCAGCATGGCTGACACCGGGCTCTTGGAATCGCTCTTACGGCTAGTGGAGAAGGTCGACGGCGGCGTTGACAGCCAGGATGTGGCCGCGTCTCTCGGCGTGGATCATCAGGCGATCGTCGGCGCAGTGAAGAGTCTGCAGGCGCTGGGAGAGGTGATGAGATCCCGCAGCAGAGACACGCACTGACTGATGCAACAGCGGCGCAAATGATGATATCCATTCAATCCGCAGGATCCTGTAGCGTTTAGCATTACTAACCTGAAATCATGCGAACCCGCTCGAGAGAGAAATGATCTGACCGACTATTATACCCGCCCAAATAGCGGCTAACGTAATTTAAACGAAAATAGTTAGAAACGATATCTATCTATCTATCTATCTATCTATCTATCTATCTATCTATCTATCTATCTATCTATCTATCTATCTATCTACGTTATCTGTCTGTCTGTAATTCTATCTATCTATCTATCTATCTATCTATCTATCTATCTATCTATCTATCTATCTATCTATCTATCTGTCTGTAATTCTATCTATCTATCTATCTATCTATCTATCTATCTATCTATCTATCTATCTGTCTGCCTGTCTGTCTGTCTGTCTGTAATTCTATCTATCTATCAGTCTATCTATCTATCTATCTATCTATCTATCTACGTTATCTGTCTGTCTGTCTGTCTGTCTGTAATTCTATCTGTCTATCTATCTATCTATCTGTCTGTCTGTCTGTAATTCTATCTGTCTATCTATCTGTCTGTCTGTCTGTAATTCTATCTATCTATCTATCTATCTGTCTGTCTGTCTGTAATTCTATCTGTCTGTCTGTCTGTCTGTAATTCTATCTATCTATCTGTTTTGTCTCTGTCGGTCGTTCTATGTCTATGACCGTAGTTCAAATTCAGTTTTATTTATAGAGCAGATTTGCAACAGCCACTAGTCTGACAAAAGTGCTTTACAGAACAACAATATTAAAAGAAGAAATAATAACATGCATAACCACAAACAAAACAAAAAAATAAGAGCAACATAGCTATGAGTATCCATAAAACAGGAGTAGCAAAACGTTAACTATATAGTATATATCGTATAGTGCTAGTAGCAAAACCGTATCTATCTATATGTCTGTATAAATGTTTCTATATGTATTTTGTATCATATATATATAAGATGCCAAGAAAGACATGTTCGCGCCTGGAACAACATTCCTGTTAAAAAAACAAACAAACACATCCCTCTTAAATCAGAGGCAAATGTTACGTGAATCACACTGATGTAGAAAGCACTTAACCCTGGTTTTAAGCCTAAAGTTGACATAAACTGTAAACTTATCCCTCAAATCTGATTGGTTAATCATAATGTTATTATTATCGGTATGTTATTGTAGACCAAGAGCATGTTAAGCATGTCACGTTCATTTATATATATATATATATATGCATGTATGTATTGTATATATCTATAAATATGTGATTGTTTCTCAGTGTTAACCTGGCTGAATGATGTGTTCAGGTGATCTCGGCAGAGCAGAAGTCCTCCAAACACTGGGAGCTGACAGGAGAGGGGTGTGAGATCGCGGAGCAGGGCAGTCATGAAGCCCGAGTGTTCAACGCCGTCCCTGCCGAGGGTCTGCCGCAGAATCAGCTCATGGTGAGAGAACAGCATTATCTATAGGTGTATCACACCATCACGTGCTGCTTTTGACCTGTATGAGTATTAAGAGGAATCTCAGGTTAAGGTCATATTTATTTATTTTTTGACCAGACAAGGTGATTTTAATCACTCTATTACAGTAATGTATATGAGATTTTAAAATGTATTTGCTATTGTTATTATTATTATTATTTAGCATAACAGTTGGAAAAATATGCAAATTATAGTCTTGTTTTTTTTATTAGATTTTTTTGCTTTAATAACATATACAAGATCACTAGGGTTACCTATTAATCCTATGTATTCAAGACTGATGCACATACATTGGTATGCATGTATATCTAGATCTGTGGAGATTTTATAATGGACCTTTTCCTTTTAGAAAATGCAGAGCGGGAAGGTTGGTTTCAGCAAAGCCATGTCCAACAAATGGATCCGTCTGGATAAAGCTCACGAGGGAGGACCGAGAGTCTTCAAAACCGTGAGTTACATGCAGTGCGGCACACATCATGAATTAAGCCCAGATACCTATATCAATGTGTTATTAATGTAGTGTGTGTGTGTGTCTTGCAGGTGGAAACCATTGAGGATACAGTAAGGGACAAACTACAGCTGGTGCAGAAGGGACATTCGGCAAAACTAGAGGAGAAAGAAAAGAATGAACTGAAGAAACGGAAACTGCTAGCAGAAGTGTAAGAGAGCGTTTGCTCAAGTTGTTCATCATAGGCCCTGTTTACATCCGGTATTAAGATGCGTTTTGTTCGATCGGATCACAAGTAGACGAGGGAGACACATTCCCGTTCACACCTGGTGTTTTAATCCGTCTCTTTTGTCCACTTTCAACCACTTCTGTCCTGATTTCTTCCAGGGGAGGAGGGTCTATGGGCGGGCAAATGTATGTTTTTTTAAATTAATTTTTTATCTAATTGACAATATAAGCTTGCGCAATTTACGTATGAACGCGCCCGGAGATGACGGAAAAACATACGGGGAACAGCAGCTTTCGGTTCTGCTCTAACAGTTGAAAGACCTCATCGAACACTGCGAGTGTGTGTTAGAAATCAGGAATGGTGAGAGAACATTGTGCTTGGTACGTTTTCGTCTTCAAACCAAACTTGAGTCTTCAGCCGGCAGAGTTTAAATCCCGTCTGGCTAGAGCTCTTCCCATAATGTTAACACATTAGGTCAGTATGCGGAGAGAAGACGGTCTTTAGTGGCTGTTTGAACACATTCGACCACATGAGCGTTTACAATACGAAAGCAATCCGGTCGAATGCGTTTTCGACTACCTCTGTAAGTGGTCGACAGTGGACAAGTTAACCTCGTCCACTTGTGGTCGACCAAAACGCATCTTAATACCGGGTGTAAACAGGGCCTGAGATTCATAGTGTGTTTGATTAGTCTGCAAATGATGCAGGTTATTATTTATTATGTGTTACATGAGCAGTAGGAGGCGCTAGAGCTCAATAATAATCTCATCTCAGGGAAATTTTTTGAAGGGAAACACATTTAATATATTCCTAATTTGTCTAAATGAATTCCATTATAAATTCTGAATGATTTTAGGACGGTTAAGTCTTACTGGATCACGAAAGGCAGCAGCTTCAGTACCACCATCACCAAACAAGAGACAGAACTGACTCCAGAGATGATCGCCAGGTGAGACCAATCGCATTCTTGAAGGGAAATAGGCTGAAAAACACTGTCAGATGCAGTTCACTTCTTGTGACTTATGCTGGGTTTTTTCTATTAAAGAGCAGCACACTCATTTGGGTTTCATAAAAATGAAGATGTTGTCTTTGGTTGACTGGTTTCTTTCAGCGGCAGCTGGAAGGAGAAGAAGTTTAAGCCGTATAATTTTGAGGCGATGGGTGTTGCTCCAGACTGCGGTCACCTGCACCCCCTCATGAAGGTCCGGACACAGTTCAGGCAGATCTTCCTGGAGATGGGGTCAGTCCTTCATGCTTGCAAAACACTCTTCCACCTCAGATCAGAAACTTAGCAGATTTATTTGTTCGGTCACCATGGACAAAAGAACTTCACTCATTTATTTTAAGTTGTGTGTTGTTTAGCAGACGCTTTTATCCACAGAGACTTACAACAGCAGTTTGTCAAAGAGACACGAATATCCGTAATATAAAATGGCAGGTTTTTGGACAACTAGATTAGGAAACAAGCTAGAGGATTTTTTTTTTTGAGTGTGTGTGTGTCAGTGTTTTAGTGGAGCAATGGTAGTGCCGTGGTGTGTTTTTTAAAGTGTGTTGCAGTATCATAAATACCATTTGTTAGTTTCTGTGGGTCTTAAAAATATCTTTAAAAAGTCTTAATTCACCCTTATACAAATTAAAGGGATAGTTCATCCAAAAATGTAAATGTTATCATTAAATACTCACCCTCAAGTTTCTTCAACCTGTATGAATTTTTTTCTTCTGCTGAACACAAACAGAGATATTTTGAAGAATGTCTGGTTACCAATAGTTGATGGACCCCATTAGCTTACATAGTATTTTTTTCCTACTATGGAAGTCAATGGGTGCCGTCAAATGTCTGGTTACCAAAACATTTCAAAATATCTTCTTTTGTGTTCGACTGAAGAGAAAAACTCATACAACTTGAGGTTGAGTATTTAATGACAAAATTACCCCTTTAAGACTTTAAAAAAGGCCTTAGAAAGTCTTAAATCCATAATGTCATTAGATGTTGCATGCATTGCGACAAATCAATGTCTTCCTCAGTATTTTTGTCCTGTTTCCAATACAAATACCTAAACATCTTAAAAGGAACACGCTGACTTTTGGGGACTTTAACCTTTTTACCGTATCCCCCAGAGTTCAGGGAACTATATTCTCAGAAGGCGAAGCACTGCTATTTCTGCGGAGTGATTAGCGCAACGCTTTGAACGAACTCTCGTCTCCTCACCACAGGGCTTCTCAGGCGCTGCGAGCAAATTACTCCGCAGAAGTAGCAGTGCTTCGCCTTCTGAGAATATAGTTCCCAGTATGTATACGGTTAGAAGATGGCAGTTTCTCATGTGACCGTGTTATTTGTACACGCTGTGACTATACAAATCACAACATGTAAATAGGAAAATGTTGGCGTTATTTTGTCACTTATTGGGAGCAGTATGCTAGCTGGAGCCGTTTACCTCCAGTCTTTGTGCTAAGCTAGGCTAGCGGTGGGTGCGTCAGACAGAATTTCGGCACGCACGGAGATGAAAAGGGTATGTATGGATTTATCTAACTCTGGAGGATACAGCGAATAAGCTAAAGTCCCAAAAAGTCAGTGTGTTCCTTTAAATCAAGATACGTTTACTTTAAATGCAAATGTAAAATTTTGATGTGTTGCTAATACGCCTCATTGTATTTCTCCCTTAACATAAACATTTAGAGAAAATATTGTGTTCCCTTCAATTTATTTCTTAAAATTACATTTATTCTCCTAAAAAAGTCTTAAATGAACTTTCATAAAACCTGCAGAAACCCTGATTTGTACAATAATATTGTGCTAATTCAGTACTATGGTGTGTTTTTACAATACAAGTACAATGGTATTACTGTTGAACTGAAACTAATAGTTAAATATATAGCAACCAATTGTGCCTTTATACAAAACTTTTTACTCCATACCAGTGTTATCTT
Source organism: Phoxinus dragarum (assembly GCA_033366665.1). Taxonomy (NCBI): domain Eukaryota; kingdom Metazoa; phylum Chordata; class Actinopteri; order Cypriniformes; family Leuciscidae; genus Phoxinus; species Phoxinus dragarum. The sequence continues at coordinate 10,537 of JARPMJ010000984.1, read as the reverse complement.
GGATCATTAATCTACAAGCATATTCCTGCTGTTGTGTCTTTGATTCACAGATTCACAGAAATGCCCACCAATAACTTCATCGAGAGCTCATTCTGGAACTTCGATTCTCTGTTCCAGCCCCAGCAGCACCCAGCAAGAGACCAGCACGACACCTTCTTCATCTCTGGTGAGAGAAGTCCTCCTCTGTGCCGTCCTTGAGTTTAGACCGCTTGCTGTCAAAGCATGGTTTTCGGGTCTCGAATCAATTGTTTGTGTTTCTCAGACCCAGCACTGGCTCACGAGTTTCCTCAGGAATATCTGGAGAGAGTGAAGAAGGTTCATTCTGAAGGAGGTTATGGATCACAGGGGTAAGACCAGTGCCATTCATTGATTTCCCATGTCGTTTATTTACGCACCCATTCAAAAGCTTGGGATCAGTACGATTTAAATAAAATAAAATAATACTTTTATTCATTGTGGAAGCATGCAACTGATCAAAAGCGACATTTATATAAAGACATTTATAATGTTACAAAACAATTATATTTCAAATAGATGATGTTCTTTTGAACTTTCTAATAAGCAAAGAATACCTTGAAAATGTATCATGGTTTTTACAAAAATATTAAGAAGCACAACTGTTTTTAACATTGATAATAATCAGAAATGTTTCTTGAGCATCAAATCGTCATATTACAATGATTTCTGAAGAATCATGTGACACTGAAGTAATGATGCTGAAAATGCAGCTTTAATCACAGGAATAAATTCAGTTTAAAATACATTTTAAAAAGTTAATAAAAGTTATTTTGAATTGTAATAATCTTTCACAATATTCCTGTTTTCCCTGAATTTTCAAAATGATCAATTATGAAATAAATGAGCCTTGGTAAAGACTTACCGACCCTAAACGTTTGTGCATTTGTAGATTTGTAATTTTAACTTCTCAAATCAATTTTAAGATACAAGTATGACTGGAAGATTGAAGAAGCTCAGAAGAACCTCCTGCGAACACACACCACGGCAGTCAGCGCTCGGATGCTGTATAAACTCGCACAGCAGGTGAACACACACACACACACACTCATACTCACGGCCTCACTCACTGCCGTTTACTTCAGATCTCACTCGTCTCTGTCATTCCTTCCAGGAGAAGTTCACACCAGTGAAGTACTTCTCCATCGACAGAGTTTTCCGTAACGAAACTCTGGACGCCACCCACCTGGCGGAGTTTCACCAGATCGAAGGCGTGGTGGCCGACTACGGCCTCACCCTGGGGAACCTCATGGGCATCCTGCACCAGTTCTTTACCAAACTTGGTACTGCACTCCTTGCTTTTTACAAATAAGATCTGAAAAGAAAATAGTCTTCTTTTTTAATGTGTATAATTAGCCATTTACAATGGAGGATTCCTGAATATTCCAAAAAATTAATCATGATTTTGAAATATTTTACTCCAGGAATCACAAAATTGCGTTTCAAGCCAGCGTACAACCCCTACACTGAGCCAAGTATGGAGGTCTTCAGCTATCATGAAGGTAAAGCTCTCCATATGAAGTGATATGTGACTGTTTATGTATGCTAAATGCTACGTTTATATTGCTAAAGGTACAAACGTTACGTTTTTCATAGCCTGCTGTTTAGTAAGTATAGAATAACTGAAATCAGGTATAGCATGAAGAATAATAGATGAAGTATGAAAAGCGGTAATGATAGAACATTGAAGTATTTCAAATGAAATGGTAATGCAATAATTCACTATTTTGTATTTTGGAAGTAAAACTATGTGATTGAGTAATACAATAGAATTTATATTGTAGTTGGCATGAAACAGAAATTCCAATAGTCTTTTCTTCACTTATTTTGCTTTGGTAGGCTCTTTGAATAACACTAATAATGTCATGTGAAACTCGGTCAACAAAAATGTCTTCATACGGCAGTTATAGGCAACCAGTCTGAACATTTGTCAGCCAATCAAAATCAAGAATTTAACAGCGGCATTGGCAAAGAGTGCAGCTGTCGGATCCCGGATATCATAACAAATTTTTTGAATAATCATTCCTTGTTGAAAAAATTCCTTGTTGATTTCTTTCCTTGTGGCAAAGAAATCTCCACCAATCAGAGAACTGCGATAAGCAAATAGAGTGCAAAATATTTAAATATTTGTATGTACATGCTTAATTTGTAATAAACTTAAAATATACAGTTTTTTATTGAAATTATCGTGTGTGTGTGTGTGTGTGTGTGTGTGTGTGTGTGTGTGTGTGTGTGTGTTCTTATGATTCAGCTCACAGCTTCAATAGAAAAAAACACTTCTGGAACCAAGGCAATGAAAAGTGGGCGTACTCTGTTGCCCTCTATTGACGGAAAGCTAACTGACCCAGTTCAGCATCACAAGCCTTTGTCTCTCTGAATCTCTCTTAGGTCTGAAGAAGTGGGTGGAGGTGGGTAATTCTGGGGTCTTCCGGCCTGAGATGCTGCTGCCCATGGGTTTGCCCGAGGGGGTGTCAGTCATTGCCTGGGGTCTGTCCTTGGAGAGGTGCGTCAACACGAACATATAAAATTGCATTGTTTGCATATAAAATCTCAAAGTTAAAAAATCTTTTCTTTTTTTCCACCCACCTTCAGGCCCACCATGATCAAGTACGGAATCAACAACATCCGAGAGCTTGTGGGCCACAAAGTGAACCTACAGATGGTGTACGACAGCCCTATTTGTCGACTGGACTCTTAAGTGACGTGCACTCAGCATACGGATTCATTTGTGCTCTCATGACTCATCTGCATAGTTATTGTCCATAACACACACCCTGAACTACACTTTTCTGCTCGGGCATTAGTTATAAAGACCGTGTTGTTCAGGCTGACGTCAAAACGGAGGAAAAGATTCACGTCTTTGCATGAGGAGCGTCACATTGACCTTGTTACAATTTCTTGCCTGATATAGAAATCCCTACTGGCCTCCACTTGAATCATAAATATATATAATTTCAATTGATTTATTGTCTTTTTCCACAACCCGTTTTTTAATGACAGCTCTGTATAAACAGCCACCCAGTTTGTCTCACAACCCAGAATGCAATGGAAACTATTGAAGTCCTCTGTAGCGATATTAAATTAAAAATGTTTCAAATCTCCAATATGACTTCATTAATGGTTGTTTATTCTGGAAGCACAATTCATTTCAGTTTATGAAATGACACCGGGGTCTTTGTGCTGTATTTTTCATGGCTGCAGCATCAGATCCCAGTACACCATTGTTCATCTTTATGGTTCGTGTTTGTAAATGCCGAGCTCAAGAGGTCTGGATAAGGGTCTTGGGTCATTTGTGTAAATCCAGTGAAGAGGGTTAAGCTTTCTCCGTGCAGAGTAAATCTCCCTGTTGGTTAAACGGGAGAATCCGTTTGATCCCAGTGTTTCTATGTTTGACCACACGGTGTAAAACAGAGTTTTAAACAGAATTGCAAAAATGCACGTGATGTTTAATGTGTAGCTATGAGAAGGGGACCAATGAGATTTCAGTGTGTTGTGTGGGCGGGGGCTAACCAATGCAGTGCAACAATGGACTTTATGCACAGCTGCACTACTTCCTGAACTTTAGCCAGCTCCTTTGTTTCCTGTCTGCCATTATTGGACAAACTGTTTAATCTAGGTGTGCCTGACCACCAACAATAATCAGACACACCTGGATTAATCAGTTTGTAATCAATAAACTAAACATTTTTGAGGCCCCACATTGTCCAACATTATCGATGATCAGCGTTCAGTCTGTTGTGATTGGTCTACTCTCCTCTGATTGGTCAAATGGTTCAGTCTGTTGTGATTGGTCTACTCTGCTCTGATTGGTCAAATGGTTCAGTCCGTTGTGATTGGTCTACTCTGCTCTGATTGGTCAGATGGTTCAGTCTGTTGTGATTGGTCTGCTCTACTCTGATTGGTCAGATGGTTCAGTCTGTTGTGATTGGTCTACTCTGCTCTGATTGGTCAGATGGTTCAGTCTGTTGTGATTGGTCTACTCTGCTCTGATTGGTCAGATGGTCCAGTCTGTTGTGACTGGTCAACTCTGCTCTGATTGGTCAACTCTGCTCTGATTGGTCAGATGGCCCAGTCTGTTGTGATTGGTCTACTCTGCTCTGATTGGTCAGATGGCCTAGTCTGTTGTGATTGGTCTACTCTGCTCTGATTGGTCAGATGGCTCAGTCTGATTGGTATTCTGCTTATAGTGTGTGTCAGAAACAAAACGCGTGTTAGCATATCTGCATTTCAGCTCTGGATCTTCCTCAGTACTTGAGACACAGTGATCTGCATGAACGATGGCATCGGTTTTAGTGTATCAATTCCAGCACGAGTCCTCATCCTTTAGAAGTGCATCAAAGTGGATTCGCAGTGCAGAAAACAGTGTCTTCTCGACATGTCAACAACAAGACGAACAAGTCTTCCAGTCTCAGCTACAACTACAGTGTTTGAGGGTCAAAGTAGATGTTCACGGGGAGCCAATGAAGACCATGGGTGAGCATTATGCAAATTTGTTACACCTGTAATATCTGAAAAAAACATAAGTGGCAATTTAAATTAATTTACCACTATTCATTTTGTGATTCCAGAACTTTCGAGAACAGTATGTACTATGTTATGTTTAATATAATAATTTAAATATTTTATTTAGATATATTTATTTTAATTAATTAAATTAATTATATAATTTCACTCATTTAAATGTATAACTTTGTAAGTTTCCAGAGGCCCCCCCCACGGTTGAGAACCTCTAGAGTCAAATTTAAATGGATGTTTCTGCTAAATGTCTCTTTTTCTCTTCTTTGGATGTCCTGTGCCTTTTCTAAGTGATATTTCCTGGCAACATTGATTCGGTTTTAGTTGAAAATGACGTAAACGTTAAGCAGTATGTTTTTATCTCTAGGGTACACTTGTACCTTGTAGTCAAGTTCCATGAACAAACTAAATAAGATTAGTGGCACTAATTCCATTTATTTCTACAAAAACTCGTGATTGGAAATGAGTTCGAGCTGTTTCTGTAATCTTTTCATGTCTCTGCATCTACCACTTGTGTGCTACACAAAAATTACATAAACACAAGCTCAGGATTTATTTGAAACAAGCATTTTGTAAAGCTATAAAAAAAAAAATCCTGTCACTTTTGCTCAGTTTAATGCGTCCTTTCTAACGTTTAAACTTATTTTAAATAAAAAAATCTTACTGACACCAAACTTTTGAATGTTATTTAAATGTTCTTTATGAACTGGACTTTAAGATTTGATTTTCAGGCTTTGAATTTAGACCGCTTACACCATGGAAACATTCCATAATCTCTTCATTTCCCAGCATCTCTTGTAGTTGGCACACATAATATTATGTAAAAGCACATGTGGAGAGAGGATATTGGCTGAGGATGAGTTTGGTTGTTAAGATGGGATGAAGCTTTGAATCTCAAAGGAAAGCAGTTTGTGCAGAACTCTTTTACCTCTGAAAAAAACTATTTCGATTATTTGAACATGGCAGTCTGCAGCGTATGGTAAATCTGTTGGCCCGCCGATTGCCCTTTGAGGGAGGAGATGTTGAGGGAATCCTTTGTGACAGTGAAGGATTACATCTTGTTTACTTGCTTAAATGTCATTACATCTTAAGTGCCCAGGTCAAGATAATCCCATATCGTTTGGAAATAACCTGTCTGAGAACAGCCCTACGTTAGCCGCTGCTCCATTTACTACCAGTGTGGATCGGTTCAACATCAGACTGTAGTAATTTCACTTGTGGTGTTTGTTTTCTCACTATTATTTATGTAGACACTATACAATGACATATTTATACATTGTTATGGAAATTACTTTTTCAAGAAAACCTTAAGGGTTAGCACAGGTCTTTATTTACAGCATTTGTAACCGTTCATAACATTATTAGTTCATTTCTTGCCAGCCAACCTTGACTGTAAAAGGCTTGCCAAAAAAAGAAATTTCAATACACTTTAGCAAAAATGGCATTGTAAGCATATGGTGGTGTTCACACAGCACGTACTTATGTTGGAAAAAACTAGTCGGAGCGCTACAAAATTGGTCAAACTGAACATGAGATGGCATTCGCAACCCGTTTTACATTCGTAACGTGACACATTGTGCAAGTGAAATGGGATATTTGGTGAGAATATCTGTACAATAATGCAAGTTTGCTAATACATAACTAACTGGCTATATTACACATTAGTGATTATTCCTGTAGCTCAAACAATAGTGTATATGTGATAGCAACAGCATGGTCATGGGTTTGATTCCCAGGGAATGAATGAACTACTAAAACAAATGTGTTCCTCTAATGCAGTGATGGTTTGATAAAAGTGCTGCCAAATGCATAAATGGGCAGAATAGGGAAGGTTTTTGCATTTTGATGATAAAGTCAAACATTATTATTTGCTGTGAAATAACGTGGCCTGATTGGTGACACAATTAGACAAGGAACGTATTAAATATATTATTAATAACAGTAAAATACTGTAAATATTACAGTAAAGAACTGTAAATTCACAGCTGCTCTTGTTTTGCTGCTTTTACAGGTATCATTTTACAGTATAATTGTAGTTTATGATCTACAGTACTCTTGTAAAAGTTACAGGCTTACTGGCAACCAAAATTGCCAGTAAATTGCTGTAAATTTTACAGCAATTTGTTACAGTGTAGTCAATTTTTCTACTAACTTAATCGCATAGTTTAAAAAACAGGATGCTCATGAAAAAACAGCAAGCCTGAAAAAAACACACGATGACCAAATTTAAGAAAGCGCAGTAACAATGAATGTGAAAGGAATGTGTCCCGTGTGAACAACCCCATGTGGTCTTCAAAATGCAAACTAACAAAAACAAAAATTCATAGATTCTAGTGCATCTATAAAATGGTGAATCCAATGATTCAAGGTCAGCTTGACATCTAGATCCACTGTTCACATTCGGATGAATCAAAGATTCTCGATCAGCTTCTTGACCCTTTCGAGGGCATTTGGTGTTGCTTTAGGCCTCCGTCCAAACAATGTTCCCTTTATATCCTTCGCACCGCTCATCTCTGATTTCCAAGAGACTGTATCCCGTAAAGAGACGCTCCTTTGAGAACATCCGACACTGAAGGGGATTTTTGGGTTTATTTGTGCTGGCATGAAAAGTCTAGACTTGAGTCGTTATGTCATTAATACCAACTGAGAATATAATGCCGAGTCATTCTGAGCTCAAGTCCTGGTGCTTTTTTGTGTGTGTGTTTGTTTAAATAATCCTTATTTTGGGGATGAGTTGAAATGATGTTCAACAGTGCTCATAACAGAGCTTCCGTAAATCGTCTTACACAACAGGAAAAAGTAATATAACTCAAGCAATCCATCCCTTTGTATTTCCAAATGACTTTTCGGAGTCCAAAAACTCTAGAAAATAAAATGAGCGAGGCTTCCCAATGAAGTTGATCCTGAAGCTCAAGCATGTTTCTAGCGATGCCAATGTTATTGGGTTTGATTCCCAGGGAAAGCACAGACTGGTAAAAAAATGCACTGGAAGTCGCTTTGGATAAAAGCGTTGACGAAATGCGTGATGGTAGATGTTATCGGATTCATGTCGGTTTTGAAAAGTTGTAAACCAGAGAACATGCACAAAGTCTTTTTTGGTGTACAACACTTGTCCTTCAATGTTTCTGTTTCCTTTGGTCTTGACCCATCATACTGTCAAAAAATCACATGAAGCAGCCGTGTTTCACCTTCTTACCTTTCTCAGACGTCCCGTGGGATAGTAGGACTGTTGGGCATTGACATGCTGTTGTTGGAGCTGGACGTGGGGAAGAACGAGGGCATGTAGGGGATGGCGGACAGCAGAAGAGGACTCATCTGGGGACTGTCGTCCGACGGTAAGGGGATCACCACATCATCCTGGTCCCACACGTGGAAGGCGTTGGCATGGGAGAGAGACAGAGCCTGGGGAAGACGGGTGGGTCTGATACTCGATATGTCGTCTTTTTTCGGCATCGTCTTCGTTTGGGCCAAGCACACAGTCTACCATGAGAGACAAGGAAAGCAAAGTGACGAGAACAATTATTTGGTAAATCTTTCTAAGGATCCGTTAATTAACTTTAGTTCACACATTAGTTGAAATGAACTTAATTTAAATTAATAAATGCTGTAGATATACTGTAGTTCATTGTTAGATTTAAGTTGTATCTGCTAACATTAGTTAATGCACTGTGAACTACCGTGAATAAACAACGAACAACTGCATTTTTATTTTTATTAACTATCACAGATAAAGATTAATAAATGCTGTTAGAAATGTATTGCTCATTTGTTCATGTTAGCTAATGCATTAACTAATGTTAACAAATGAGACCTTATTGTAAAATCTTACCAATTATTTTATGGTAGAAAACCTTCAGCAGGGGGGTAATTTGACTTTAGTTGAAGTATTGTGTTAAAAGTTTACTCTATTAAAAGGCAAAAATATCCCACCAAAATCATACTTGAGTGAAAGTTTGGATTAAAAAGTAACAGTAAAGTTATTTTTTTCCTGTGATTTAGAGATTAAAACCAAGAGACAACTGTCAAGAGGAATAGAGATGTTCTTATTAAGTAATTTAGAGGCACAAATTCTACAAAGCAACCTATTTATTCATATTTTTCTCTATGTCCTGATCAAGAGGATATTGAAACCAATATCCCAAATTAATTGAGTTGGCTTAAATAGAAGTTACGTTAAATTAATGGGTGATTTTATTTAACTCAGTAAGACAATCTTATAATATAATTATAAGTACTTCATACTCCTAGCTTAAACATGTATTCAGTTCTTGCATTTTAAGGTTAAAATGTAATTTCTTCTTTACACTTTAAGGACCCTTACCAAAACAACTTTGACAGTACCGTGGTATAGTCATTGACTCATTGTTTTAGGCGACATGAAACAATGTTGTGATTTGTTTTATACATTGCATTGGTGCTTTGCGTAAATGTTTTTCTAGTTCCAGAACATTGGGATTTATGTGAGGGCATAAAATCGGGCATAAAACACGGGCTTGATCCCTGTACCATGCACAGTGATGGCAATAGAGGGTAATACCATGACACTTTAATGGATACCACAGTAATTTAAAATACTCCAAAGAATGCCAAAGCATTGCCATTGTACAAAAATAGGCTAAATTATTACATGCACCCTGTAACTATACCATACTACTTTGTTATCTTATTACAGATTCTTCTAAAGCGAATAATACAGAAAATACAGTGTTGTTAGAGTAACTTGAGATTAAGTCTTTCACAATGGCAATGCTATGACTTTTGTGTTGACAGTCTGAATCATTAAGCATAGGGTTAAGGTTTAAGCAGCTAAGGTTTAACCACAAGGTCATAAATCATACCTTACCTACTACATCATTAGCGAGGTCTTTGATTAGATGTCCCACTATGGCATAGGCGACTGCAACAATGACCAGCGCGGCCATTAACAGGTACAAAACCCCCTTTGGTAAGGGAATGAGGTCCCGGTGCACTGGCTTGAAGTCTTTGAACATCGGGTCCTCGCTTGAAAAGGAGTATTGAAAAGAATGCCCATTCTTATCCGTTACGTTCAAACTTGACGCGTTGAGAGAATTCATTACCAGCCTTTCTTTCGACAAACAATCCCTCCAAAAATAGAAATTATGTAGCTTATTTGATGTTTCTTCACGAACTGGCCGCCAATGAATGGTGCTTTGATTTCTGATAAAAAGCTTTTCGCTTTACAATAACCTGGAAAAGTGAAATAATTTTTGAGTTAAGATTTTGGAAAGAGAATACATGCTATAATTCATCAGTTTATTTGATCTTCAGTATCCAAGACAGTTTAATAATTTAATAGCTTATTAAATGTCCTCACCTTCATTGTTGAAGTGGAATTTATTTTATTTCAATGTTCACTTAGTTTGATGTTTCCTTCATTCTTCGTTGCGTTTGCATTTTCGTTTCTGAGGGTTTCACAGCCTAAATGGACAAGTCTCAAGTCCTAAGATTCAGATAGGCGTGCTGCGCATGCGCGTCTGAGCGCTGTCCGCGGTGCTAAAGGCTCCGCGCGCGACTCTCGGTTGACGGCAACGTTATCAGTCATCCCGGAGAACATTTCCAAGACCGCCCACTTTCCACCCGCTTTGGATCATTGGATAGAGGTAGATAAACTCTTTCATCCCGCCTCCAAGAGGTTGATAATGCCGCCACTGCTCACGTCCCAAGTCCTTTAATTCGCTTAATTAAGTTGGGGATTCCGCGAACATGGTGATCCCTCTGAAAAGACCTCTTTTCCCAATTACTCGCGTTAAGTCCAGTTTATCAGACTAATCTTGGCTTTGTTTGGGCGAAAATAAGTCATAGTGCGTGACAATAGCCAAGTCCAACTTGTAGGTTAGTCAGAGAGCCATTTATAATTCAATTTAAAATGATTAAGATAACGCTTTTGACGAAGCATATGTTCCAAAACAGCAACCAAATAATCTAAATAATCCAAATAGTTTGTTTTTTTGGCGACATTTTAAAAGCAAAACAGTTTAGCATTTGT